>JASJUZ010000195.1:0-423979 GCA_037159825.1 Tupiocoris notatus | reverse complement strand
TTAATCTATTTTACAAAATAATGCTGTTGTTTAAAAAGCTATAACGGGGAGAAAATGATTAAATATGGCGTTTTCATTGTAGTCAGACAATCTATAAAAATCGTGCAGACATCCGGTTATTTTTGTCGAAACTAAATTTTAGACAAAAATAAAATAAAAAACCAAATACATTTTTTGATTAAACTGATTTTTTTTTTTTTATTGTCCTTTTTCTGGAGTTCTACTTTCGCATTTGCACAACTTCAACACATCTTACCGACCTCCTCGAGAACAGAGGCTGAACGTTTAATATTGTCGGCAAATTAAAACAGACGTCATTCGGAAATAGATTTGTTTACGAAGCGATTAAAGTAAATGCCACGTCTTGTATCTGGCGATAAATCCTATTATTTTCTTACGGAACAAAATAGGATATACCAGAGAACGAGTTTTCCAGCTATCGAATTATTCTGTTATTGCGAGCCTAATAGAGGATGAATAGATTTAATCTGAGCCATCAAACCGCATAAACATGTAAATCGTATTTGGTTTCGGCGGCTAAAAATTCATCGTTGCACAATCTCTGAATGAATCATTTCCTTTATTAAGAGCGGTTGAGCATTCGGAATCACGCGGTAGCTCATGTGCCAAATTATGACGGCAATACGAACATTAAATCTTTTCCAGTGATTGATCAAAAGAAATTGAGAAAAAATCAAAAATTTTTTCCGACGGCTTTTTTATTCTAATGTTCGTTATTATAATTAAAATATAAAAAATAAAAGAAAAATGGCACACCATTTCTCTCTTTTTTTCATCGTAGAAATACTCTTTTTTAAAGAAGAAATAAAAAGCGACAAAGTAATTGAGAGGTATTACTCATGACTGACTTTACGCGATGAAGTTAAACACTAATTATTCAATATATAAATTAAAAATATAGCACACCAGCTTTCGCGATGGATATAATGGAAGCTAGATATTTCACTTACGCCAGAAATCAATTTTCATCGGCAAATAGTTTTTATTTTATTTTTTTAATTAATTTATTTTAGCCTCTTATTTCTTCATTTCAACATTAAGGATTCTTTCAGGAATTGTTTAGAGGGGGGAAAATTATAACCAATGTTATCGAAGCATAACATATTTCATATGGATTCCAACATAGCTTTGTCGCTGCCCAAGTTACATTGGATTAACAGCTCGTTTTCAAAAATACACATTCGTAAAACGGATATATTGAAGTTGAAACTTCGATAATCCGTCTAAGCTTAGCGACCGTCGAAAGCGGACGACGTGCGACAAGAAAATCGCTGAAATGCGAAGCGAGCCAATGAGAAGAGAGAAAAAAATTGAAAGATATAGTAGCGCCAGACGTCGACTATGTGGAAAGGTCCGTAAGAAAAGTGAAGTCCCCTCATCGTATTTCTGTTCTTAGTTGAAAGGATACGCGAGTGGCTGGAAGGGGGAGGTAATCTGTCAAAAAGGGTTGGAAATATGGGAGGTTACGAGACGGCCTGAGAAGGAGGGGTCTACTTTTTAAGACCAGTTGGGGCGAAGAGTGGGGGAAGGAGAGCCCAAGGGAACTCCTCGCGAAAGACTGGACGTCGCGAAATTTGCACAGTGTTATGTATAGCTAGGAATTGCCATAGGAATGCATTAATTTTTGTTCGTTACGTATTTTGGGACGTTATTAAGCTCCCATGTCATGGAAAATTAGTTTCCTGCGTCTCGATTTCGTCTCGACGTTGTCCATCATTTAAACCATATTATTCGTCCCTTAATTTACAGATAAAACTAAATATGATTATACCGATGGAAGGTTGAGTGTTTGAAGGCATTTCGCTTGAAAACCGCGTTAACTTTTTCACAAATTGTAGATAAAACCCTCTAAAAAAATTATTAGTAATATTTTTTTCAAAATTACTTAGTGTGAAATTCGAACTCAGAAAAACGCTGATCAGGGACATTGAAAATTGATAGAATTAGAATAGAAATCGATTGAACTGTTTTAAAATCTATTCTTTACGGTATTGATGGTAAAGTTAAAGCTTTTTTCTGCAGTATCTTCTATTTATACTTCACAAGGTCGCTTTAAGAGGTACTAACCATTTTATTGAGACAGAGTCGGACTCAAGAAAACATTTCTAAACTACCTAAATTTTTTTAGGGTTATTTTGGAGGAGAAAATTCGTATTGTCCAACGTTTTTCAGAAAAAGGGGTATTTGGTATCGGTTTCTATAGATTTTTGGACACTGAATCGAACGAGACCATCGCGGTGTCAATCGAGTAATCAAAGCTTTTGTGTTGAATTTGGGAGATTTTCAGAAATTTGGCGTATAACTCGAGAGTTCTTGAAGCTATAAAAATCGTCCGAAACTCGTTGGAATGCTTGACAAACACTGTCTTCAGGTTTTTTCGTAAGCTGAAAAGGTTCCCAAACAACGTTCCTATACGTTATTATCACAAATGGACAGTCTTCTTACATTATTATTGAAGCAAATGAATATTAAACCACTGTAAATTATTTGCAGCGTTTTTATTGGATATTCGGATTCGACATCCTTTAAACGTAAAACATCAGATCTTGAAGGAAGTTAAAAAAAATTCCTTGAGCTATTACAATGGTTTACTATTGAATAATAAACCAATATTTAATAATAAACCGCTGTTGATTTTACCTACTTTTTCCTCCGTCTCATTTGGAATGAGATTCAAAAACATTTCGCACGTTCTAGCGTGCTAGTTTAACTTCCGATTTAGGAGATAGGAGTGACTGAACTGGACAACGGCGAAAGAAGTTGCAGCGGTGGGAGGTGCTACCCCTGACTGGGGAGGGTTGTTCGTAAGGTAGGTCCAGGGGGCGAGAAAATCAGTCTCTCCTTCAAAACTGAATTCGAGTTTAGTTTTCTACCGTCCGCAGTGCAAGCCGCATCGTGACGCGTGTCGATCGACTTTGTACGCAATCATCGTACACCATTGACAGTTTGGTTTGTTCGAGAAGTTTTTTTAAGAGGAAAAAACCGTTCGATGCTAACAGTGGATTCGGTTGGCAAAGCTGATCCTCAATTCGTCATCCGATCGGTAAGTGACTTTAACGCAGGTTTTTTTTAGACCATTGTTTCAAATAGTGTTTTAATTATTGTTCTTATATTTTCAACACGATTGAAAATAGTTGTTTATAATAGGTGATTAGTTGTACTTAAGGTGAATGAATTTTCACGTAGTATCGATAATATTTAAATCAAGAATTGTGTCAAGTTGAGCTGCAATACTTCAATTGAGACATTTTTCTCATTTATTCCGAACCATTTACTCACATTTCTTCAATCGTGTTGAAAATTATATATCCGTTTAACATTACATATCTGATAATAATGATATCCATTGCTATTCTATTCTATTATGCTACATTATATTTTAGTCTTAGCGTAAAAACAATGATTACATAGCTGGTTCGAATGCACATGTTCGAACAAAGGCGATACGGGAAGAATTCACCTGCGTGCGATTATTTGTCCTTCTTATCTGCGCATTAGATGCGCCGAAACTTGTTTTCGCAACCTCACAGGGCGATCAACCGTTCAAACAATGTTCAGTGTGCGCTGAACATTGGCCGCGAATGTCTATTAATGGAGCGAAAATGAATGAGTGAATATTCAAAATAATTCGGATTAAAGAGTAGCTCCCACCAAGTTTGAATATATCATTATTTCGTTGATTTTCAAGATCACCATCGTTTCTTAATTGGAAATTAATATTCCATGGTTGCTTAACTATAATTGAAATATATTGGAATACTATTAATACTGGAAATTAATATTCCATGGTTTCTTAATTGGAAATTAATATTCTTATAAATTTTTCGTGAATAAAAAATGATGGCAACTTCAGACGATTGAATTGATATATTCCAAAACTGCTCCAATACAAATGCCCTTTTTATTTTTTTCGGCCATACAGTCTTGCAATGTGTTCGCTGATTATTATTGATCGATACCATAAATTATTTCGACAATTTCGTTTATTTCGATATTGATCTGCCAACTTTTTTCGTGTGTTGAATAAGATGAGATTCAAGGTCAGCCGAGCATTTTATGGCTGAAACTTTGGAGAAAAAATTGGTTCAATGCTTGAAAGGGTTTGTTCGCCAAACGAGATAATTAGTTGGTTAAAAAAACCTACTCGGCTAGAAAAATTATTTTCCGAAAGCTGAGCTCCGAGTCGTTTGAGGGAGTCGCATCGACGAGAGGTAGAAAAATGCAATGTTACCCAATCTTGAAGGTTTCACTTGTAAAAAATTTGCAAGTGAATAGAATTCCCGAATAGAAGTAAATTTCAGGAAATTTAGTTTTGGTTTATTATCAATAATGTACCATTTCAATCAACCTAGGAAACGATGTTCTAACCCCTCTCACTAAATTTAGTGTTTTACGTTTCAAGGCATAGAGAATCCGAATATCCAATAAAAAAATCCTATCCGTACACCGTCAAAACGTTTCTGACGAAACGATAATGGCTAAATTCTTGAAATATTCGCCAAAAATCAATCTTGGTCTGACAATAGCTCAACTTTTCAACCAAGTTGCCAACTCAATTTTTTTTACAATTTTTTGAAGTGAATTTTACTGTTTTAATCTAATACTATGTATGTATTATAGGTTTTAATTTATTTTCATCAAGCGTACAAAATGATTTAGTGAAAACGCTGTGGACTTATGTAATCTCAAGACCGAAAAATCCCATTTTTTCTGTTACGAATAAACGCTCGAAGAAAGGATACTCTTGAAGGAGCCTGAGAGTCCTGGTTTTTCCTTGAAAAGAAACAAAATAAGAAGTGAACCAATAACCGGTGCTATCTAGTTGAAACCACCCTTTTTCAGCGAAATCCGATAACGAAGGGCTGCCTTATCAATTTCCCATTAAACGCTGCCTTATCGAAAACTTTTCAAACTAAGGAATAATTTTTACCCATAGACAGACTTCATTTCACATCCGGGAGTTTTTTGAATTGGAAATCGCTGTTCAAATATTTCGTCACTCCCAAATTTCCCGTTTTGTTGATATAGCGGCGGCCCGTTTTTTGCTAATGGCTCGTGCCTCGATAATATTCATCCCCGGAGCAACTGAGTTAACAGGAAAACGTGGTGAAAAAATCGGATACTCAATGCGACCGAGTTGAAGGCGTAGGGTGACAAGGGCCAACCCTGCGGAACAAATAATAGCAGTCGTTGCGTAAAAATCCGTCTGTCGGCCCGGAGAAAGTTTTTACCTCTCCGCAGTTTTTTCTATCTCCAATCGACTCTTCTTTTCTAGGTCGTTTTTCGACCTATTGTACGAATGCCTGCGCAACTCGGACAATGACTTACTTGCCACCCGATACTTTAAAAGCTCAGATGCTTCCTTTTCTGCGATTCTTCCATTTCTTTTTTTCCGAGCTCGCCCTCGTTTGTGCTTTTGTTACCGTCGAAATTGTAGAAAGTCCTTTTTTTTCAATGGGCTGAAAAATCGTGATTTTCGAAGGGTAGTTTTAACGCTTCATTTGGCAAGAAATCGACGCTACTCATCTGCAGGTTCTATTCATTCGGTTCGACGGACTGTTGGCGAATTAATGGGTGCAATGTGTTTCCAAACGGGTGGAAATTGTTCACTATTTATCGCGAAATCCTTCCAGTTCCAATATTTCAACCAGTTGAGGGCCGGTTATTTTAAAAGTTTATTACGGTTCCCCGGTTTCAACCGTTAATAAATCGTAGCTTTTTTTGTGATTTTATTTAAAGCATATAACGTGTCATTTTTATGTTCTCGTAAAATAACCGGTTTTCATTCTATACAAATAATTTTGGTATGAAAAGATTCTTCAGACATTTTTTCCCACTTTAACGTTATTAGCCCCTGAAATATTATTATTTTTTAGTACTTAGAACCATTATCTATTGGTAAGAAGACTACCTTTCGAAATACTTGGTCTTTATCGTTTCCAAACGTCCGTTTTTAGGTCAACGCTTCAGACCCTGGAGAATGTCGGGTTTTCCCCGATCCTCCGTCTGCCTGGTCTGTAAAATGGATTATATTTGACGTCCGCTCTTATACCTGCCATTGGGAAAAGGGTTGAAAACAATTATTTTAACGGATCCTTTTTTGGAGCCCGTTCTTTCGACGAAAAATCGCTCATCGGGAATTCCATTGCAAAGTACGCGAATTCGAACCGCTCAGCATGATGAAGAAATACTCGTACGATGACAAATAATAAGAACGTGAAAAGAACCAAAAGTTGAATAACTATTTTTCTATCCATGGAATGAGCCAGTATAAAAATAGTCCCAGTACTCAACTTTTAGTTATAGATTTTTTTTTTTTTTTTTTTTTTTTTTTTGTAGAGGTATTGATTTTAGTTGAAAAATTTCACTATGAGTGTTTATAATTTTGGTACATTTTTGGTTCGTTGACGTGGCAAACTCCCTCGTTTTGTTACTAATAGAAGGTGGCAAAAACAATGCAAAATTACCTGAATTGGTGATTGTTAAAGGCGAATTCGCCATCACCGACGGTTAACGCATACCAACCGTCATCACAAAAGTTGTCCCCTCTTTTCTGAAGAAATACCTTCTCTATTTGAAAATTCCTTTTAATTGTCGCCTCTTTCATTTCCCTCTCATTTCCACTAGGAACAGTTAAAGTGCTATAAGCTCCCGACTTCTCACAATAAACCTCAGGTAACGGAGGCATTGTGAAACTGGGCAGCTATTCTTAAGACACTGATGAGGATTAGGAACTCACATTTCTTCTATATGAAACCGTTTCCTTGCAGGAGTGATGCGATGATAATTTCTTCCGACATATTCAACAACAGTTCGGAGAACAAAACAGCGATGAATTGCGGCTTGCAGTACGACTCGAGGCACTCGTCCTTGTTCAATGGTGGCCTCAACATGGAAACCCCTTGGATGAGCCACCATCATTCGCTTCAAGCCTCAGTGGTACGTTTTGAATTATATTCAACTCTGGACTCAACAGTGACCCTTGAATAGGAGTGAAAAATATTTTTTACGAGCTCTTACCGAATGAAAAATTTTCTGAATGGATCTCAGTGCACTAGAATTAAAAACTCGAAAATTTATCCAGAGTCTGCCTCTCTTAGCCAAAATCTGTTCTTTCCTCCTCTTGTCCCAATACCCAATTATTGTTCCAGAAGCAGGAGCCGACCGATGATAGTTACGACTACGGGACCAAAGAACCGGTGAATACTTTCTCGTCGCCGTTGACACCACCAGGAGCAAATTCTGGGTTTTCTACATTCCCTGCTCCCGTATCAGATTACAGTGCTACGTCACCAGGACAAGCTTTTCCGAAACAAGCTCACCATACAAACATCAGGCCGTCTGCTGAATCGTCCACAACACCAAGGTAAGCTATGTTCTTCAAACTGAATGACTTCACAATAGTTGGCTTCAACTTCATAATTGGTATGATAATTTTCTGACCAACGGAATTCTTCATATTGCTCAGGTCGGAAGGGAAATCATCACCAAGGCTGACTCCTCCTGGATCGACACCGTCGCCAGTTCCAATGGAAACGGACAGACAGGATCATCACGAAGAGGGATCCCAGAGTCCGAATTCTTCCGAGAATGACTTCTACGAGTCTGGAGAATCGCTGAGGCGCCTGCAAATGATGGCTTTGCAGCGGACCGGCATGATGCCCGAAGAGAAACTGCAATGCCCCATGTGCGAATTTTCATGCCACATCAGGTAAGCATCGAACGCGTTTCAACTAGAATGCTCATAGATTACATAACAATCACGTTAGAGAGCTCTTAATTTTCACTTTAAACATTTGTTTCAGGTCTCAGTTCAACGAACATCTTGTCTCTCATGAAACCAAATGCGTCCATTGCGATTACGAGGGTGAAAGCATCGAAAACTTGAGAGAGCACTTGAAGAAAGTGCACGACTGCGAAGACGACCTGTGGCTCGAGGAAGAGCCTGGCCTCAAAATTCCCAAAGTGAACAGCCAAGGAAAAGTGAAGACCTTCCGCTGTAAGCAATGCGAATTCGCCGCTGTGACGAAGCTCGAATTCTGGGAGCACTCCCGCTCCCATATTAAACAGGAACGACTTTTGACGTGCCCCAAGTGCCCGTTCGTGACCGAGTACAAGCACCATCTTGAGTACCATTTGAGGAACCATTTCGGCTCCAAGCCGTTCAAATGTGACAAGTGTTCGTATTCGTGCGTGAACAAGTCGATGCTCAATTCGCATTTGAAAAGCCACAGTAACGTGTACCAATTTCGCTGCTCGGATTGTACCTACGCAACCAAATATTGCCACAGTTTGAAGCTTCACCTGAGGAAGTACAACCATAATCCGGCAATGGTCCTAAACCCGGACGGTTCGCCAAATCCACTGCCTATAGTTGATGTGTATGGAACGAAACGCGGCCCGAAGCAGAAAATGAACAAATCTACCGGAGTGGCAGAAAAATCTACCGTGGTCTCTCCAGCTCCTTCGGTGCCGGTACAGCAGCAAACGCCACCGCCTCCGCCGCAGATTCCCGTCAACTTTTTCAACCCGTACAGCCTCCTGCCAACCCAAATGCCATACTACAACATACTTAACGGTTTCACGGCGAATTTTCCATTTTCGAAAGACATGCAGCTCGAAGAGAAAAACAATAATATCGAGAAGCCGCAAGAAATAGTCGACCACCAAGAACCGAAAGATGAACCCAAAGCTCCTCTCGACTTGACATGCTCGGACAAAGCGGACAGCGACATTCCCAACCCTGCGGACACTCCAATCCACAAAAACAGAAGAAAGGGCAAGGCGTTCAAACTTGAACGGCTCTCGATGCGGATGCCCTCGAGTGACGAAGAGCCGGAACAGATAGTGAGCAAGCCGGACTTGCCGTATCCGCTGGAACCGTGTAAATCGCCGGACGTCAAATCTTGCGAAGCCGACAGCGAACAGGCAACCCGCAGAAACGACCAGGGCGACAAGCAAGGCCACAACTGCCCATATTGCGACATCTCCTTCAAAGACCCAGTCATGTACACGATGCACATGGGATTCCACGATTTCAAAGACCCTTTCACGTGCAACAGTTGCGGACAGCAAACTTCGGATAAGGTCTCGTTTTTCCTACATATCGCGAGAACATCGCATTCGTAGAGACTTGGAATAGGCATTTCTGGATAAAGAGGATTATTTTCAATTTATTTCCTCCCCATGGTGATTGGCGAACTGAACTGGTGCATTGGGTTTTATTTTGGTGCTTGTTAGGGTAATCGGTGAAATCGTTGGCGGTTCGAAGGGTATTTCAAAAGAGCATTCGGTCATTGAAGGGTCATCATGGTATTGAAATTCGTTTCTCGCGAAATGTTAACGTTTCTAGACGATTTTCAGACGCGCCGGTTTTTCAATTTGTTGTACTAATGTATAATTGTACTCATTGGTCGGTAGTTAGGATGTTTCTTTTATAAAAATCTAGAAGAGGTTTTTTGTTTTATTGGCGTACGAATAATTTTATCAAGTTATATCTCACAGTTTATTCCCAAGAGAGAGTGCACACAATTGCATTTCACATGAATGGCATATAAGACGTTTACTCGCTTTCAAGAGTGAAGAAAATCAAATGATTCGCGTGAATCTACACAATTGCCAACGAGAAAAAATGAAAACAGTAAGATTGTTTCAATTTTTTTTTTAAATAAACAAACGAATAAATTTTTATTGTAAAAATACGAAATTAATTTCGAAGAAAAGGATGGAACGTTTTTCTATTTTGTAGATGTTCAAACTGAATTTAACTGTTAAATAGCTATCGTACAGAAATGCGATACAAAAATGCTGAACGACGAGGGGGAGTCCCAATTCTCTCTAAATGACTTCCTCCCTTCACCTCTTAGCAACAAATAAATAGATAATAATAATGAATAAAATTATTTCCACCGACACAACTTGTTTGAGCTAGAGAGCTTGAAAATTCAAGTTTTACCTCTCATTAATTAATTTATTCATTTCTAATTTATCCACCCCTCTATTCTACGCCAATTTTGAGAAAACAGTCGAAAGGCGCGTTTGCTATTGAATTTCACATAATCCTCCTCTTCCAGCCAAGGATTTTTCTAGTCAATGTAACCTTTTATATTTTGTATATATCGTAGCATATGGTAGATGTGAAATGGTATTATTATATCGCTCTATAATAAGGCATTCGATATTTTCTGTGCAATTTCCAAAAAAATTATATCGATTCAATTTCGAATTAGTAACTCCCGTTTCATTATTTTCACATTTTGATCGGTTCACTTGTTTCGGATAATACGGGTTTTGTCTTCACGATTATTATGATGCTATTTATCCAAGAAAATACGCATCTCGGTTTCGGTTTTTCATTTTTTTCTATTATATTCCCACGTTGAATTTTTAATAAATTTCGTGTGAAATTGCGTATGTTTCAGTAGAAATTTCCTGTATATACGGTGACTTGGGTTCGAATAAACGTTTTGCGGCCTTGCAAAGATGAACTTTTTTATTTTGATCACAATATTACAATTTAAGCCATATTTTCTCCAAAGCTCAGAATCCAAGTGTATCGTACAATTTTATTTATATCCAGTTAAGCCTTGGTTGTTTCATTTTTTTCTGTCTGGTTTTCACGTTTTTATTCGCACAATCCAAAAATGCCCTTTGCAAGGCCACCAATGTTCACTATTTCCAAATATAATGACTATCGTTACTCAATACATTATAGAGTCCTGAACATATCGATCCTTTTGAAATGTATCCATTGTTGAAGAATTCCCATTGAGATTACATGTACTAATAAAATATTGAATTAAAATAGCGTTGGTTTGGAATACTAGGCACGCTCAGTGTCAAATACCTTTTTGAATGTTCCCTCGGTTTTTTTTTACTGTCCGTTAGTCCGATTTTGGGGTGTTTTTTAGATCCATAAATATTTTTGTAAGTAAATTTTACTCTTTCATAGTGCATTTCATTATTGGTGATTATATTTCATTTAATAAATGTGTGTACAGAACCGTCAAACCTGCTAATCAGTTTCCTTCTTAAAACATTAATCGGGATAGCAATTTACATGTTGAGGCACGGCCTTGATATTGTTCAGAAGGAGACGATCTTATTTGCGATGCAGATAGTTTTCTAGGGCACGGCACACTTAATGAATCAGCCAACGACGTCGTTAACCTTCAATGAGCGAGTTGATTTTGCAGATGGATCGTAAAAGGTTTCATCTTCGAAAAAATTACTATCAAACACTTGAAAAATTGATGGCAGAATTTTTTTTTTTCGTTTTTATATAAGAAAAGATGAGCGAAATATTTTCCTAATCCGGAAAAACATTACACGTTTCGATTTCGGACCATTCTTAACCCGAATGATATACCGTCGTATTTTTCCAGCAAACGGCGGTTTTTCTGTTCCGGATCAAAAGGCGGAAAGTTATCGTGATGGTCGCTCGAAAGGGAGAACTTCGGATGTCCAATGAGCGGGTCCCCTTGAGTAAAATATAATACATTAAGTGGCCGAAGGGCAGTTCTATTGTTTATTTCGGCGATAAGTGGATGACTCAGTCGAATAGGGGAGACACTGACCATCGCAACTCGAAACGCACCGTCTACATCATCCAATTTTCAAACAACGACGAACCCCGGAAAATGTTTATTTTTATTATAGCGGGGTTAATAAAAAATAATTAACTAAAATTGGGTAAATTCAGGAATTTCGTTTAATGCACCCACTTCGACTATCGATGATCAATTATAATCGAGCTGGACTTAGCATTCTAAGAAATGGTCTCTAATTTCGGGGTCAGTCCCGAAAATCCATAAATTATTAGTCCTTTTACTCGAATATCTGACAGCTTTGAGATGGATAGCGTGAAATTTGACAATAATTTCAGCCGGTCGAACCAAAAATAGAAAATTGGATAGGGAAAGTTTCGAATAACAAGGAGGTACTTTGTGTGACCCAAACGTTAAAAATCAGCTGCCATCTCCGCGTCATAATAATTTTTCCAATTTTATCTCCGTTTCGATTTCGACTCTCAGCACGATCACATCAGGTACTTCCTCCACGTAAGCGTGAGCGTGAAATTAGGAACGTTACTTTAGTTGAACAGGTTGACCGTTGGGCAACAAGAGGTCAAAATATTGTTAACAAATTGCAACTTTTGTAGCGAGAGGGTGAATTCAAAGGTTTTTGTGGGTCCTCCTTCGCAGTGCCTGACTCTGAGTCACGCTGATTTATCACCGTGGTTTACGGCGATTCGCCCTTTCCTCTCGGGGCCTTCCGTTTCAATAAATAATACATCTCTGCGATCGATAGGAGAGCTCGTCGATTTGAAACGGCTCCGTCGCCATCTAGCGAATGATTGTCGAGCAGAACTGATTAATCACGCCTTTTTAAGGGCGAGAAAAAGGCACGTGAAATATTTTTTCAATAATGTAAATGGGTGTAATCTAATTTTTAATCTCGGCGAAGGCCTGTGAAAGATACGAAAATTATTAAATGATAGAAACGTCACCAAATACACCTTTGTCTGAAAAGCGTTGGATAATATGAAATGTCTCCCCCTCAAAACCTCCGAAAAATGCCCTTAAAATAGAGGTAGCGATTGGGTTGAAGAAATTAGCCATTTTTTGTCCAAGATAGATTTTTGGTGAAAATGCCAAGGATTAAGCTTTTATAGTTTCGTCAGAAAAGTCGTGACATCGGACGGACAGAATTTTTTTAAATTGCATATTCGGGTTCTACACACCTTGAAACGTCAAATTTTGAAGGGGTTATTAGAATTTTTTTTTCTTGGGTGATTAAAATAGTCCGCTTTGAATAAAAACCGCGAAACACGTATTTTACCCAAAAGTGGAATTGTCTCGAAAACAAAAAGTAATCACTGTCTTTTTTTTAACTAATTCTAAATCAAATGACATCTATTTGCATACAGAAAACCTATTTTTTTGAAAAAAGTTCAAAAGTTGAAACTTCAAAAGTATGCAAATCGAAAAAAATTTGAAAAGTTTTATTAATCGTTAGAATTTGATACTTTTCACTTCAAATTCGAATTCTACGTTTAATTTCCTGTAGGAATCATTGAATAATTAAAATTTAAAAGTGCTATTTGCAACGAATTTTCAAAGTTGAAAAGCATAACAACGGCGCGGTACTAAAACTGGGAAAAACTCAACGTTGACGTCTAATTTCCGCCATTTTGACGTCAAATTCGGTTTCAGCGTTAAATTTCCTATAAGAATAGCTTTTGAAAACACTTGAAAACCAAAGTTTAATTTTTCACTATTTCCGATGCTCGAGATTTCGGCCGGCGAAAATCTCGATTTACGGTAAATAATTTCTGTGGCGCTGTTTACATTTTTTCCACCAAACTTTTTGCTATGTACGTGTGTAGGGCGTTCGAATGAAGACTTCTGCATATTAAAAAACTTGATTCACGTTAATTTTGACCCCGAAAAGCACGGTTAAAGGTCAATTTTCGAGAGTTTAAAAACCGATTTTTTTGGACCACTTGCAGATTTTTCCGAGAAATGAAAAAAATCACAAAAATACATCTCGGTAAGATACAACTTTCCTGAAAATTTCAGATTTTTATCTCTATTGAGAGAGGAGTAAAAAATCGTTAACTGATCGGTTCGAAAAAATCGCAGGGGTACCCCTTGGATTTTTCATGAAACATTTTTTGAAATCGATTTCGCTCAAATTCAGCATAATGATAGTTGATGATGCGTATATCAATAATATATGGTTCATTCTTTGTTTCTTTCGCACTAAATTGATGAAAATGATGTTTAAAGTTGAAAAATGTTATATTTTCGTGTGTACTCGTCTTATATTGTTGAATACCGCAGAAACGGTTGAAAAATGGATAGGTACATTACATGGGGAAAATGTGGACAGTTAAATTACCTATCTTTTGGTATATTCAGTCATTTGATTTGACGACTTTTTGTTTATGTTATCCACTGTGCAAGTTACAAATCTTGGAAAACTTAAAAGTTGGACTGCCTATCTCGGCTAAAACTTTGCGCAAGTAGAAAAACCCACTACTTTATATTACTAAGTATAATGCAATACCACTGTTCGGAGCTATCTGAGCCAATTCAACGCGCGTGTGCATTCTGTAAACGCTAAACTCCTATTTGCGGCTTATCATTTCACCTTTGGGCCACCTGTCGATGAAAGAATCGAATGAGGAACATCGACTTTTCGACCGAACAGTTTTAATAAGGAAACCCTTCAATGCCGAAAAGCCAACCGTCCCAGGTGCTAATAAGATCGAAGCGACGCTGTCCGCTCTGAGCTGAAGAAGTAATATTGGATTAGTCGACTGCTGCGGTATCGCTGAAAGGAGCTGCGTTGGTTGAAATATTGAAAATGGCATCCTTTTCAAAAGAGGTGACGGTTTTATTAAACCGAACGGGAGATTGGAGGTCACGGGCGATTCGGTCAAATGACGTGAATACGACCATCTGGTGGTCAACTTGAACGAGAAGCGTGACGCAGCCGCAGGGATGTTTCAGCTAATGGTCTGTTAATGAAACAGGATATATCACGAAAAGGGCGAATCCGTGCAGCCGTTTTTACGTATTTGAGAAGATAGGCTAGCATCGTTGACTTATGAGAGTTTAAATTAGTGATTAATGGAAGAAAAAGCACCTGGGTAGTTAGTAGGAGATATAGAGCTATAGTGGATAATCATGAGCAGATAATAGATTTAGTTGATATGGTGAGATATTAGAGCGTTGATAATAGATGTAGTAGATAGATGATGCTGTAAATATAAATAGTAGATATAGTCTACAGTAGTAGATGTAGGTGGTAATATACATAGTAGGTACCTAGTGAAAGTAGATAATAGTTATATAGATAACAGTATATAGATAATAGTTATAGATAATTATAGTTATAGGTATATAGATAATAGTTATAGCGAGACATAGTTGATGTTGTACATGAATAGCATACAGTATAAGTAGATATAGTGCACAATAGACAGTAGTTGTAGTCGATAGTAAATGGTAAATAATAAAGTAGATAGCAGTTATAGTAGATAAGATATTATAACGGATATTAGATATAGTAGATATATAAATATAGTAGTTTTTGTAGATCAGGTTTGTAGTAAAGCGTTGTTTGGTAGCGAGTTGATGGTAAATACAGTGGATAAGACAGCAGATGGTCGACATAGTAGATAAGATAGTTTTTACATTGCTATATTTAGGCTCCGTTTATCAATCGAAGATATAGCTAATCGAGTTAGCGGTAATAATTTTTAAAATAGAAAATAGCTTGGTAAAGCTACCTTCAGTATATCTCGGCTTTATCTACGATTGATTAAAGTCGTACAGTAAATAGTGAATAGAATAGTATGAAGTATGACTATCAGTGATGATTTTAGCACGTCGTAATAATGCTAGGATCGCATGATAAGTGTCTTTTTCTAATCTCTACTAGCTTCGAACCTTCCGATATCGAAATTCGTTTTTCACGTTTATTTTTTCGCCCTTGAGGCGGCAGATTAAATTCTTTAAACTTGCGATTATTTCACGCTGCGGATCCGGAATTTCGTTGTCGATATTTCCGAGAAAAATTATGGGTTTCGTTTTTAATTTCCATAATCGACTTTTTTGTGGCTATATCATTAATCAAGAGCCGCACCTTTTTCTCGCCGATTTCCGACCCATATTTCACCTAAGGTTACCGCCTTTTGCCAGCCCGTAACACCTAATGGGTTCCATTAGTTTTATAAGTTTGCAGGTGTACCGATGGAAGGTTTTTCGGATTCATTTTTTTACGAACAACGGTCCGTTGACATGCGGGCATTTCTAGGCGCACCCTCGGCGTCACCATGTGATGTAGGTACAACCAAAATCGAATCCTTCTCCAGGTCAATTTTCGCCTTGCGTAACGGTCTGACACGGTTTTTCACCCTTTTTTGCATGTTTTTTTTTTCATATTTTCTCCTTTAACATATCCCGACAAACGGTATTCGTTGAAGGGTTGAATGTGTCAAGTAACGGAGAGACATGTCGGTCAGAGGGTGCCAATGAAATCTTTTTGAACATCGTAACGGTCCTAGATGTTACCGTTTGAGAGATGTCCCGAAAAAAATTCGAAAGCTTGTCCGGGGACGACGCAACCAGGTTCAACCAACAGAGCAATAACTAGCAATTCTTCAATGTAAAAAATATTTATTTATGGAAAACAAATTTCGTGACTGTTTACAAACCGAATCTAGATAAATATCTTCACGATAATAAAGTGATCATTGGTTATTGCGCGTAGATCGATTCTCAACTGAATAAATTTGGTAAGTACTTTAGTTTTGTTGGAAAACTGTTATTATTCGATCTCAGACAAAGAAACATACTCGATATTAACGATGATATAATAAGATACGTTTTTAAATCGATTCTATACTTGGTGTTGGGGAAAATATACGGTGGACATTTGAGAAAAATACACCTGCACTTTTCGCTTATAGAGCTCATTGCAGATGATCCTGCGCATGTCCCACGAGACCCGCCCGCCGGGTCTCAACCGCTAGAGATCGCTGTTTTTGCATTTTTAACCTACTTCAAAAGGTTGACTAAGGTTGACTTGCGGGTTTTTTATTTAAACCGATAATTTATCGATGCATAAAAAATAGGGAACTTTCATAAAAAGCCACGATTTTCTTGAATTTTTGCTAATCTATAGTAAACAACTTTATTAGTCGTTAAAAATTGCCAAAAAAAAGTTGTGAGGGGACAAGAACCAGTACTCATTCTCCGAATCTTTATTGGCTAGCCGACTTTCGCCCGTTCGGGCCTCGGCATCTTCGCGCTCAGCCAGCCAATAAAGATTTGGAGAATGAGTCGCCTGGTTTTTCTCCCCCTCACAACCGAAAAATCAAAAAATGCGACGACAAGAGAAAGGACAAACTATGATAGCTACATTCTAGAAATTTTCACCAGAAATCAATCTCGGTCTCAATTCTTGAACCACATTGCTAGCTCAATTTTAACGGTATTTTTTGAGACGGAGTTTTTGAGAAGGGAGAAAATTTGTAATTTCGAATGTTTTTCGGACATAGGTGTGTTTGATATCAATGTTTATAGATTTTTGGACGCTGAATCGAATGAGACCATCGTGGGGTCGATAGCTTTATTGGTTATCGAGTTATCGCAGCTTTATTGTGGAATTTTTGAGGTTTTTAGAAATTTGGCTTGAGGGTATAACTCAATAGTTTTTGAAGCTATAAAAATCGTTCTCTACTCGTTGGAATGCTCGTTAAACGCTCTCTTCAGCTGTACCGTTAGGCGGAAAATTAAAATTTTAATTTGTGATAAGTTGAGAAAAATAAAATTGATTAAAATTACAATAGTTGCTACGGAATTTTCCCTTCTAGTTGCCCATCTGTTGTTTGGTGGGAACATGTTCGGAATAATTACCATCGCGAATGGATCATCATCATTATTATCATTACATCATTATTGATTCAAAGGAATAATAAACCACTGAACAATCATTTGCAGCGTTTTTATTGGATATTCGGTTTCTGCATGCCTTGAAACGTAAAACATCAAATTTTGAGGGGGTTAGAAATTTTTTTTCTTTGGCAATTACAAATGGTTTAATATGGAATAATAAATCAAAATCAACGGACTAATTTGTAACTAAAATTATTGAGCGACAATGGATCTTAACATTATCATTAGCCCGAATGTGTTGAAATATTTTTCAATCACCTTTAGGTGCCTATATTCGCCAATAAAAATATTCCAGCCCAAATTAATTTTGCTATAGAGAAAATGGTTAAGAAGAATCAAAAAGTTTTCAAGAGCGCATTCAGTTTAATGTTTTCAAATACCAATTAATATTCTTCCAACATTTTTCTTCGGATAAATTTGTACATCTTACAAATTTTAGCTGTATACAGCTTCCTTCTACGGTTCCATATCGCAACGAGCCCGCAGTTGCCCCCACCGGAACGAGCGGACTCCGCCTCTGAAAAAAGCAAGGTCGCGATGGTGAAACGATGAAAAAACCCAACCTCAACAAAATGGGCGGTATCAAATGAACCCCAGATCTTAACGCTACGGTATGGTAAAAAAATCTATAAAAACTCTTCCCTCGTCATTGCAGTAAACGATCGCAGGTATTGTAATATGACTTCACTTGTAACCCCATTGGAACGAGGGATCGGTCGCGTGCCGAGGGTTGTTTTTTTCAGATAATGTTTTTTCGCTTGCTCCCCGACTATTTTAAACCGTCGAGGTGTTGAGTTCATGGAACAGGTTTTTAACTAGTTACTAGGGCTGGCTCCCCTTCTTTTTTCATCCACGCGTAGTTTTTTGTAAAGCAAGAGAACCGTTTTTCCCTCTGTTCGACAAGTGTTCAAGTTGGTGTACAGGTGTTGGAATAAAATAGAAAAAAAAATATGAATTAAGAAGAACCTAATTACGAACATTTCAAGTATCTACCTAACTTGAAAAATTATTACTCAGGACAGTAATGGCCGCAGATGAGGTAAATTCACTGTACCATGTGGTAGATAGAAGAGCTGAAATAGCTTCAAACGGATTCGATAGAGCACTTGCCTCTTTGAGCCTCTTCACGATTCATCTGCAAGCAATGTGATTCTCAGAACAGCTAATCTATAAGGGAACAGAGGCCAATAACAAATTTTTAATCGAATAGCTGTCGTTTCTGGTTTTTCTTCAATAAATAAACCATTGTGAGCGCCCTTAAAAAAATTGTTCTACCCCCTAAATTTTGATTTTTTTACGTTTCAGGGCATGTAAAATCCGGATATTAAATTAAAGAAATTCTGTCCGTTCGCCATCTACACTTTTCTGAAGAAACTACGTATATACGCTAAATTCCAGAAATTACCACCGAATTTTGAGTTTGAGGGGAGAAAAATCGAGTTATCCAACGTTTTTCCGACCGTATTTGATGTCAATTTTTATAGTTTTTTGGACGCTGAATCGAATGAAACCTAGCTTAAACGGTTCTCGAGTTATAACAGCATTCAAGTAGAATTCACGAGATTTTAGAAATTAGATGAGGGAATAACTCGAGACATTTTGGTGCTATAAAAATCGTTCTATACTCGTTGGAATGCTCGTCGAACACTCTTTTCAAATTTAACTTTTAATTTGAAAATATAGAAAAAGAATAATAATTCAAAATACCGTCGTTGCTAGGGAAGCCTTCCCTTATATTGTTACCAATCTGTTAGGTGGAAACGTTTACAATGTTCGGACAAGTTATTATCAAAAACGGATGGTCTTCTTACATCATTATCGAAGCTAAGGAACAATAAACCGCTGAACAATGATTTCGGCGGTTTTCTGGCAATTTTTAATGGCCAATAAAGTTATTCAATATAGATCAGCGAAAGAACAAGAAGAAAATTGTGGCTATACATGATAATATAATTTTGTTTCATGAATAGGTAAATTATCGGTTGAAAAATGCAAACAGCGATTTCTAGTGGTTTTAACGCGGCTGGCGGGTCATTCGCAGCGTTTTTTCCGAACAGTCGCGGTAAAAATCCGTTGAAAGCCCAGCGGCGTCGGTCTGTTGAAAAAAATCTAACGCTAATGAAGTGCGTTTTTTTCCAATTCGCTTCGGAAGACGGCTTTGAAGACGGGTAGCCTTAGGTCGCATTTTGAATGAACTATTTGCGGGTAAAAAGGACACGGTCTTTTACCTAGAGAGACGTTTTTTGAAGCGGCTTCCATCCCATGGTTTAACCGCGTTGACCCTTCGTAGCCTAGAAAACGCCAGGCCATAAATAGACCTTTATCCCCGCACAGTAATTGTAGAAGCGGTCAAGATGAGTCTATGGATTTCCAACTGCTTCAACGAGCCTTTTCTCGGCGAAGGCTAATCCTCCTTGTTGACGTCTGGGTGGATCTTGAAAAAATCGAGAAGAAACTTAAGAACGTAAAAAATATATCTTTTCAATCGCCTATCATCTCGGACCACTTACGGCCGTTTCGAAGGAACGTTTTTCAAACCGGCGAACCGTGATAACAAGGCTGGCGTCTTAGTTTGTATTTTCGTCTTCGGCTTAAATATTTTGGTTATCGGAAGCGACTGTTTGCCGATTTTAGCCTTCGAACAAAAGACATTGGGTTTTTAGAGATGTATCGAACAAGTTGTTCGAAAAATCTGAAAAAGAATGCTGCCCTGTTTTTTTTTTTTTTTTTTTTTAAGAGGAGAACGGAAAAAAGTTTTATCTACTAAACGGTTGGCAAATTTTTCTCAAGTAGAAAGCAAATGAAGAAAATTATTTGAAGAATTTATCTACTCAAAGCATTACAGAAGGAAGAACTGGGCGGATGGATTAGGATGAAGAAATAAGAAAGGGTTGCTCAGAATTTATGATCATTGCTCAAAAATTCTCGACTTTCGGCTTCATCATTATTCTCCTTTTTTTAAAATTTAAAATGTAGCAAAAAACGTCGTTTTTTTGGAAAACTAATTTTTCCTGATTTTTCCGCTTTTGGCGCTCTAACGAAGTTGGCAGATAAATTTTGAACATTTTTGTCATTTGGATTGGTTGGATTACTCTCACAACCGTACAGCCCTCTGAAGTCGGAACTTGGAAAACCTGATTTTAAAAATCGTTCGTGGATGGAGCACAACTGTGATTCGACAAAAATAATTTCGCACTATTTTCGTTAATTTGACCAAATTCGTGATACGGTCTTTCCTTAATTTCTCCTAGCGGGAGTTTATTATTATTATTTTTTTTTAATTTTAATAATTGCGTTTTTTGCAGTTTTTTTGGCGCTTTGAATTGACTGCAAATTGAAATGGGAAAACTGATTACATCATTTGATTCACGGTAAAATTCTTTAAGCAAAAAAAGCTCAGGAATTTGAAAATTGAACGATTTTTCGTGGAGCTAGAGCAGCTTGAAGTACTGCAACCCGTGGTATCCAATTAATTGCGAAACTCGGTAAAATAAAAATAAAAATTCACTTCTTCGGGCGTAGAAATCTCTGATTTTTTGGACTTTAGAATTTATTTGAATTGAGTTTAAAAATTGTTGAAGACATTTTTGCTAATTTTGGCCTGGAATAAAATTGTTATCAACAAACTTCAAATTCGGCTAAAAAAATGTGTTGAATGTAGAGTGAAAAATAATGTAAGTTGAGTCAAATGTACCGAACTAATCGCATTTTCACGTCTGACGTCGTCATGTAGGCAATTAAATATAATTAAATTGCTGCGAGAAAAAAAACACATATAGATCCGTTTACTATTACTTAAAATAGGCGCCACTTGGAGATTCAGTTTGAATCGGGTTCCATTGAATCGAGCCAATTATCGGTCACTTTTTTCTCTCGGAATTTCTGCAATCATTAGTCTACTAAATGACACGGCCGAGCAAGGGCGATAACAAAACATCGGTGAACAAATCGGACGATGAACCTCCATTGAGAAAACGAGGTTGGAATATTCAAGAATGAAAACAACTAGTTACGGTTGGGAAAAAACAACCGACTCGCTCCAAGGGCATTTGTTTTCTTCGCAGAACCAGTTTGTTTTCATCGTGGACAGGCTTTTCAAAAGTTGATGAGGCCCCGGGGAAATCCAGTAAAAAGAAATTGCCCGCGGTGAGGGAATTGAAAACGACTCATAGAATTCAAGGAATAGCGATAACCTTCGATTCTCGAAAAGAATAATTAACAAGGAAGGCCTGTAAAAAAAATCGAACAACACAATTTGCGAAATTAATTTTTTTAACTCCCTTTGTGAAAACTGCGACTAGAGCGGGTCAATGTTCGCTTTTATTGTCATGATTTTTCTTGACTTGTACGAATTTCAGCTGACTAACTTCACGCTATGAAGTCCCGATAAGGCTCAAGTCACCCTTTATATACAAAATAATATCATCAAATATTTGAACTCGAGATATACGAAAACGCTTCGGCTCGCTATTGAAAAACTATTAGTCTCAGATGGAGAGCGTTTTGAGAACTCGAAAATATAACGATTTTTCATATATCCTCTCGTGTTGAAAATAAAATCGCGAAGTCATCGCGATCCGAGTGGGCGAATTTCACCCTCTATTCAATATCCAGTTCGAACTTTCAATCGCCCATCCATCATATTTTCATGTTAGTTTCCCTTTTGAGCCTTGAAAGTTCGATAGATGCCTCATTCATCATAACGCGTCAGTAAACAGGCGAAGGAATAAAAAAACGGCGTCGCTAACGAATAAATAAAAGAACCGGCGACCGCAGAGCTTATCGATCTTCGGACGCGGTTCTCAATTTTTTCATCGTTTTCTTACCGAAGCTTTTGTTGCTAAAAAGGTCCATTGTCCACCCACCCGGAGACTTCCCAGTAGCTCCTAAGTCTACAAAATATCATATGTTATTCATTCGTTTGGGGGTCTTGGCGATTTTTTCTTAACCTCTCCTCCCCTCGCCCTGTCCTTCATTCTGTTTTCTCGATGCTCTTGCCATCCTTCTGTGGCCCGTCTTCGTCCAGTCTTTTATGTCCGATGGGTCTGGTTTTGAAGGCGAGATTGCTTCCTTTAAACGACCGCTATTCAATACAGAGCTAAGCACAAGCACATCATCTGTCCTACGTCGCTTTCCGGAGGAAGGATTTTTTCAAACTAGAACTCGCCTTTTTCGCCCGAAAACGCCCTCGGTAGCTTTTCCGATTGTAAGGCCTTTTGAGATCAGCCCAAGAATACTTCCCTGGTAGGTATCCGTTCGACTTTTTTCCACATTTTTTTCTCCTCGAACACTCAACTGGAGCAGCTCTAGGCTACCGAAAGCCATTCATAATTGTGTCGGCTCTTGGGAGGCTAAATCCTAAGGAATGCTATTCGAGAAAACATTCCATAGGAGAAGATTACGCTTTGATGCGTTTTCGAAACTCATTGTACATTCAGCACAACCACTTCACATTTTTTCGCGCTGGCCAACGTGTTATGATAACAGCGAATGTCTTTGAATGAAGTAAATAGCGTTTTTACCTGGGGTAAGCTCATAATGCTTCGGAGAGGTGCGAAGAAAACCCTTGATTCGTATTTTTAATTTATTTTCATCCTCGATGACTGGAAAAAACATTCGAAATAGAAAAAAAAGGTACGTTCCAACGACGAACTCAACTCACCAGGTAATTCATTGATTGAAAACTCACTTGAGTACTCGTCTCTTTTTTATCTCGCACAGTATTATCTCATTATTCGCGCACGTAACCAGTTTTTTTTAATTTTAATTTTTCATAGACTTATTATATTTTCCTTCGACATATCTTAAATAAATTTTGAGGGCAGAGGTCGTCATGACCTTCAGCCGATCGCACGTGCACCCTGCCACCCTTGCACTTGGCAGACACGAGAAACGAAAATAGTGCGCGCTGATGCTCCACGTAATCATATTTATGTGCTAGCTCGGCGGGGCGTGCCGGGTAAACAGGAAGCATCCCTCGACGAAAGTGGCGAGGAAATAGGAAAGGGAAAGATCGAGAACGAAGGAGGAAAGACCCTCTTGAAGAAGTTGGTTAAAGGAGGAAACGGTGAACAGAAAAAATCCGTATGGTTCAAAACAGAAGGGGCACAATTAGAGACTCTTGAGCTAAAGAGCGATGGCTGGCGACAGTGCGGCTGCCACGGAGTGACGTGAATAAATAAAACTCACGATACACGCTCATCCACGACACCGAGCCGAAAATATCACCGAACTTGAACGCCCAGTTATTCTTGGGTTAAAGATACATTTTTCGACGCTATACGATGATTAGGGTGATTTATCAAAAGTATCTCCCGAGTCTTGATAAGACTAATGATTGACCAAAAAAAACAGAAAAGCAGCAATGCGGTTGTAAAACAATGGTTCTAATTTATTGTTTTTTCGAATAGAGAAGTTGTTGGCGTTAGGTGCAAGAGGAAAATAATTCAAAACCGGTCAACGTAGTCCGAGTGAATAGAGTGAGTGGAATGAGAAAAAATAGCCAAGTAAGTTCAGTGGATCGAGCGGGGTAAGTGGAGCAAGCGGGGTAAGTGGAGCAAGCAGGATGAGAGATGTTGGTATTTTTCTCTCTCCCCACTTGCACCACTTACTCACCCCACTAGCTCCACTCACTCACCCTGCTCGCTCCACTCACTCACCCCACTCTTTTCTCACTCACTCCACTCACCCTGCTCGCTCTACTCACTCACCCCACTCTTTTCTCACTCACTCCACTTACCCCGCTTGATCCACTCACTCACTTACTACACTATCTTCTCACTCACTCCACTCACCCCGCTCGTCCCACTTTTTTATCACTCACTCCACTTACTACTCTACATTTACTCACTCGCTCGACTCTCTTCTAACTCACTCCACTCACCCCGCTTGCTCCACTCACCCTGCTCGCTCCACTCACCCCACTCTCTCCTCACTCACTCCACTCACTCACCCGGCTCGCTTCTCACTCAAAATAATTGAATGATTTTCCTAGAGTTGGACAATAATTTCATCATTATCACGAAGAATGAAGATTTAAAATTAACGTGAGGCATTTATTTCTTAATTCCATCGGCCCTTTTGTAAACTCTAAACCTTCGAAGTTTCTGTCAGTCGCTAAACCGAACTGCGCACATCTTTACGAAGCCCGGCTATTGGATATAAAGAAAAGTAGGCTAAAAGATGGCACAGGAACTCGAGAATAGGAGAGAAAAAAGAGTTTTTTTTGGGTGACAGAGCTAAACAGAGATAAGACACGAGCCAAATCACCTGGACGTAAGAACGTTAGAAGATCCGATCTAGATCGTCGAGGGTTACCATAGGGATGCTTAAAATGTCTCTATCAACTTTGAAAACCACTTCTAAAAGGACAATAACAATAGCACCTGGGTCAGAGGTTGAAAAAAATCGTCGACCATCGCGTTCGACCGAAATCCGTCGATCTGGCGAATGATAAGAGGGAGATTTGTTCCTTCTCGGAATCTATTTCTTGTAGAAACTCCAACCATGACACGTTCATTAGGTGCTCAACAATTCGATTTTTTGTATTTTTAATGCAAATAGAAATATTTTTTTTCTCGAGGAATTAACTGCATTTTCTTTTGGAAATCGATTGTTGTACGTATAATTTGACACGGATAACAGCTCATGGGGATTTTCAAAAATCCGAAGAGCGCTCAACACCAGAATTGTTACGATTTCGTTCTCCCATCGTTTACCAACAATCGCCACTTACTGTTAGTCGCAAGGTTCCAACTGTGAAAATAGTAATAACGTTTTTCCGAAAATGTTTACCCAGCCGGGCAGAGGCACTGACCCACTTGTATAAGCGGGTTTCAACTGTTACGAATTTTAAATACGAAATAAGCCTCGTAAATCAAACAGTTCCGCCGGTTTTTATACGTCCTTTCACAAGAGCTCAGTCTCGAACTGAAGGGTTGAGAAGAATTACGCAGAAAAACTCGGTTGAGTTTCAGGTATACGAAAAAGACAGTGTTGCCTCGTCCACGTCAAACACAATTAGTGCACTCGAGGGAATACTGACGAAATGTATTCAAAAACACGCATTTTGAATGTCGAAGCAAGGTTAGAAAAGTGGAAAATACGGCTAGGCAATAAGGGAGAAAAAATACACAAGTCGGTTGACAATAACAGCGATGGCCGTATTAACGAAAATTAACGAGTAAAAATGATCATTTTCAGTTTACAATGTAGCTAAAGAGTCGATAATTTGCGAAGTGTCCCAAAGATGAAAGATAAATTTGATAAATATTTCATCGTCCTTAAATAACGAATCTGTACCATGCTATAACCTTTTAAACGATGATTGATAATCGATTCTAAATTTTCTTTCGGTTAAAAATAATCGACAGTTGACAATAGGTAAGTTACAATTATAATCAATAATATACAATGACGATTAATAATAATTGTGTAGCTAAATAATTCAAAATTAACTCTTCACCGTTGACCAACTATAGGAAAGAGTTGATGAATAATTGGAAAAATTGGGTAACAATACTCCTGTAATAAAAAATTAGTAGGAAAAAACTATCGAGTATATAAATTTGAGAAAAATCAAAAGATAAAGAAATAAACTGAAAGAATTTAAAGGACAGGGAGACCACAGAATGGAAATAAAATAGTAAATTATTGACGGTTTACTAATAGCCAAGTTTATGAATATTTCAAGTATCTCGATATTGATCATTTCTAATTATATTAATCATAGACAGTTTTTACAATGATTTTCGTCGACATTTATCGCATATCTTGATTTAAGTAATTTTCTCTCTTCGTGAAATATTGGGATTTCCTCAGACGTGTCACCTGTAGTTGAAGAGACGTCGAGTAATCAGCGGCGACATTTTGGTTAAGGGTCCTTCGCTCGTACAAGACGAACTCGTTACGGATGCAGATGCCTTCATCTGCTCCTAATGGAAGTTTCTTGCCTCGAAAGAAGCACGGGTGATACCAATAAGTCGGCACAAGCTCTCGCCTTCGAAATGACGTTGAACTAGGAGACAAAAATAAATACGAGAAAAAAATTAATTGATTATAATAAATGGTAAAAGATTTCGAAAATCCTCTCGCAAAATCTTGCGACCAACACATCTCGCGCTATGGGTTGTAACGGCTCGTGCCTCACACCGTTCAATAATGGCATTTTTCCCCAATTTTTGAACCCTCGCGTATTTTTTCACTTCTTTCTATACAAAACTCTCCCCTACCGCGCTTTTGTATTCTTTTCCGATAAAATATATGCACCCCAATGAAGGGATGAAGTGACCGCGCTTTGTGATGAGTCAAGTAATGGCGTGCGACTGGCACGTTTTTTCACCCTACAGATATTGTTGAGCCCTCGGTTTTTTTGCTTCATCTAAACATTTTTGATCCCGTATATTCCACGGGGTTCGCGTGTGAAGCGCGTGGATGTATTCAATTTTTTTTCCTCGGCCAGACTTGTTTCCCATGGAGTCTGGTTCGCACTGAAAGTATTTGAACGCTGTAAGCTTTCTTTTTTTAATATTCATTTAATTATTGTTACTGCTTCCTGGAGGAAATCTGGAGCTGTTGTGACTTTCTAACGTTCTGCAGGTTGAGGGGGAGAATAACGAGACGACCTCTTCTCCATTTTTTCTTTTTGTTACGCCGAGTACTTTCGCCCGTTCGGGCTTCTTCAGGGCATTATAGGACCGAGGGTACCTATGACTTTCTAACTTTGTTTTTCGTGTCTTCCAAAAATCGCATGTTTTTGGGTGAATTTTTTCACTTAGGTTTCACGTCGGTATCGATCCTAACCCATTGAAAATTCAAGCTCAGCTGGAACTTTACAAATGACCTCGGCTTTCCCACGGCCTTTATGAAAACTTTTTTTTTTAATAGCGACAGGAGAATCCGGTTTCAAGAAAGGGACGTTTGGCGAGGAAAGGTGGCGTCTTTTGAAACCCTTTGCCACTCGAGACCGACCACCTGAATAGAAATCCGCAACGGGGGAAGGACATTTTCGACAGTTCTATTTCTTTCGCCATGAGCAGATGCATTTCGATAAGTAGTTGAAATCCTTTTTTCCGACTGTAAATTCTCTCTCTTCTTTGGCGTAAAATGCGTGGGAATTTTCGAAAAATAGCCCTCGCAATTTGTGCGGTCAGAGGAAATTGGTTAGTGGAAAACTTGAGCGATTCTGTTTTTTTTTTCTAAATAATAGTGAAATTAACTATAAAATAAAAATAGTTAAATTAAGTATAAAATAAAAATAATTAAATTGACTATAAAATAAAAATAGTATCGCGAGTAACGCTTTCCAGAAATCAAAATCTCGCACTCTGAAGTATGAGTTAGGAATATTTTTCGCCTTCGAAATGAGACAAAAAGAATATTTTGTGGTGTGTAAAAACGATACAGTTTCCCCACTTAGTTAAAACCTTCCCTCAAGGATTAACTTCCTGACCTGGTAGCATTCATCACTTTGAGAGTGGAGCTTCGTTTTTTTTTTCTCGCGTTTCACTCGAGAAAAAACAGGAATCCCCGGCCGAAAGTGTGTCTGCCAACGTGTGCGGCATGTGACCATATGACTGACTTCCACAGATACCGATGAATTATTGGCCGGAAACTTGAGCTGCTACCGGTTCATGCGAACAGGTGACGGATTTTTTGCTGCGCAGGCTTGCGCCTCTTTTTGCCCCGTCTCTTGGCGGTTTTTGAAAAATACATGACACCCGAAGGAGTTTTCCTTCCTCAAGTTTCACTCAAATCGGCTGTAACCGGTACCTTTGGCAATTGAATACGACAGGAAGGTTTGAGGGCGATCACTTCAATCAATTTGTTCGCTGATCGGAATTAAAATTCTGAAGATGCCCTGAAGATGCCCGAATGGGCGAAAGTGCTCGGCCAGCTAATAAAGAATCGGAGAATGAGTCACCTGGTTTTTCTCCCCCTCACAAGTCCCGGACATCAAGAAATGCGACGACAAGGAAAAGAGTAATTAAAATTGTTACGAGATATCCAACTCGCATATTTTGATAAAAGACGATTATTTTTTCATATGTAAAATCTCGCAATTGTTTTTCTAGATATGGCGAACGAAAAGATGCGATTTTGAGCACGTCCAAATTATAAATAGTCGGTACTTTGCCTGGACATTTCTGGGAAAATTGGCTCTTTCAGCCATGATGCATAACTGTGCTTTTTTTGGAATTCATTCCTCGACTTTCACATTCTAAAATGAAAAAGTCCAGATTTCAATCACCATTTCTAAAAATGGATTCGATCAAATCTAAGAGCGGGCCAAAAGTAAAATAATGATCGCGTGTTGAAGAAGTAAAAACGTAACTGATGAAAGGCTTTACTCCTATGGGAAGGATGAGGGGGCACACGACAACATGGCCGCCACCCTTCAGTATTTATAGCGTTCTCTTCGCAACCTTAACTTCCCCAAAACTCGCCCTTCGATACTGCCAACGGAGCGGGGAAAGAACAGAAAAAGAGAGCAGAAAAAAGATTTTTTCCTCTCCGACCATTTCCCCAAAAATCGCCGCCCTCTGTTGCTACGTGCGCCGATGGGGGAAAGACCCTTTCAAAATGAACACGTGCTCAAGAATAAAACTTTTACCTCAACTCAACAATTTTTTTCTCGGCGTTCGAACATTTTATCAAGCGGAGGTTATGCTATTTTCAAAGGAGAAATGTGAATTTATAGCCGGTTGCTATTGAAGGGAGCTTAATTTAAGAAGTAAAGGGTTGTAAATGGGAACTTAAGACAGCGTTTTTTTTTTTTTTTTAAATTAAAAAAATTATTTTTTTATTTTTTATTTTTATTTTTTTGTAAAGTTGGAGAGTTGAGTGCTTTAAAATGAACGAAAAGGGCACTATATTGTGATCAAATCAGCTTGGAGACACTCTCAGACCTGTTAGCGAGTCATACATCTGTAAAAAACACTTTGGGCTGTGGGCCTTCAAACTGAACGTTTGATTTATTTATTCATTCACTGATTCCTGGCCTTGAGTCGCTCGCAATAATCACACAAAGTGAATTTAGCTATAATTTCTCAATCCGTAGGTCCTAGATGCACTCAAAGGAAGCGTGATCATCTCGTCTTACGTATCTGGTTTCTCTTTCTACTCGCGGCTCCCCTAGTTTTCATTCGAGGGTCTTTTTTAGGCCAACTCGTAGCTCCGAACTGCTCTTTCCAGTTTTTCAGCCCTCCACTAGAAAACATCAACGTATTTAACACAGTTCATTGGGGCGTTTTGTTACGCGCGACCATTTTATCGACGCGTGTTTTCGAAGCTCGAGGGGGAACATTTTTTTCGCCATTTTTTCCAAGTGAGAAGTGTATTTTTTGAGTCAGCTCGAAGCTTATTATGCGGTAATTTGTTCTTTAGGGTAGGCCAACGCGTGAAGAAAACACGAGTCAAGTGAATGACTCCCCTTTTAAAAACCGAATCATTATACTTGACACGCGCGTTTTTTTTTTTTTTTTTTTTTTGTTGATATTTCTGCCTTGGGGGATTTTTTAGGTTTAACTTCAACAAGTGAATATAGGTGAAAACAAGTGGTTTGGTTGGAAATAAACTACCTTCACCCTTACTTTGGTATAATATACCTGAATATATGTAAATTAAATGGAAAGTTATTATTATAATTAATAATAACTGTCCATTTAATTTACATATTATTATAATAATAACTGTCCATTTAATTTACATATTCAGGAGAAAAATTACATTTAAAACTCGCAAGTGGCTTCAATAATGATTTGAGAAGACCATCCATCTGTGATGGTGATTATTCCATACATTTATTACAAATTACGACTATTATTAAATAATAAACCAATCATTATAGAATAATAAACCAAAATCATGTTACCGTCGTAAATAATGAGGCGTGTAAAAAAACTTGGAATTGATTTTTTATTTGAACAGTAGCCCCAAAATTATAGGTAGATAAGCTCAATGTAAAAATGCTAGAATTCATGACAACAGATAAAATTTCAGTCCTTCATAACTCAAAATCTATAGCTGGAGAAAATTCGTAATTTTAAAGTTTATTTGTTTATTTATTTACTTGCGAGCCCAATTACATTTTACACAATAAATCATTAGAAATGGGGTATGAATGGTACAATGGACTGGAACTAAGAACAATAAAAATGTTTTATCGTTGGTAAAACGGAAAATGAGAGATTTAAGTTCAATAATAAATGCATGGAGAACTTTTGACCGATTTTTCGAGATTTGACAGGGTGGAGTGAAAATAATCGAAATCGAGGTTTATCTTCAAAAACAGATTTAAACTTCGCGAAGTCTTCGAAGCGGGCGGTCTCGCTAATAATTCGTAGGGCTAAAAGAGACGACGAAAAGTAATGGCGCGCGTGACGACTGACGTTCTCGAAAGATTGGAAAACTTTTATTACGTAATTCCACCTATAAACTGTAATTTGTTTTGCTAATACTCGCTGAAAATGTTATTTTTGAAAAATTGCGGGGTTTTCGCGTTCGAATACGAAATATCTGTATCGAATACAATGTCTACCCTGCCAACACGAATTCGGTCGACTTAAGAGGATTTGCCGCTTATCATCCTATGTAATCCGAAGGACGGTTTAACCAGATGGTGTCACACGAATATGGAGACTTCAAAATTTTCTAAACGGAAAAATGAGGAAGAGCAAAAAATCGACGGGGCGCGTCGAAAAACGGACACTTCACCCCAAGCTCGTGGATAAAGTGTAAGATCTCGTGGCGTATCCGTTGGGATGATAAACTGAGACTGGCAGCTGTACCTTCGGGCCAGGTGTGTGTCGATGGTCACCAATCGGACATTAGACCACCAGAAGCTGGTTTTTTTCGAACGAGGGTAAGCATAACCCCGGGATCTGTCTTCGTTCTTTGGTTTTTCTCCCTTTGAAAGATTCTTTGGCTCGAGCTGGCGAACATTGGGTCGTTTTTCTGAACATAGTGGTCCACTTTAGGTCCGAGTCAACTGACACGGCCATCTAAATCTTGAGCCGCCACAATGAGCTTCGACGACAAGCTGCTCCCAATTTTTTTACCCTCAACTGTCTCCTTTTCCACCTAGCGATTTCCTCTCTATTCAAAAACTTCTTCGAACTGTTCGAAACGATATCCGTTCATCTATGAATGTGCTGAGGGGCGAAGGGGGAATGACGTGGATCATAACATTATTAAATACGATAGGCGCGACAGAAGGTACCCTGAATATCCAACTCTGGATGTTGCGGCGGATAAAGGGACGGATCGAAGATTGACATTGAGTGGCAACGTGAATAGAAAGTCGACATTACAAACTAGACGAATCCTGTGCCATTTTATTGCCGAACTTAACCCACCCGAAGATCGCACGGTTTTCTTACGGCTATGTCAAATTTGTGGGAAGAATAGTAATTTTTTCAACTGGCCAACTGGTTTTTTAACAAGCCGAATTTTTCAACACATGGAAATCTCTACGATCGCGAAAATTTTAATGGAAAATTGGATTTAAAAATATATGTAATTAGGAAAAACAATAATCGCTATTGGTAAACAAAGTACTAGGTACATTATTAGTCACTTTCATCTTCGCAATCGTTAAATCTACCCATATCCCTGATTCGACCAGGTGCACGGAATTTTCCTTTCGTTACGTCAGCCCTCGTTTCTTGAAAAAACCCAAATACCGAAGGACGAATTGAACATTTTTCTCTGAAAACCGTGAACACGTTATTTAACGGAGCGTACGACGAACTTAAGTCTGCTATAGTGCTGCGCATAAATCACAATATTATGGAGCCAATAGTGGCCAGACACCGGTGTTATTTGTAGTTGGTTGTTCCCATGAGGAAACCTAACTCTTTTTCTAAGGCAACCTAGCGAAAGATGTTCGGTGTAAACAAAGGTTTGGTGCCACAGTGGGTCAGGCAGTCAGGCTAGAAAACGTCCGGTTTTCTAGTAGTGAAATGAGTAAGATAACCTTACGTTACAATATACAAACCGACCAAGAATTCGATTTACCATAAATTATTCCAATTCTAGAACAATGGACAATAACACTGCTAAATAATAATAGGACGTCCCCTCACAAGACTCAGACTTTCCCTGAAAGTATAAGTCCAACTTTCGCCCACAAGTTGGACACCTTCTCCCAAATTTCGCTTTTTCCCAAAACTCCGACTTTCCCTCAAAAGTCCTAAAGTCCCATTTTCCGCAAAAGTTGGTGACTAACTCCCGAAAAGTCGACCTTCGCCCCAAACTCATCTTTTCCATAGGAACCTCCGACTTTTCCCAGAAAGAATGGACGTCCGACTTTTCCTCAAGTACACAAGTCCAACGTTCCCCAAAAGTCCAACTTTCCCCAAAAATTCAAATTTCCCCAAAAATCCAAATTTCCCGAAAAAGATCAACTTGCCAAAAAAAAAAACTCGACTTTGCCAAAAAGTCCGAAAGCTCAACTTTCCCTAAAATTCAGAAAGTCCTACTTTCCCCCAAAGTCCAAAAGTACAAAAGTCCGACTTTCTCCACATGTCCGAAAGTCCAACTATCCTGAAAAGTTCTAAAGTCCCTCTTTCTGCAGAAGTTGGTGACTAACTCCCGAAAAGACGACTTTCGCCCCAAACTTTGCTTTTCCCCTGAAGTGTGCCTTTCTCTAAATGTCCGAAAGTTCAACTTTCCCTTAAAAAACAAAAGCTCAACTACCCCCAAATCTCGAGTTTTCCCCAAATCTCGAAACGTCCGACTTTATCCCATAAGGTGGTAAGTGACTCCAGAAAGTTCGACTTTCGACCAAAACTCTGCATTTCCCCATAACCTCCGACTTTTCCCAAAATAATGAAAGTCCGTCTTTTCCCCGAAAATTCTACTTTTCTCTGGAAGTCCAACTATCCCCCAAAAATCCGATTTTCCCCAAATAATGAAAGTCTGTCTTTTCCCCGAAAGTTCTACTATTCTCTGGAAGTCCAACCTCTCCCAAAAGTACAAAAGCCCGACTTTCCCCCTAAAGTCCGAGTTTTCACCAAGAGTCCGACGTCCCCCATAAATCCGACTACTCCCAAAGACCAACTTTTTCTCAAAAGTCTGACTTTCCACCAGTAGTTCGACTTTCCCCAAAAATCCGATTTCCCAACCAAAGTCCGATTTTTCCCCAAAAGTCCGCCTTTCCCCAAAATAATCAAAGTCTGTCTTTTCCTTGAAAGTTCTACTATTTTCTGTAAGTCAAACCTCTCCCAAAAGTCCAGAAGCCCTCAAAAGTACGACTTTCCCCCTAAAATCCACGTTTTCCCCAAATTCTGACTTCCCCCAAAAGTCTGGTTTTCCCACAAAAATTTGACTTTCCCCAAAAATCCGATTCTCCCAAAGTCTGCAACTTCCCCATAGTCTAACATTCTCCCAAAAGTCTGACATTGCCCCAAAAATCTGACATTGTCCCAAAAATCCACCCCCCCCCCCCCAAGTACGACAATTTCCCCAAAAGTCCGATTTCTCCCAAAAGTCCATAAAACTTCGATTTTCCATCGAAGTCCGACTTTTCTTCGTAAGTCCACTCATTTAATCGACCACAAATAACACAGTAATAAAATACAACAAACGATAGGTAAGCAATAATATTAATACGTAGAAAAACATAATTTTCGTAACAGATATAGATGGTTGGAAGCGCTAACGAGCAATTAGCTGTAAGACGAAAAAGGGTTGTTAGTTTCGTGAACAAAAGATCCAGCAGGCGAAAACAAGACGAGCACTTGATTCGCTCGACCGGCGTCGAACAATGTTGGATTTTGATTGGCCGACGCGTTTTCTCAAGACGTCGTTATCTTTATTTTTCTGAACGGCTCCAAGCGGCCGGAACTTTTCCAGGGAGGCCTGATACAGAAGGCGAGGATCCTATATTGATAACAAATACTCTTATAATCAACTCGATATATAGGTTGATAGTTCAATTGTATGTTTTTCTGCCTGTTTTCATAAAACTACGAAATTCATCGCAGCTCCGTTTATAAATAATTTATTATTAAATCAGAAAATATTCACCACCAATTCGATTTTACCACACGCAGTACCTCCACGATGAACTTGATGAAAGCTATTATTTTCCTCTCAAAAACGATATTACATTTCATTTTTCCATAATTGTTCACTTTTCGTCGTAATGCTGAATCATGACGTCTCTATTTCAGCACGTGCGGCGGCCGCAGGTAAAATATGATCATAGGGCAGACAGAAGTAGCCAAAGCCGAAGATCCAAAACTCCGACGTCGTGAGGTTAATTAGAGGACAACTGACTCAGACAACAGAAGTCCATATGGCGTAAATTACAAGCGGTCGGTTCCGAGTCAAAGATCGCGTTTTTTTGGCCATTGGCTACCTAAACGAACTCCGTGATTTATCGGGCATGTGCCGCAAACGAGTTTTGCCATCTTCCATCCATCATATCGCTAACACGCCGAACATGACGCCATTAAAACGCCCACCTACTAACATTGGCTGCCGGCTCTCTTTAATCGATTTTTTTTTTTGGTCAGAATGACCTTAGCGAATTAAAGAACTAATATACTTCTAACGGCTTGTGATTCATTAGGCCGTGAAACGTGAATCTTTCGCGTATCATCTACAAATTTTCTACGATTTATGGGCCGTCAAGTCCTGGCGAACTCGAGTTTGGAAAAGAGCTTCTAGTGACCGTTTTAATTTCCTCCCCATCACTCATCAACACTCACCTCTCCTCAATTTGGAAAGCAAGTTGTAGTTCGATTCGAGAATAAAGGATCACACAATGTGCAAACTCAAGTATCGTTTGGCATTCGATTTCATTCCTTTTTTTTTTTTTTTTTCAATGAGAACAGGAGATAAGCACCCAGTTACTACACTTTTTTAGGGAACGGAACGTTAAAAAAGTCTTTCAAATGAATACGAAAGAGGTCATAAACCATCTCAGTTTTCAGATAGAATTTTTAGTAAGTATATGCACCGAAAATGCTGCAAAAAAAATATTGCACAGCGGTTTATTATTTTTTCGCTTCAATAATGATTTAAGAATATTATCCAATATATAGTTTTTGAATATTTTCAAAAAAGAATTTTTTTTATTGGATATTCGGATTTTAAATGCCTTGAAAGGTAAATCATCAGATTTTGAGGGGTTTAACATTTTTTTTCTTGGGCGATTACAATGGTTTATTATTGAATAATAAACCACAAAAGAAAAAAAGGAATTGGAGTATAAATAGAATGTATAAAATGGATGGAATGGAATGGATGGAATAAATAGAATCAGGTGTAATAAATAAACAGAAATCTCAAGTATTCCAAAGAACTGCTGTCAGATAAAGACATTCGATTGTCTCATGTTTTTATAATATTTATCGTCACCTGTATAAATAAAATGAGACCTAGCAGTAATACACAAATATCAATTTAGATTCGCTGTTGAGACAAATTTCGAACACACCGAAGAAATAGATTCTCTGTTCACAAGATAATGAGCGGTGGACAATCGTCACATTGTCAAAAGCTGACCAACCATCTGCCGATTTGTCGCGAAATGACCGCAAAACTAAGCATCGCAAAACTGTTTCGAAATCCCAAAGGATTACTGTCGCATTCCCGGGGGAATCCGCCCCCTTTAAATGAACAGTTGAACATCGAACTAACGGTCATCTTGCGAAGGAGGGAGAGAAATCCTAACCAAATAAATACGTGAGAAAAGACTCGGCGGGGGAGTGTTAGTGTTCAATCGAAATAGTTTCAAAATACATTGCCCATAGAAATTCGATGTCTTTCGACGAGGCTTTTGTTAGGACCGGTCACCCCCGAGATCGGTCAGAAAATAAAAATCCAACTAATGGCCATTCGGCTGGAAATGAAGTTTCCATTGCGACAATGACCCGCGCTTCTAAGCTGAGATTATCCGGCGAAATTGGACGCTTCCAGAAAACTAAAACCGAACGGAATAGGTGTGAAAATTTTGTCCATTTCCTCGGATGAGAGAACCTAAGGTAATTATGCTAATATTAATCCACGTGAACCAAAAACAACTCCCACGATTCCCACAAATTTGGACAATTTTTAAAAAAATACGTTTTTAGCGAATTGTTTACTAAATATTTCCCTCAAACATACATTTATTTGGGAAAATAGAAGAAAATTTTACAGGAAAATTAATTTACAGGGCAAAATTAATTTTTCAAAATTGGCTGAGGATGATTAAAAAATAAAATAGATGTCAACAAGTCCGAATCGACTTTAAATCCTATAAATCAGAGCTATTTGTAGAAATTCTCTCTCCTTTCCTGGAGACATTATAAAGTAGTTTCCCAATTATGAAAAAATTAATAAATCAACATTAATTCAATCAATTTTCCTATTGTAAAGGATATTCTAATTGTGAGTTCGGCGAAACGAAGGATGATGACAGTTTCTAAATTTTGACATTTTTCTATAGATTTTTTTTCAATTAAAAAATTGTCTGTGCTGCAGGAGGCTAAAAAATCGCTCAATAATTGATTGAAAACTGTATAATTATGTCGAACTCACAGGGAATATGACATTGAACACAGACAAGAATTGCGCGGACGAAAAAACCAACAAGTCAATAAATTAATCCTGGCAGATGGCATCCTAGTAGCTAGACTGAAGGCGAACCAAATTAATTTCACAAATAATACGTGTAAAAAATTCTATGTAGAACCCATAAAAATAAAAACCACCCTGACCATTTTTTTCGATAACTTTTAAAAATAAATGTCTTGAAAAGTCAAATTTTGAGGGGTTAACGTTTTTTCGTGGCGATTACAACGGTTTATTGTTGAATAATAACAGTTTATTGTTGAGAAAAAATTAATATCCATTCAAAACGAAAAAGTGCATTCTTAAAGCTCATAAGAAGAACGTGTCGGAAATTGCGTGCGATTTTCCAAGGTCGCAGCTTGACCCGGAATGATGCCTCAAGGTTCCTCCTCCGGCCAGTGTTTTCCTTGGAAGCTCTTCATCAACTGAGAGTCAAGGCTACTAAAACAGCGCCCATCATATCACGGGCGATTAATTTTATGTGGGCCGACGAGACGAGGACTGATGGACAGATCGCACGCAGGTGCGGAGATATCTTTGCCCTAGTCATGGAACCAGGCCAGTTAAGTCTTGCTCTATCAAAATTTATTGTGTCAATGTTAGGTCATTCGGATGGAAATTCTCGTAAAGCGTCGATTTAAGTGTACCTAAAAATAAGTTTGATTTATTTATGATGGAAGGGGTGAGAGTCAATAATATTGGGAAGTTCTTAACTTAATGAATAAAACTAATAAAATGAATGTTCAATTTCGCGTCACTAAACCCGTCATCATGATGAGTCACTAACCCGTCACTGACCAATAATTAACCATTGACTCCAAAAATTGACCATTCTGGAGGCGATTGAGTGATGATAAGGGAAGTTTCAATTGTTCGGGCAAATGTAGGAAGAATAAAAAAGCGACATCGTCTACAGAATTGCTGTGAAGTTGGGATGCGTTTGCTATTTTTTTCCTTTTCCTTTTAAATTTTTTTTTTTTTTTTTTTGTGTGAAGTCGGGTTTTTTAACGTTTTTTTTTAATAATGCAACGTCGTTGTTTAGCTATAAAAATTTGTATTAGATAATTTCGTTCTTCATAAGTCTTCGAGTAAAATATTATTGACCGGATTTTCTAGCGAATGCTCTCTTACATCAAAATAAAATCCCCCATTGGTCCATCCGAAGATAAAACGGGCATTTTATTTCCCATTATCTATTATCGAGGGCCATTTTTGCCTGGAATTAATATTTATTTTGAAAACTGAAATCGACTGCACTCTCGTGGTGCTTCATTGTATCAACCTACCAGCTTGGAAGCACAACCATACGCCATCTGTGTTGCGCTTCTGAATTATTGTAGTTTACTTAGATTCCGTTAACAATGTGGGCGCCCTTAACTAAGAGGTTTCGCGGCTATTCTAAACCTTTTCTAAGAAACTTTGTCTACTCGATTAAATCTAATATTATATTTTGAAAATCAATCCATGATAAATTGATGCTGTAAAAGATGCCGAAGAGAAATCACTTACGAGATTCTATTCTCACAGCGAAATTTTTTTTACCCAACCTGTTAATAATGAAACATTTTTTGCATTTAAAAAATTTACTAACAGGTATTCAAGTATTTATTGTCATAACAGTTTTTGAAACTGAATACGTTTTTCAAGATTCTCTTAACTTTTTGTAAGAACAATGATTTTGCAAGATTTTCACAAATTACAGTGGTTATTTTTATACATTGTCACTTTAAATTTTTCAATTTTTTTTTTTTTTTTAAATAAAATATTATTACCTATTGTGCAAAATTTCCATTAGTTTTCAATTAGATAGCTACAAAAGATTTTTAGACGTTTCCCCGAAAAATCTAGTTTACATGGTATACATTTTTTTTTTTTTTTTTACAAGTTATCTCAAACAATTCGGTTGCAGCCAAGATTTTTTTTTTACAAAATCTAGGACAAGCTGCAGTTTTTACAAAAATCTACCAGCATTCAGTTCAAAAAAGTAATTTCTGGAAAATTGATCGTTTTGTAAAGCAAAATAAATTAACTCGAGTAGCACTCGCATTACTAAGGATTTTAAACCTACAGTTCAGTATCAAAAAATTTAACTTGATGAAAACGATCACATGAGTTTAGTTCAAAAGAACAAAAATGTTAATCTAAGCCAAGGTTAATAAGAAATAAAATAAATTAAATTAAAAGAAAAACACGAATAAATATAGCGAAAAACGATTAAAACGCCGCTTTACAAAATTAAAATTTACTCTCTACGTAAGCATCAACTTACCTCTGATCACATGAATCTTTTATCAAACTTGAAATCTGCAAATTTATCCATAACGTTACGAGGAAACTGACCCGCTTCAATCTCGGAATAGGAAGTTCAAGGATCATTTAGTTGGAAAGCCGATAAATTATATAATGCGATGGCTTTCAAGATAGGACGCTCAGAAGGTAATTGTGCCTCCAAAAAGTGTGCTAGTGAGCCTATTTTGTTGGAAGACGATGAGATCTGATGCGTAGCTGACAAAGTCAGCCTGACATGACTGCTAGATTGGCGCGGGATGTCACGTATAAACTATCGTCACGGAAATCTTACATAAGTTGATAACTTTTTCAAAAATCGTCCCCATACATTTTCAACCTTCATCTTTGGTTTCCCTTCGACTATTGTGATCGGTCGAGTAATGAGTGGAAAAATAGTGGTGAGACGTGGGAAAATATTTTTCCCACCTTCCCGAATGTTTATATTCGGATATATTCGCCGATTGTGTATTTTTGAAATAAGATTTCCATATTACGTTGTTGATTTCACAGCTAAACCGTACAAGTTAGCTGAAAAATATTCGGCTGGCCTGAATTTTTGAAATGAAGTTAAGAGTTACTCTTAACTCACATCATCAGAATGGCTACTGTAGCCATTCTGATGATGTGATCATCGTTTCTCCTAGAGACAGGTTTGAGACCACATTGGAAAACTGACACTTAGCGGCTTTCACTCAAATGACTAGGATTGCTGAAGGAAACTGCGCGATGGGCTTGCGTGAAAGTGTCGATCCGATATTACGATTATATGAATTTTCATCTCAGGGTCGTCGCATGGTCCGGTGTTGAGAAAGAAAAACTAGGCGACTGATTCACCGTATTTTTATTTTTTCCGGCCGAGCACTTTCGTCCCTTGGGTCAACCTTAAGGCGATGTAGCACTATTTAATCAGCCAATTTACTTCATTACGAAATGCAATTATTTTCGGCGGTTCATCCAGCAAAAGAGCGTTCAAACATGAGCAATGTCATTGATCAATCTCTAATTTTAGCCTTTTGTAGCCTATATCGATTTTTGGTGAAAAATTTCAAGAATTTCTTCTTTTTTCCTTATTATTTGACAATAACTATTTTATTTATCCGGATTCTACATGCCTTGAAATGTAAAACATCACATTTTTGGAGGAATTCGATTTTTTTTTTTTTTTTTTTTTGGCGATTACAATGGTTTATTATTGATATTTAACCGAAATCCATCGATTATAATATTTCTAATAGTAGCAATACGTGCGCGTCGTATACTACCGTCTTCAGCCCCGGTCTTCAGCGTCCTCCCGCTCAAGATCCTCCGAAAGTCTTGCACTTCAGTCGCTGGAACGCCTTCATCGCGGCCGCACGAGTACGCACCGGATTTTCCGTCGCATATCGCGTCCACGCGCGTGCTGTCAAGTTGTGTGCGAAGTTTTCCCCTGTGCTATGTAAACGAGATGCGAGACAAGATGCCGGCCGCTGTGAACATGGAGAAAAATAACAACAAAAGGAACAGCTCTTGGGACTCGAAGGTAGGCAGTCGTTCGTTTTCAACATTGAATTATTGTTTCATTAATATGTCATTCTTGGAAATTTTTTAAAATGAAAAAATAATTAAACTCGAATATATAAAACTCACAATTCATTATAGATGGGTCATGTCGCATGATACTGGCCAAAAATCTTGACCATAAAGACTCATTGTAAAATTTTAAAATCACGCTCATTAAAAAAATAAAATTAATTAAGTAATGTTTAAATATTTGACATACAATAAAATCAGGCAAGAAAATGTTTTTTTGAGGTGTAAAGGCGACAATGAGCTCAGACCAATTTCAAACGGCCAAAAGTGACTGGCGAATAACTCGCTTTATGTCCACGTACATTACATCAAATTAGGAGCTATAAAACCACTAGTACGCCCCTGGCAAAATACTGCCATTTACTTGGTAAACATAGAATGGTCACAATTTACTTAGCCGAGGTAATTTCATTGGCGTTTTTGCGGAATTCAATTGTATATAATGTCTTCGACCGATCACCGACATTACGGCTCAGCATGATTCAACAAGTTTTCAACTGGAAAGTGTAATGTCTGAAAATGACTCTTCAGAATGTCTTCCCTTTGCCAATAACTGCACCTACTTAGTTCACAAAAAAAAAGAAAAGAAAAAAAGGCACTTATTTAATTATTTTAATAAATACTATAATGTTCTGGTACACCTACAATTTTTCCTATTTCATTCTATCACCTATCTATATATATATTTTTTTTTATTATTTCGCTTTTATTGTATTTATTTTTATATTTATTCTGTTTTCATAACAAAATTCATTAATAATATTTATCCTATTATTTTCCATCATAATAATTCTAGTTGAGAATTCTCGCATGATGTCGAATTTTTCCTATCGCACAGGCTTTGCTGAGCAATTTTTCAGTTTCTTTTGAAAAAACCTACCTACCATGTGGTGGATCATTCAAATCCGTTCCAACCGTTATGCGAAAATGGCATTGACACTATTGGAAATACCTTCGTCATCTGAATGCCACGATTTTCCACGCCGTTTTCCCAAACCAGAGGCCGTAAACTCTTTACCGATTTTCACCGTTGGAAAAGCCTTACGAATAATTTTCACCGCGTGGCCGACTCGAACATGTTATCCATGTTTCATGGTGCAATTTCTGATTCGGCCTATGTTTCATAATTTTTGTATTTCAAACCAGTGTATCTCTTCAGTTCGAACTATTGCGAAAATAAGGCTCGATATATCAATAAATTTATGAGAATGACACTCGAAAAATCAACAGACGAATGCCTGAAATAAATAATTAAGCAATGCCTTCACTTCCAATTGAATTAATGACTCTCTGCGAGATATCAAATCAAGCCTTCGATAATTTCTCCGCTGACGAGAGTATTGAACATTCTCTTTCACCGATGAGCGCATAACAGAGCAGCCGATGGTATGTTATAACTAGTTACAAAAATAACCAGTTACAAAAATAACCAGTTACAAAAATAACCAGTTACAAAAATAACTAGTTACAAAAATAACTAGTTACAAAAATAACTAGTTACAAAATTAACTAGTTTCCGAAATAACTAGTTACAAAAATAACTAGTTACAAAATTAACTAGTTTCCGAAATAACTAGTTACAAAAATAACTAGTTACAAAAATAACTAGTTACAAAAATAACTAGTTACCAAAATAACTAGTTACAAAAATAACTAGTTTCCAAAATAACTAGTTGCAAAAATAACTAGATCTCTCAAACAAAAAATAATTTTTTTTTTTAATCGGTTCTAAATTAAATTTCCTCGATTCGCTTCCACAGAACCTATTTCCCAAAATTCACGAACGCGACGAAAAAAAATTCCTAAGTTAAAACTCAAAAACTATGAAAAGCTAAAAAAATTCAAAAAATACTATTACAAGTTGGAATTTGATACGTTTCACTTCAAATTCGAATTTTACGTCTAATTTCCTGTAGGAATCATTAATTAATTAAAATTTAAAAGTGGTACTGTAAGTAGGTATTTGCTACGAATTTTCAAAGTTGAAAAGCATAACAACGGCGTGGTACTAAACTGGGAAAAACTCAACGTTGACGTCTAATTTCCGCCATTTTGACGTCAAATTCGGTTTCAGCGTTAAATTTTCTATAAGAATAGCTTTTAAAAACACTTGATAACAGAAGTTTAATTTTTCACCATTTCCGACGCTCGAGATTTCGGCCGGCGAAAATCTTGATTTACGGTAAATAATTTCTCTGGCGCTGTTAACATGTTTTCCACCAAACTTTTTGCTATGTACGTGTGTAAGGCGTTCAAATGAAGACTTCTGCATAATAAAACAATGGATTCACGTGAATTTTGACCCCGAAAAGCACGGTTAAAGTCCGATTTTCGAGCTTTCGAAAACTGATTTTTTCGGACCACTTGCAGATTTTTCCGGGAATTGAAAAAAATCACAAAAATACATCTTGGAATGATACAACTTTCCTGAAAATTTCAGATTTTTATCTCTATTGAGAGAGGAGTAAAAAATTGTTAACTGATCGGTTCGAAAAAATCGCAGGCGTACCCCTTGGATTTTTCGTGAAAAATTTTTTGGTATCGATCTCGCTCAAATTTAGCACAATGATAGTTAATGATGTGTATATCAATAATATATGCTTCATTATTTGTTTCTTTCGCACTAAATTGTTGAAAATAATGTTTAAAGTTGAAAAATCTGATTTTTTCGTGTTTATTCTACTAATATTGTTGAAATCTTCACAGACGGCAGAAGAATGGATAGGTACATTACATGGGGAAAATGTGGGCAGTTAAATTACCTATCTTTTGGTATATTCAAACATCTGAATTGACGATTTTTTGTTGAAGTTATCCATTGCGCAAGTTACAAATCTTGGCAAACTTGTAAGTTTTTATGTCTATCTCAGCTAAAATTTTGCGCAAGTTGAAACTATAAATTATACCACTCCATACAGAGATATAAACTACTATATAGTAGTTACTTTCGCTTAATGTGTAATGTCCGTGTTTTTTTATTTTTTTTTTTTATTTAATTTGTTTTATGTTACTATTTGACTAAAAATTACGTTAGGGAGAAGGTAATAATAGGGTTTATAGCAAAAAAATAATTGATTTTAATCGAATTACAGCGCCAAATGAAAAATACTAATTAAGAAAATTTTAATTATATCCACGGAAAATTCAAAGAATCGCCCTTCAATTAAGTAAGTGGCGTTTTTGAATCGTAGAATTGCAAGTCTCTGGAAGAACGATACTTGTCTTCGCATCCTGAATGCGTTTACGAGTGTGACCCAAATTTTCTTTCGACGCCGTAAAATACTGAAACCGGTTTCTCTTTCCCTGTAAACATAACGAAGTCAGCCTCGGGCATTAAACCGAGTTCAGCTGCTTACAGGAATTAAACCTTGTAAAAAGCAATCTCTAATGAAAGTGGGTAAATTTCTAGGATTTTTTTCGTTCATGTAGAAAAACATATTAAAATCTTCTGGGAGTGAGCGTATTGAAAGTAACGTACAGTGAAGGCCGTTGGTGAAGTTTAATGAAAGTCGTTGAGCTCGATTCTGAACGGAAGTTCCGTCCAGCTGTGCTCGTAGAGGTGTGAAGGGTTTTTTTTTATATGCAACCGGTTATCCTCGAAACATTAGATACGATTATTTGAAAATTAAGAATATAATGTCGTTTATACGGTTCGATATTGTAACCGTTTTTAGAGAATTAGAAATATGAGGTTTGAAACTTGGAAAACATCAATACAGCGCAAGCTAAAAATAAATAAATCAATTTAAAAAAAAAACGTATGTAGACCACCAGAAATTCTGATTTTCCCAGTTCGAATTTTAGAGCTGAAATTAATACGAATTCGCTCGGTATCGAATTTTATTCAGCTGCAAACAGAAATATGGGCTTTTTAAATTCACAGAATGATACTCAGCGTTTGTAAGCTTCCCGAGCCGACAGCGGGCGGACAATGCTTCATTTTACATTCATGAAGTCGGCTCGCCTTGATCTTGATGAAACGCGACCGTTGAATCGGCGGCTAGAAAGTGAGATAGCTAGTAAGGACATAAATGCCTTTTGCTTTAGTCGCTACGCTTTCTTTGAATACAGATGAGAATAGAATTGAGCGCCTTTCACAAAATGAGCGCTATTTACGGAGTATAATGATTGACTCTTCTCAGTATTAATTACAAAAGGGTCGAAATTCGCTAAATTCCGAGTGTCCAATATTAGATGTCGACAGAAAAAAATTAAAGATTGAACACTTTTTATTACAAGTCACCTTTAATCAAATTTGTCTATACTACAGCTTCTTTTGCGAGTGAATAAATGAATAATTTACGTCAATTTTCGCCATTTTTATGGCTTTGTGAATACTCTAGGGCATTCAATTATAATGTTTGCAACTCGCTATACTTCGTACTGAAAAACCACCGTGGAACTGGTCATATGATTGATACATTATTGTTGAAGGGCAATCGAATTCTCCTTCGAGCTTGACTTGGCTAGTGGGTCACTGCGTCACGTTTTAGCCTTATTCAGGACTGTCGACCTGAGTCGGGATATCGGATGTCCATGTCAATCCCCGTTCCCCGGTAAAGCTGAAACTTGATCATGACAGCGGTTCATGACTGACCTATCTCGTTCAACGGATTTCCTTCTGCTAAGTGAATAAACTGGTGAATCCGTGTTGATTTTTCTGAAGTTGAAATGTATTGTCCGCCCAACAGGAGAAACTTGTCTCACATATATGTATTTTAACATATGTATATCACGCTAAAGAGAGTTTACGAAATAGCCTCTGTGAAACGTCAATAAGACGTCTCCTGTGAGACTGAGTAGTCAATGAGACGTCTCCAAAGAAATGAGACGTCTCTGGTGAACTGAGACGTCAATAAGTCGTCTCTACTCAGGACGTTATTGCGATGTTTTTAGTGAAATTGAGACGTCAATGTGACGTCTACAGTGAGACTGAGATGTCGATGCTACGTGCTAAGTGAGCTTGCGAAGTAAATGAGACGTCTCCAGTGAGGCTGAGACGTCAATGCTGCGTATCTAGTGAGCTTGGGAAGTAAATGAGACGTGTGAGCTTGCGAAGTAAATGAGACGTCTTCAGTGAAACTAGGACGTTAATATGATGCTTTTAGTGAAATTGAGACGTCAATGTGACGTCTACAGTGAGACTGAGATGTCGATGCTACGTGTCTGGTGAGCTTGCGAAGTAAATGAGACGTCTCCAGTGAGACTGAGACGTCAATGCTACGTATCTAGTGAGCTTGGGAAGTAAATGAGACGTATTGAATCTCAGTCTCTTTAGAGACGTCGTATGACGTATCAGTCTCACTGGAGACGTCGTATGACGTCTCAGTTTCGGCTGAGACGTCTTATCCCATATTTTTTTTCATCGATAATAATTTTCATCAATTATTTTTTATGCGCAGTTTTGAATAATGTTTCTAGCTCTCAATTAAGTAATCAAAATACAGGTCTTGGAAGTAGGAGGAATCGTATTCATAGCATTACCGCAGGCCTTCCCCGACTGGGACTGACATACATCCTGTCCTGCAGCTGACTCAGATAGGAACTAACAGTGAACTAACCAGTCGTCAAACTGGTCTTTCTTGCTAAGATGACCGACGCCCGCCGCCTCTTTCTTGCATCACCGGATGAAAAATTGACCGTCGGATTTTGCAGCTTTCTCCATTTTATGCGCCGACGGGTCCTATTTGGAACCGTAGGACGCGCAAGACTTTCTATCCAGCCTACGCGGCTAATTTCCGCAGGGGTCAAAATTTGCAACGTTCAACATTTTACGTAGGTTTTGCGGGAAATATAAATAGACCAAGCTCGATATTTTGAAAAGGCCGCTTTGCATATCATTGTTTTGAAAATAATTCAACGATTTTTCGATCCATGTATATCGCTTTTCGGCCCTTATATAAGTATATATAATTATATATAGGTATATATATATTTTTTTTATTATTCTTTCAAGTCGTTCCGATCTGCACGTCCTTGAATGATTGGGAAAGGTTGCGGATAAAGGACAAGTGTTCCACAAGTGAGATATTGAGACACAGCAGCTGAGAACTGAACTGACCCTTCCCACGTGTCGCAACCGGCTGCGTATCGCGTTTCGTCAGTCTCGAAACCGCGCCAGCTTTTGTCGAGATTGCTCTGTAAGCAAACACTTGACGCTTCCTTGTTGCGGGTTTCAATGATGTCACCGGACTCCGATCTCCATTTGCGGCCGCAGTTTCAGTTTCTTTCCGTGGATAAATAATATCACCGTTTAACAGGACTTGACAAAAACTAGTTTTTTTCCCCTGTTAAACTGCGAAAGTTGGAGCACGTTTGTTATGAATTTTTATAAGTGGAAGTGATCATTATGGAAATAATTTGTCGTATTTGATAATTTAGCGTCAAAAATATTTCTAAAAAAAAATTTTTTTCTAATTAAGGTTCGATTGCGGTGAAGTGCATTAACAAACTTGAGGATTATTGTTTTCATGAGATTCAGCTAAACTGCAAATGAATAAAGTTTCTATTTTATTTTTTTCTCGCATAGCTTTTTTCGTTTTATCTGGTCATATGATCGCTCGTTCATTATTCTTCGTCTACCACCTCTTGCGCTGTGTAGTCTTCGATTTTTAAGCATTGTTTGAGTTGGCTGTGTCTCAGGCGTTTTTGTGGAAACGCTTTCTCTCTGGTCCTCGTTAGGTCCCGCTCGGCTTCGAATCCGTTTAACGCCTGAAGCCTTTTAACGCACAATGTTCCACGTTTCCGTAGTCTAAGTATCCGCTCGAGCGAAAACGTTCGTCCTACTCTTGCACTATATCGGATCGATCTTCTCCAGCCCTCAGAAGTCAAATAGCGCCGAGGGAAACTAGAGAACTTCCCCGAGCGACCTCGTAACCGGCAGTTGATTTTTCCCAACGGTTTAAAACGCGTTCGGCGACGATTCGCATGAACTGGAGAATTACACGATTCACTGGACATCGGCGATTAGGAAAGCTGGGCTGTAATACAAAAGGAGTTCGGTTACTAAATGTTGGATAAAAAAAAGGAACCTATTGCAGGTAGCACGATGACAATGTTTGCCATACTGGATGTCAGTCTTGATATTGAACGTACAACAGAATGTCTCAGAGGTGACAGGCGATTTTCACTTACTGCTCGCTCGGTTTTTTCGGAGGAGCCCTTGACCGAAACCTCGTTTCAACCTGTAGTTTATCCGTCACGCCGAGTCACGTCGCAATGATGATCCCAGCACGGCAGTTCTTATCCTTTTGTCAACACTGGAAGATGATCAAAGCTGCGAAGAAGAGGTGTATTCATGGCTGGTGAAAAACGAAACAAGCTACGAGTGTCAAATGTCCATCCGATCGCGTTTTGTGTTCACCGGGTTGACTCGCTCGCATAAAAGAAGATCCAACGGTTTGCACAATACTCTTTTGTAAAACGAGCCGTGAATCTTTTCACAATGAAACTTAACTGGACGGCTTTTTAGCGTCACGACCCCGCAGAATCCTCCGGGTTAAGCATCGTGTAAATTATCATTCAGCTCCGCTTCCTTTGTTGCCGACCCATTACACTTACGAATTCCAATGGATTCAAGTCCAGCAAATCCGTGAAATAAAGCTGGAGCAAGCTCGACGGCCAAAGCAATGAAATGAGGGTTTTAGTTGAGAATACGATTCGCCCCGCGATATATTTTCTCGCCGTAATCGACTCCATACTGAGCTCAGAAGACTTGAAATTACTTCGGCCAGGCCACCATGGATAAACGGACTAAGATTTAAGTCCAACTCTGTTGCAAATCGATGCAAAAAGAATCGCACTAAGTTTTCGACAATGTTTTCAAGCTCTTCAATCACGAGGGAATGTAAATTGTTTTTCTTAGATCAGATGCCATTCCTTCGCCGAATTCGAAGGACATTGGGACATAATATTTTCAGAAAAACTTCCATACCGGTAATAGCGACGGCCTTCTTCATTCCGGTTGTTGTCCTCTCATAGAACGTTGACCTTACAATATTTTGATTACTGTCGACTGTTGAGCTGAACGCTTGTTTCGTTGTTAGAATTAACATTTCTATGGGATGAGAAGATATAATATTTTCACTGATTAATAATAATATTTTCACTGATTTCCAACAGTAAAACAATCGAATCTTATTTTAGATTTTATATATATAGACTAAGGGCGGAGCCTTAGATGAAAGGGGGTAGTTTCCTTATTCCTTCCAACATAATTTTCCCCTCCACATGGAGAGGCGACACTTATAGTTTGACAGTAGTAAGTTTTGGCCGAAGTAGACAGACCCAGTTTTTCAAGATTTTTGTCAAGAAAATCGTCAATTCAGATGTTTGAATATATCAAAATATTGTTAACTGAATTGTTCACATATTGTCCGAATAATGTAAATATTTATTTTTCAGCATGTAAATATTTATTTTTCAATCTATTCAAATTACAATTAAACATCGCATTCCATTTTCAAAGATAATTAAACTTCATGTAAAATAATTCAATTTAATATAATGTTAAATTAGCGTTGTTAATTAGGAATTAGCATAGATTTATGCAGATAGTTGTAAGCTTTCTTGTGAGACCCACGAGTTAGAGGCTTGCCTCGTTTTCTCTATGGGTTGTAAAATATTTTCGAAAATTAAGGAAAATGTACGGCTATTTGAATAGGCGCTCAACTCCGCCAACTAAAACCGCTGACGTCATTGTTAAGGTGAAAGTTCCGCCGCCGACTGTCCAAGAACTTTGTCCTCGTTGAATATATAATGAGAAAGTTGACATCTATCCTTTGTAAACTTTGTCGACCATTGGCTTACAATTTTTGTTCCGCTCTCACCGCGTAGATGTAAATTTGAAAACCTGTCGTTGGAGGAACATGAGTTCGCATGATTTCGAGCTGCATTTTAGCATCTATCGGTACTGTTGCAATTTTTTACGTTCTTTTAATGCATCCCCGAGTGTATAAATTTTAATTTTCGCCTACCATCTTGAAAGGCGCTTGCTCGTCCGTCTGGAAAAACCGCTTTGTGGCAACTTCCTCGTCATCCTCGCGTCTTTTGTTCGCCGATTATCTTCTTTTTCCCTTGCAGATTGTAAACAAAACGATTCCTCCAAGACTAGACGGACTCGAAGAAAGGTTTTCTTTATTTTCTCTCGCGGCCGCGGATCGCCGATTAATTGCTTGCCCGCCGAGACGAGGTCGCGACCCTGTTTGATCTTTGCGGTTCCCTTTGGCCAACTTAACTGAGATACTAAAAGGCTCCTCAAGGATTAGCGACTCCAACCGTTAAGTAGGTGCACGTCAGTGCCGGAAATGAGGTCGATGACTCAATTAACCGACGAACTCTGCCAAAACTATGCCGAATGATTCGTAATTATGATGCAACTAGGTATCAATAGTAATTAAATTCATAGGATACTATATGAAAAAAAAAACAATTCAAAACATATTTTAAAAATAGTTCAAAAGAAACTGGAGGAGCTAACCTGAAGAAACCCGGTGAAAATTAAATTGAAAATTTGAGAGAATCGCTATTTTTATAGAAGAGAGAAAGAGAGAGAGGGGAAAAATTATTCGAACATTGACCAGGGAATACAAAACAAACAAAATACACATCTTGAATAATACGTGCATTAATAATAATATGCGTCTATAGGTCGTATTTATTTATGAGTCGAAGTTGCAGCGCTCATTTTTTATCTCTCAAACGAGACATACGGCTTTATTTCATTACTGCGGCATTCTCCAGTCTTAAAACCAATTGTGATAAACGAAGAAAAAAATTACTTACATAATACAAAAAGATATTAAGGTTAAAAAGTAAATAAACGGACACAATGCAAATTGAACAAATAAGTGCTTTTAGAACGGCGTCGATATTTTCAGGTCCCGGATTGATGAACTATGAATGTATTAGTCTATTGTAGGAAGAACGAGACGAATTCGAATGGGTTTTTAGCTCAACGGGTAAAGAATTATAAACCAGATATTTTAAATACTGCAGGCTTAGTAAGGTCTAAGTGAGGTTTATCTTGGGATTCATTGTAGCAACTGGAAACGGGCAGAGTGAAGATATAGGGCTGAAAAGGATGGAACCAGCGGTTGTTCTATTTTTCAAAGCATTTCCTCAAGTTGAGACTAGATTTTGATCACTTGCGGTCTGCAAGTGCCAACCTTTGATAAAAGGCAAGTCGTGCTCACTACTTGTCCTTTTACAGACTGACCATACGAACATTGTGCAACTTGTGGTCGACTTGAAACGTTCCACGAGCTTAAAGACTACCTAGACGTGTTTATGTAACGGTTTCACTCCTTTTTCGGAAGGTAACTGGGCGACAAGTGGTCCTACAACGTGCCAGACTAAACAAACTATCAAGACCCCAGTAAATAAATATATGTATAATTTTAATTTTTAAGTTATATTTTATAACATTATTTTTCGTTACGCGTTCAAGTAAAAATGGACGGTCTTTAAAAACTCGATGAAATACTCAGCTTATTCAAATTTAGAGAGGCTTTTCAGCACACAACTGCCTCAATGCGAATACAGCAACGTCACGTTTGAAAAGTATGTCCCCATCAGACATGTTACGGAGGTGCACATTATTTCAGACGAGTCACTTCGCTTCGCTTTATTACAGGACAAAATACGAATGCGAAAAACGGCCGTGAATCATTTTTACGGTACGGTACAATTTGATACGCCACTGATGTGATTTCCCAACACGTAGATGTTGTTTTTCGATTTGCAAAATTGTCTCAGCAATATAGTTTTCGCAAATGCCAAAATTCCAAATTTGGAAATAAAAGAAAAAAAAAACAATAAATAAATAGAACAACAACACATGATGCGATAGAAAGCTTTTATCTTTTTTCTTCTTTTTTTTTTGTGTGAAAAATTTACGCATTTATCATTTCGCGAGTTCGAGACTTGCGGTTTTCGAGATTTCTAGTCGAAAGATCAATAAAGAATTTTCGTTTGGCGAACCTATTTTTAAAGGGCATTTTTTTCGCGGTTGGAATAGAAATTGATATCACATCTGAGCCGCTCACGATCAGGAAAACACTTACGAGCCGTGAAAGCTCCGTATTATACCGTTTCAATAGAATCAACGGCGAGCGCGTTACCTGATATGGCAAAGGTGCTACAAAAAACCGAGCAACGGTATAGCCATCCAAATGCGTCGATACTGACCTCCAAGTCTTCTTTCGAACGAGAATCCGACCTTTTTCAATTATGGTTTTTGGTTCGTAATTGAATAAAGAAACCGCCCAGAAAATGTATATTCAGATAGAATTTAAAGGTAAAAAGTTTCAAACGTTAAAATGGTGGCGTATTTAAGAACATCAGGTTTTTTATTCGCGTCTCAAAACTGAGGTTTGATATAGATAGATAGATAGATAGATAGATAGATAGATAGATAGATAGATAGATAGATAGATAGATAGATAGTGTTTATTTGTCCTCTTTATATTACAATTTTATTAATTGCTACAGATAAATTAAAATATTGATGCTTCTTGGTTACATTTTTATTTGAGGACTGCACTAGAAAGCATCGCAGATGCTGTGCTCTAGCGCAGAGTTGGTGTTTTTTTTTTTCTTATATAAATTTCATTTTTGTTACTTCCTTAATAGCCTTGTTTTCTATGTTATATGTTATTGGTATTCTTAAGTGCTTCTATTATTTGCCGGTCTCTATTTTTATGTTCTAGGTATTCATTTATGTAGTAATCGTATTTTTTGCTATTTACGAATTTAATTATTTCTTTTTTAATTTTTTTTTAAATTATTTTCTTGATTATTTTTATTCCTTATATGATATTGTGTGGAGTTTTCGAGATTTTGAGAAATTCAAGTCGATAAATAGTTTTCGATGGTTGACAATTTTTCTCCTTATCTTCAGTTCAATTTAAGATTTTTATGTCCAGGAATAATTACCTAGTGCGGAAGAGCGTCGACATTCTTTGTCCTCTTCGCCTCATGTGAATGCCGCGCCTTTTGACACTACATTTGGGCGTATCCACTAGAGCGATTGGCACCTTGACCTAAGACCTGGGAAGCCAAAAAAGATCTTGAGGCCGCAAGATCAACCAGACCCCAAATCACCGAAGTATAACATTTTCGTCTGCTTAGCCCTTCAATGAATCGAGTTCACTATTTCTGATTCCGATGCCAATCTATATCTACATTTTATGAGAATCGAATTGCTCCCTCGGTGATCTTGGAGAATCTCACTCGACCAATCGCTTCCGCTGATGAAACAAGATGACTCACCTTCTTCCCACGGCACACATAGATAACATACTAATGCAAGCGATGATTCGATCTGGCTTTGTGATCAAACCGAGGAGCGCGGACGTAATAAGCTCAACAACAAATAGAAGCGATCTAGTTAAGTGAAACAAAGCCTTTGAACAATCTCGATTTTCTACCCGTGACAAATCAAACCCCGGAACGAATAGATCGTGTGAAGGGGGGATTTTGTGGGATAAATTCAAAGATGGACCCCGAAGAATATTTGGGAATTAAAAAAGTTGTCTATAGACGTATTACGGAAAACACGCCGCGATTTTCGGTTATTTCTGAAGTTCTTTTTTCGAATAAAAATGAACAAATTTCAGGTAATTTCTGATTTAAAAAAAAAAATTAATTGATTTTTTTTCTTGTCATTTTGGTTGAAAACTTCCCGGTTTTCACGGGGTTCGTTTCTGAACAATCTAATATTTTTAAACTATTCTTCATTTTGATCGAATTCTCGCGAGGATAAAAGCTCTTCCCATCACCTTACTATAGTTTACATATCTTGCATCTTTACCTTGATTACAAAACAGAAAGGATAAGTGTCTTACGTGTTTAACGTAATATAGTTATTTGCGGTCGAGCAATTGCGTTTAAATCTTGCAAAACTTCATAAGCCGTAGCTAGCTAATGTTGAACTTGGCGGGATGCTATTCCAGCTGCCTGCCATTAGGCTGTCATCACCATTATGTCAGCCGAGGAAAAGCATTCGGCCCCTGTCCGTGCAGAAAGGTAGGAAGCGTTACATTAGACGCGGAAAGCATTGAAATATTAACGGCGGTAAAGCAAAACAGCGTCTCGCGGTGGGAGGTTAGTGATGCGTGGAAATAAATGGCCTGCCACGATGGAGCCGTCTTGGCTACTTCAGAGGAAACCAACATCCACCGGGCGATGATTGCTCTTCTGTCCGAATCGAAAGAAGCCACGATGTCAAAGAAATATCTTCCAGACAAATGTCGCAATAATATTAGTCGCGAGTAATTTCATTAAGCAATCAACGTGTACGGCTGACGAGAAGAATTTTTCAAAAACGTGTCATTATCGTTATTTAATTTCGATTGGGGATTTTTATTTATTTTTTTATTTTTTTTCTAGGTATTATGGGCCGTGGATACCTTGTAATGGTACTACGAAGCCCTGATGATGCCCGAAGGGGCGAAAGTGCTTGGCAGGCTAATAATAAAAAACAGAACAAGTCGCCATGGTTTTCTCTCCCTCAATCGTAACAACGAAGATAGGAAAAATGGTAGCAGAATGAGTCACTTTAATCTGTTCTTAGTATAATTTTCGATTTTTTTATTTATTTTATTATTTTTTTTAAGCAATTAAGATAGCGTTTATTGCGTTTCTTTGGTAAAGATTGAGTCCGTCAGCGCATTAGTGCTATGGTACAAATTTTGCAATTATCCCAATTCACGCGGAAAATTGTAAAAAAATTTATAAGGTGAAATTCGAAAAATAGGCGAATTTCCGCTGTTGTTTTGACGCTCTTTGAGGCTGAGGGATTCGTATTTTGTGCATCTTCAGGGGTACTGCGTAATTAATCATCATGAACGATGTTTTTTCTCATCAATGTCCAGGATCTTCATTTTTAAGATTCTTTTCAATTGCGGGGAAGAAAATAGGTTGAAATGTGACATCGAAGGGATTTTATTTTTGAATTTTGATTTAATTTATATACGGATTTTTAACTTCTGTCGAGTCAGAAACGTTTTTGTGATTAAATTTGATAATCACGATAAAATAGAAATCGTCTAGCAGGTTTAAAAGATTTTTTCGGATTTTATTATGAAAATTATAGACTGAAATGATGGGAAGATGGAGTTGATGCGGGAGTGATGATGGTGTCAAGCAGGAAGCTCATAGGCGAACTAAGTTTTGGCGAAACGTATAATAAATAGTTGAAGTGAAAAGGAGAATTGGATATTTTTCCCCGGAATTGAAAGATGATGATTAATCTACCTTCACTATTTGAAGTAATTCGTGCTGTATTTTTCTAATATATTCGTTCAGTCTCCAGCTTTCCAGTTCCAGCTTAGTAATAGTGTTTTTCACATACGATATTATTTATCTTTCCGAATTTTCTTATTAAAGTCTCAGAGGGCTCTCATATAAGTCATCGTAAACTCGTGTAAATTCTATGCAAAAACACCATTCATCGCTATTTGTCACCGGACAATCCTGCAACTTTCCAGTTCCAACTTCAAAACGAATCTATTTCCATTCAGTAGCTTAACCGTTACATAGGCATTTCCATATTCGCAAATCTCATTGTGAAAAATGTCTGCAAATGTGCCTCAATGGGATTCCCCTGGCTAACGAACTTATTCAGCGACTCCGGTTTAGTAAAACAGTAAAAAGACGCCGGCTAGAACGGCTAACGGGTTGAACGAATAGTCACGCGTTTTACCTCTTGACTTGGAAACTAGTTTCGACATTCAACAGCCGATGAGTCGCGTCGTGGTCAACCGAGCGCGATATTGAGGCGTCTTCCTCTAGGACACTGCGATGCCGTTATTTACTACACCGTTATCATTTTTACGAAGGGTCATCCGTGATAGGAATTAATTAAAGCCCGAGATTACGCTGCCCTAGTTGGAACAAAGAAAAATAGCACACTAATATCAAAATCTGTGGCTGAGCGTTATAAATTTAAAAATAAAAAATGCCTACCTATCTAGTGGTTAAAATAATTTTCTAAAAAGCTGATGCTTTAAAAATAATTTTAAAAATATATCTTTCGGAAATAATTTTTGTCTGTAAGCTCGAATAATAAAATAATGATAAAATAATAAATAATTACTTATTTATTGATTAACATCAATTTCAGTTAATTAAAATATAATTATAACTAGACAGGTTGCCAGCTCACCTCTTTTCATTTTCGTCCCTTTCTTTCCATAGTTCGGTGCGCTTTGTAAATTATTCAGTCTTAAAGTTCAAACAACACTAAATAGGAACGAACTTGAACTTGATTCTAGAGCAACATTTCATTCTCAACTAGGAAACGACGACTTGTAATTCTGAGAACCTCAACAGCTCGGAAAACACGGTAGGAAATATTTCGAAAATGCCTTTCAACGGAATGGGCCTCTAGAAAAAAGAAAATAATTGGCAGAACCCGAGGAACTATCTAGGCTCCCAAGCCTTAAATGTCATTCAAGTAAATTGGCCAGCAGTTCAGGAGCTAATGATGACGATGGGAAGGTTGCGTACTTTACTGCTGTACTCGAAAGGTAGGAGTAACAAAGGGGATGAGCCGTAATTACCAAAAAGACTATTGGACCCCTGTAAAAGTACCGTTGCCTGAATCGTTCCATGGTTTGCACTGGCATTCGATTTATCACCGACCGTCATTTATCTTTTGAGAGTCCGATGTATAGTAAAAAGTCTAATGGTGCCGGAAGATCGTTGCCGGGAGAATTTTCAAAAAGAAAAGGCACTTTTTTAACAAGCCATTAGCAGAACTTGAGGTGATTTTTGTCGGCGCCGTAAAAAAGTCACCATTACACAAACCCGATCTGCGATAGCACTGAATTGAATTGAAAAAAGAAAATGGCGACCAATTTAAAAAAGTGATATTGGATCGATTTTCTAAATCGGTAGCATTTTTGATAAGCGCTTAGAAAAAAATATTGTCTCGCTAAAAATGCGGTTTTTAGCTTGAGTTCTACGCGAATCAGGGAACAGATTTTGCCCATAATTTATGATCGATTTTTATGCAAGACAATTCTTGTATACGTTACAGAATAATGTAATAAAATGTACCATCTCTTCGATTGTTCGGAAATGGAGCAATTCTGAAAGACGAAATACTTTTTGCGCCTTCATTGGAAAGCAAACAATGACAAAAAAAAAATCGAATTAGGTCGTGTTTTCGACGAGAGGCTTTCAAACGTGGCCTTTGTGGCGACGAAAGGTGATTTTGCTCAGGATAATCGAAGTGACGGGAGTCCTAGTGCTCATACGAAGGAGACAGATCAAACATCACGGTCGACATCCGTGAAGGCGTAGCCAATGGCAAAAGCTAGAGATGTGTCAATACTTTGAAGGTGTCGACGGTTTGGCGGGGAATTCTGACGGAAAAAATGAGTTTTACGTGACGGCGCAAGATCGCAGATGCCGAGTTGGAAAACAATGGCGTTTCCATGTACCTACACGTTCTGCACTTTTTGAGACATTTTACCGGTAAAAATAACCTAACTTTTCCGAAGTAGATACTATAATAAATAATATACTTTCGGAATAAATAAGCAAGCCTTATTGAAATAATAAAATTCGTCGAAGGAATTAATTACCTATCATTTACTAAATATAAATAATGAGAAGATTTTTTAAATCAATTTATTAAAATAAAAATCGTATTCAATGTTCCGTATTATTTTTCTAAAAACGTATAATCAAATATAAAACTATTCTCTATAAGAATAGAATAGAATAGAATATTTTTTATTATAGATCTGTACAATGTTAGGCCCAACTGGGCCTCTCTTCCACACTGCACAGAAAAAACAATATTCATATACAAAAATTAATACAAGTCAAGTTCTTCTTGAAAAAAAAGAATAATTTAGAAAAGAAAAAGTGCTCGCTTGGCTCAAAAATTAATTAAACAAAAATTAGCCTTGAAAAGAAAAAAACAACTATTCAATAAGCTACAAACCTCTACGTAGCATACCGCGCTAATAACTTTACATATAAATTCTGTCGAAAACTCGACAGACTAGAGTTTAAATTAAACATGTCCACCTGCTCATTATACATTTTTACTCCTTTGCAAATGAACGACTTTGCATAAAAATTGGTTGCATGCTTCGGCATCTGCAGTAACCTTGCTGCATTTCTTGTGACCCTATCATGCACATCTGTCCGAAACCGTAACTGATCAGCTAGGTAGCTCGGGGTACCAAATTTCAATAGCTTAAACATTAACACTCCTATGGACAGCTCTATTCGTTCCTCGATTTTAAGCCATTTCAATTTCCTATAATATTCTGTCACATGGTCAGTTGGTTTCAAATTGAAAACAAAGCGTACCCCTGCATTTTGCGCCGTTTGCATTACATTAATTTTTTCTTTAGACAGGTCGCAAAAGCACAGTTTTGCATAGTCCAGCACCGGCAACAGCAAAGCTTGCACTAGCCTCGCCTTGACTTCCTGCGGAAAACCTACAGCCAGGTTTTTCAAACTATACAAACCACCATACACATTTCCTGATATCTTAGAAATATGGGATCCCCAGTCCAAACGATTATCAACAATCACCCCAAGGCTCTTAACTTTTTCCTCGTACGAAATGACCTTCTTGTCGTATACAATATGGCGAACACTCCCTATTGAATTCAGCTGCAAAATTTTCCTATTTGAACCGATAACAATGGCCTTACACTTATCTGCATTAACACTTAAACCGTGCCTTGTACACCACAAATTCAACTGCATCAGATCATCATTCATTTTCCTAATTGCCATATCCAAATCATCCAACTTAGCGTCCAAATACAAATGAATATCGTCGGCATAAAGGTGATAATCACAAAAAACGATCGAATCCGTTATACCGTTAATGTAGAGACAGAAAATTAGGCTTGATAAAACTGATCCTTGCGGGGTTCCACACAAAACTTCCAACTTACTTGATTTAGCACCACTATGGTCAGTTACGCATTGCTTTCTATCTCTGAGGTAAGAGCCAAACCAATCAACAGCTTTCTCTTCAAAGTTCAGAGATGCCAGAATTGCCAAAAATAACGAATGCTGCACATTGTCAAAAGCCCGCGACATATCAATCTGCACCAAAAGTGTGACTTTCCCCTCATCCATATGCTTACGTATATCATCCGTCATACAAATCAGCGCAGTTTCAGTGCTATGATTCTTCCGGTACGCTGATTGCTTATGATTAATAATATCTTGCTCAACAATATGCGAAATAGTCTGCTCATAAATAATACGATCGAAAATTTTACCAAGAACACACAATTTATTAATACTTCGAAAATCTTTAAGCAATTTCGGAGCCTTAACCTTAGGTAGCGGGAGCACTAACACATCTTTCCATTGAGCCGGATATTTACCAGAGCTAATCGATTCATTGTAAATATGACATAAAATCGGGGTCACAACCTCCTTCGCAGCTTTTATGGCATTGATTGGGATTTCATCACTTCCACAGCACTGTGAAGTGACATGACTCATTGCCCGCAACACATCTTGTTCAGAAATATTCTTAAAATCAAAAGGTTCATGGATTCTAGGCTTATCTACATATTCACGTCTCGTAACTTCCAAATTAACATTCCACCCCCAAGGGTTACAAAAATGAGCGTTCAATTCGTCTAGATTGACACCCAAACTAGGGTGAATTTCTTTCACATTCCCAATTCCCTCTGACTTAATTATCTTCCAAAATTCCCTACTACTCTTATTGACTGAAAAACTTTCAAAATAATACTTATTTCTTGCATTTCTGATCATCTGTTTAACCTTGTTTCTTGCTCGTGCATACACAGCTTTATTAATTGTCGATTTATCACGTACAAAGACTTTATACTTATGATCGCGTTCTTTTTGCAGTTCTCTTATCTCGTCAGTAATCCAAGGAGCTGGGTCCTTACAACTGTACATTGTTCTCACAGGGCACAACGTGTTAAACTTATCATGAAACAACTCATTAAAAATCCTAACTTTGTCATCAACTTCACTAGCTTTCAAAACCGGGTCCCACACCACGGTCTTCATCTCATTCAAAAATACACCGCTTGTCAGCGCCTTCTTACTTCTATACACAATAGGTTTTGATTTATTTTTAGTTTTCCGAACATTCACTGTGCAGAAAATTAAGTCATGACGCGACAAACCTGGAGCTCGCATCTGCCCAAACGCTCCGACTCTCGGCTTGTTTGATACCAAAATTAGGTCAATCTGAGTACTAGACGTTGCAGTATGGTGGGTAGGGTTCATTGGTAATAAATTTAGATTTAAAGAATCCAACTGCCGTCTTAAATACTTCTGGTAACAACCTTCATCTTTTAGATCTACCTTGTCAGCCATATTAATATTGAAATCACCAAGAATGTACAACTCATTTGAGGTTGATAAAATTTTTGCAACGGTCTGGAAAAATTTACTCAAGGCTTTAGCCTTAGGTGGTCGATATATAACTCCAACATTTATCAAGCAATTTTTTAACTTCACCTCTATGAAAAGGTATTCCGACTCATGTGCATACTCAGAGGGTGACTTGCTAACTTCCCTAAACGACAACCTACCATGAACATAAAAGGCTACCCCCCCTCCTTCTTTCCTCTCACGATCATTTCGAATCATCGAGTAATTTGGCAGGAAAACTGACAGTGAACTGATTTCTGGTTTGAGGAAAGTCTCAGAAACAGCTATAACGTCAACTATCTCATCTTTAAACATTTCCGCAAATTCTACCCAATGTGACGATGTAGCCAGCCTTTCTGCGTTGACATGGGCCAAACTCAATAAATTACTGCTCTTCACAAACGATTTTTTCAAAATTTCATTTACTGACTCCATTCAATTATGTAGTCCAAGAGACCGAAGAAAATAATAAATCCTACAAAAGAGGCATGAACTAAATAAATAAACATACCGGCTTCTACTATCTGGCTGATTTTTCTTCCTGATATTGGCATAAACACAACTAAGTACCTGCTTACTGAAAAAAAAAACGAAAAAAAAACCAAAACAAAAAGATTCCTCAAAATTTTAGTTGCTCTTGTTAGCAGAGCGCCGATTATCTTGCTCACGTCTACGTAGATCCATCAACGTGCCAGCCGATTTTACTACCACTGCGTCGCTAGTTCCATCCTCGGTTTTCTTCAAGAAAATTCGTCCATTTCTCACCCACACGAAGCGATACATCCAGTCCTTTTTGAAATCCTTGGCCAATTTCAGCAGCTTCCTGTTTCCATAGGTTAGGCTCTCGTTTACGTAGATGTTAACTGCATCTCCAGTGAGATAACCAATCAATCTTGTCGTCAAAGGGGATTTCAACGATCGCACATTGGCTAAGATTTTCCTTTTGTCCAGGTATCGAACGAAATCGACAATTATTATTCCGGGCAGGTTAAGTGCCGGATTTTTTTTTAGCCGATAACAGTCATTTATCATCAGCTCATTCCAATCCACACCAACAGCATCAAAGACCTTTCTGACAGTATCAAGTATGTTTTCATTGGGAACCTCGGGGACTCCAGTAATTTCAACCGTGTTTTTCTTACTTTGCTGTTCCAACCAATTGGCCCGCTCTTCCACCTCCTCTACTCGGCGCTTCATTTTCACATTTTCGCCAATAACTTCTTCCAATTTCTTATCGATAGAACCGACGGAGGCTTTCAACGATTCTATGCCAGCATTATTTTCTTCGATGCGATCAGAGTACACATTCAGGTGCTGCTTCATGTCTCCCACCTCTGAGTTTATCTTCTCCACCTCTTTCGCGACATTGGCATTTGATCTGGTGATGTCATGTCGAATCTCTTCGATTATCGAGAGTAGGGCGAGGTACTGGCTCTCTGGTGCATTTGCAGTCGAAACTTTGGCATTAGAGTGGGGATTATCTCCCGGTAGGGGAACACCATCCATCACAGCCGAACGCCTTCGCTCTCTTCCGCACGGATCACAGTAAAATGGTTTACTATTTTCTCGCATGAAAACGTAATCATCCCGAGCAAGATTTACACATTTTATGTGGAAAAACTTCGAACAAACCTTACACGTTACGCGATATGCATTATTAGAAAAACCTTGAGCACAAGAATCGCACTTTTGAGACATTTTGCGTGGAGCTCTCACGGTACCATGTACCAAGGTCGAGCGCGCGAACCTGACTACCTGACTGCGAACCTGACTACTATAATGTAGATTGGTTTCAATTAATTCAATACAAATTATTTTGCGCTAAAAAAAAATTAAAAACCTAATTCAATAAAAATTATTAATTGAAATATAGTAATTGAAAATCAACAAAAAATATTGCGCAAGAATTATTTATTATTAAAACTATCAAATAAAAATTTCACAAAATAAGAATTGATTGAATAAAAATTAAAATCTATCAAATATATACTAATTATTTTTTAAATCATCCTAGTCTTGTCATTATAAGTTTATTTCAATACTGTCAAAATTTGATAATTTCATCATTTGCGTGGAAAAATTGTCACCGTCATTTCGAAATATGAATTTTAAATTAATCCTCAGTCCAAAATCACTTCAACAGATGTACTGCTTTGATAAAAGCTTTTAATTTCGGTGACTGATCTGAGCTACAATGAAACGTTAAGAATCGATGATCCGTCAATCAATCGAATCCCAGCGCTACTGATTTGTGATCACTATAAATCATACGCTACGAATGGATAAGTGAAAACGTGACTAAGCATTCGATAAGAGTTCTTCTCTTGAGGGATGGAAATAACAAGGAGCCTAGTTGATGGCTTTAACAAGTAGCTAGCTCTACGATCTCGTATGATCTCCCAGAGATATCTAAAAATGATAAGGTTTTTTTCAAATCCTCCGTTAAAAAAATAATAAATAATATAATGGAAATAAAAATCGATCAAATAAAACAAAAAATTATAAAAGATAATTAAGATTATTTTTCTCTCTGGGTTTTATCGTTGAAATCAAAACGTTTCGGATTTGAGTTTTCTTTGAGATGTTCTACAACGCGTTAGTAAGATCTGCCCCATGCAGCATCTACCAATGATGTTGAACCGGTTCCAACACTGCATCGATCACAAGACCTACTCAACGATAGCTCGTAGACGATACCGGTAGTGAAAGCTATTACGGAGAAATCTGACGGTCGCTCCTTGGAAATTATATCCAGGAACTGCAAGACGATAATTTAAATCGGTTATGCTAGGGTTTGGGGAAAGGTATTAACAAATATACGGCAATAATACTCAATTGTGATATAAGTATAAATCTCACTTGAGTATGATTTATTTTAATTCGCAGGAGAGTTGAAAAATTTATTTCTATCCGGCAGATACACAAAACGCAACGGAACACGAATTTCAATTGACAAATGAACGAGTAACGAAAAGACCATATTTTTTAGTTATTAGATGGAATGGGTTGAAAAAATTCGGTGCTCTCGAAAATCAATGCCATCGGTAAAACGAAGTGGAAACTATAAAAGAAACTTCCGTAGGTAGCAACTATTGTAATTTTAAACATTTTTATTTTTCTTAATTTCTAATTAAACGCCAAAGTGTTCGCCCTGCAGTACAGCTGAAGAGTGTCTGACGCCCATTCCAACAAGATAGAATTATTTTTATAGCTCCAAGAAATTTCGAGCTATGCCAAATTTGTGAAAAGCTCCAAGTTCAACACAAAAGCTGTGATAACTCGAGAACCAATAAAGCTATCGACCCCGAAATGGTCACATTTGATTCAGCGTGCAAAAACCTATAGAAATTGATACTAAATACACCTTTTTTCCTGAAAAAAAAATGTTCGAAAATACGAATTTTCTCCCCCTCAAAACTCCCCAAAAATACACTTTAAATTGAGGGAGGTTTAAGGATTGAGCCGTTGTCAGGCCAAGATTGATTTTTGGTGAACATCTACACACGGCAATTGGTTCGGCACAGGGCACGGCCCATAGTTATACATAAATCTCAATCTATAATTTATGGTGCCATAGATCCACTTACAGAGAGAACTTGACGTATACGTCGAGTAAAATGAATAGGTGCCTGCAATGAATGACGTAATCAGCACATCTTGCCCGGAGGCGGTAGCCAGTATGGGAAAGAGACCTGTGAAAGGGATTCACATGGTTGTTTTTTATTCCTGACTTTGCAGCTCGCCGAGTCTTGCAAGTCGCCCTGCGCACAACATATTCGAGAAGAAAATTTTGCAAGTTGGTATCGAAATGCCGAGATGAAAGGCCGACCGCCCGCATTCTCCCGCAAACTGGTCAGCTTCGATCGCTTCCAGAGCCAATTTCCCAAGATGGGCATAAAAGACCTCTAATTATTGGGCTCTTCTTCGGTTTAAAAAGTAACTACCCTTTTCGAAGAATACTCCCGAAAAGTGGATTTTTTTCAAGCGTTCCGAAATTAAATGTAGTTGAAACTTGAAAGGTATAATGAAACAACGCCGAAATTCAACGCAAATAGGTGGTTTTTGGGTTTAAAAATCTGTTGGAAAGCGAATACCAAGACTCAAACAAATGAAAAATATTCACACAGATTTATTGATTGAAAAAATTAATTCAGAGAAAAATTCTTGCATTTTTTTGATAGTTTAAATAATCGTTTCTATGTGTTGCAAACCGATGCAATACGTATGGTTTTATAGCAACCAATACGTATTTTTCTATCGTTACTTTATTTTTACGTATGTTGTACAATTTATTTTTTATCTTGTGGCTAATTATTGTAAAAAAAAAAAAAAAAATTGACATTGACACACCATACAAAATCTCGGATACAAAATTAGCGTCGTTCGCATCTCACTACTATTATTACTATTTTTTATTTTTTGTGAATTTGTCGCTTAAGCTGGGATGACTTCATTCGATATTCGACCAGATGGCCGACCATATTTACGCCGAGTCTCTTGGAAAGAAATGCGTAGACGGTCGGGTCGCCGCTCTTCATTCTACAAGTCCGTTACGCGTTGTTTCTCACGAAACTAGTCTTTACGTGCTTGGAATCAATGATCACGGAGCGCTTCACCTCAGGCTCGACTTCTATATTAGATTAAGAGGAAAAGAAATTCCGCTCCGTTGAAGAACAACCCAGGGGCATCCAAAGCCAGGTGGTCTTTTGAAATTCTTAGCTGACCTGGACACCGAACGGTCACGCCTTGCAATCATCCATACGTTCGCGTGCTGTCTTTGACCTTACGTTTGATATTCCCCTTATGGAGATTCATAAATGCGGTTTCGAGAGAATCGAACGGTCCATAACGGAATAAAAATGATAGGATGAATAATACGATTTTTTTAGAAGAGATAACACGGTTTTTTGGCGCTATGAATCGAGTTTGATTCACGGGAAAAGTAAGTGGACTGCGTGAAACATTCATCAACGGCCCACTAATCAATCGTACAGCGTTTTCCGTCTGCATGTGAACCATCTAACCAACTAATCAATTGAAATTATCAAGTCGGCCGTTGAACATTCAAGACCCCTGTTAGAAATACATAAGAGTATAAATATTATTGTATAACGTTGTACATTATATAACGTTGTACATATTATTACACAATATTGCATATAAATAGCCCGGTAAGTATTTGCTACGAATTTTCAAAGTTAAAAAACGTAAAAACGGTGAGGTACCTACTAAAAATGGTAAAAACTGATAGTTGTCGTCAAATTAACGTTGATTTGACGTCGAATTCGGTTTCAGCGTTGAATTTCCTGTAAGAATAGCTTTTGAAAACAGAAGTTAATTTTTTACCCTTACCGATGTCAGCGGAGCTCGACTTTTCGGCCGGCGAAAATCTCGATTTACGGTAAATAATTTCTCTGGCGCTGTTTACATTTTTTCCACCAAACTTTCTGCTCTGTACGTGTTTAAGGCGTTTAAATGAAGACTTCTGCATAATAAAACAATGGATTCACGTGAATTTTGACCCCGAAAAGCACGGTTAAAGTCCAATTTTCGGGCTTTTAAAAACTGATTTTTTTGGACCACTTGCAGATTTTTTCGGGAATTGAAAAAAATCACAAAAATACATCTCGGTAAGATACAACTTTCCTGAAAATTTCAAATTTTTATCTCTATTGAGAGAGGAGTAAAAAATCGTTAACTGATCGGTTCGAAAAAATCGCAGGGGTACCCCTTGGATTTTTCATGAAACATTTTTTTATTCCGATTTCGCTCAAATTCAGCATGATGATAGTTGATGATGTGTATATCAATAATATATGGTTCATTCTTGGTTTCTTTTGCATTAAATTGATGAAAATGATGTTTAAAGTTGAAAAATGTTATATTTTCGTGTATTCTCATCTAATATTGTTGAATAACTTACAAACGGTTGAAAAATGGATAGGTACATTACATGGGGAAAATGTGGACAGTTAAATTACCTATCTTTTGGTATATTCAAACATCTGAATTGACGATTTTTTGTCAAAGTTATCCACTGTGCAAGTTACAAATCTTGGAAAACTTATAAGTTGAAACGTCTACCTCGGCCAAAACAGCGCAAGTTGAAAACCCCACTAAGTACTTTATGATACTAAATACAAAATACCCACCACCTACTCAGTCCCTAGTTATCATTAAAGGCACATACGAGTATATATTATTTATGTGCCTTTGGTGCAATTCTTGCGAATTTTCAGCAGTCTAATAAGAGTAAATTTAATCAAAAATACACAAAATATACAATTGAGGTTTTTTTTAAAATAAAATAAAAATATATTCCCCCTATATTATATGGAATGTTGGTAAATTGGGTACTGAGGCATATAATAATATTTGTAAAATGTTTCTCGTAATTAGCGCTTTGACTCTTTCTATCATTCACGCAGGGACTAGAGAAAAAAGAAATTGAAATTAGATATTTACAAGGAACGTCCACTTTTTCTTCTCTATGAGTACCTAGTTTTTCCCCTATTCCATCGTACTCGCTTCGGCGGTACATATACTAAAATTGGAACGATACAGAGAAGATTAGCATGGCCCCTGCGCAAGGATGACACGCAAAATCGTGAAGCGTTCCACATTTTTTTTGCCGGACTCCGATGGCAAATTGATCGACCATCATCAAAAAATTAAACCTTCGCCCGTTTCAAATTGGGAGCAAATTTTTGCTCGAACCCGCACCCTACACGCGACTACTGTGAGTGCTGACGGTCATGGGTTCTAAACCGAGCGTGAGACAGAATATTTTTGTGCGCGAGGCGACCTCCATTCCCTGCTGATCAATCTTGATAGTTCTAAGTCATCCTTTTCGATCATCATTATTTTTTATTATTTTACTTTTATCATTTCTCTTCTTGCCAGCTATATTTTCAACAAATGATTCTTAATTTTGGTATTAACATTTATCGACCTTTATGTATTTTTGACATGAGCGATGAACGTTCTAAATTGTTAATTTAAAATTCGTGGTAAGTACAGACTTATTTTCTTTCGATTTATGGTAACATTTTATTCGTAGGAGGGCGAGGTAAAGCCTCGTCATCGCAAGCTTGTGTACCTCCTATGGCAATTAGGAGCAAAAGCAGAGAGAGTTTCCTTGAAGCAGTCAGCCTTGCGGTCGTCACGGGTGGAAATGTTCCGTTTGTATCCTCGGAAAGGTCATAGATAGAAAGTGAAAGAAAAATTATGACGGTCAACAGGTGCGAAAGCAAAATTTCCGAGCTAATGTCGAGGCCGAATGATTTAAAAGCGGGGAAACCGGCGTCAGGTTTCCTTTCTTCAGGAAATTCGAAAATATCGCGTCCAAATTAGCAATACTGAGAACATTTAAAAATAAAAATAAAAACGAGTAAAAACTTGAACAACGGTTTCACAATGAATTTGTGAGATTTTTAAGACAGAATAAAATTAACTATTTATCGGTTTGCGGAGACATTAAATATACACCGCAAGTATCACAATAAATACTTATCTACGCCACCGATTTAGACAATATACGCAGTCACAACATTTAGCGATAGTAATTTTAATTTAATTTTAATTTTAATTTTATTAATTTTTAACCAAAGTAGCGGATTGCGTGGTATTAATTTAGGATTCGCGATCACAATTTCAAGACTCTGGCGCTAAGAAAACAAGTCTCAAAATTAGTTCCCGAAAATTCTTTTGCGAAAGGTAAATTTTCTTAGTGACTATAGAACTTTCATCAAAATGATTTGGAGAAAATAATTTAGGTACTAATTAAAATATGATTCAATAATTACAAATTTACAACTTCAACATTTTTATAAAAATATGAAAAATCAATTTGACTCGATTAGTCTTCTATCAACATTGGAGTATGTTGTGCGCCTTAAAAAAAAAGAATTATGTGAAAATAGGTTTCAATAATTCTATATTTTATCTACATAGCAGGTAAATATTTTGTACTTTGTGGTCAAATCGGTTCGATTAATTAATAAAGGTTAGTTTTGAAAAAAAATGAAAAGTAAAAGAAAATTTTCATATCGGTTCCAAACGTAACCTTCGAATTTTCACAAGGAAAATCACGGATTAATAAAATATCGCAGTAAAGAATAACAATAATATTTATTCTAAGGAATGTATTTAATTTTATTTTATGCAATATTTTCAACACCTAAAAAACTTGCAAAATTGCACAAAAAATAGAATTTTTTCGAGTTTTAAGGTTCAAAGGATTTTTTTAGGTATTAGGAATTTATTTATTATTTTTTCATGTTAGAGTTCAGATATGAGGAAACTTCGTAGGAATCCTATTCAATAGGGATCTATTCAATTATTTCCTTATGTCCTATAGTTTTATTGTAGTGGAAAATAGTTGTTTTATAAATTCTTCATTAACATAAATATACTCATTCAGTATAGATGACAAAAGATTCGACCAATTGCCGTATTTCACGTATTGAAATAATTTCTATTTTTGTTCGTCGGAGAAAAGTTCCCTAATCTACTTCGTTTCCCTTTCTCGCTCATTTTGCGTGTAAACTGGGCTAAACGTCCGCTGGAGCGACTAACGTGAGTTCATTAGCCTAGTCCACTGGAGGTTGCTCACCGTGAAAAAAGAAATTCCGTCTTTCACGCCGTCGAATTCGGAACTCGTTAGGATTATGTGTATTTTATTTTAATTATGCTTTTCAGCTGAATATCGGGTGGAATTATTAATTTGTGAAGAATGGTCGAATCGAACCACGAAAGATTGTCACCATTTAAAAGTTTGCTCGTTCACCAAATAAGTGAAAAAATATAGTAATAAAAAAGTTTTACGAGAATCGAAACTTTTTCTTCGACTTTTTAGAAAACGTAATCACGTAGAACCAATTTTACTCGCGCGTTGCCCCTTCGTCACGCATTTTCGAATACTTCTGACTCAGAGAACAAATCGATTTCCACTAGAAAAAATCTAATTGAGCTCCGAATCGTCCTCATCCAGCCCGAAGCTCGAAATAATTTTTTTTTTCTCGATTTTTATTAAATTTTTTTTTCTTTTGCTTATTCCAGGTGTCATCCATGAGTTCCGGGAAAGGTCGGCCGTATCTTAGATCGGATACACCGAGTTCCATCCTTTCGTCCGACAGCGACATCCGATTCACGCGAAAGCTGGGCCGCCCGTACAGATGTTCCTGCTATATACTAACAGCGTTCATCCTCCTTTTTCTCCTTATGGGACTTTCTCTCTATCTTACCTGTAAGTATACATTACAGCGTCGGTTTGGTGGGAAACTATTTAAGCGTTAGAAAATGTAAAGGTAGGGTAAATAAATTTTTGAGATAGCCACTTGTTGATATGCCAGGATTATAATATAATAAGTTGCTAGAATAGGGCTGAAACGTGAGGAAAATTCATATTTATATAAGTCATAATACTTGACGTAATGGTCAAGGAGTATACGAGGCTTTAACATTTAAGCTCTCGTGCCTGCCTTGTAACGGATAAAACATTGAAAAACGTATATATTTTAAATAAATGAAAAAGTATAATAAAAAATTGAAAAACTGTGGTATGAAAAAATGAAACGAAGGAAAATAATATTAGAAAAAACTATAAATGGGAAAAATTGGAAACAAAATATTAGAAAAGAATAAAACAAAAATGAACAAATAACCTAAACGTAGCATGGTGAAATCAAGTCAGAAGACGACGATACAAGGAAAGTTATGTTGCTTAGATAGATTAGTTGTTAAAAACGATAGAAAATAAATATGCAACTGTGAAAAAAATCCAGAAAAAAATAAGAATAGAGGAAAATCAAACAAATCATTGAGAAATTATAATTAAAAAATGGAATAAAATATATAAAAAAAGAAAATATAATAAAGATGAGAAAATCAAAAACATAAAAATTTAAAACAAAAATACAAAAAAAAAACTGAAAAAACTCAGAAGTTGATTAAACTCAGCATAGTGAAAATAAGTTGGAAAACAGCGACGCAGGAAGTTATATTGCAAAGATAGTAGGTTAGTTCGAAACAACAGGTAAAATCCAGCTCTGGAAAAATCAAGAAAAAAATACAGAAAAAATATTTAGAAAAAATGTGAAAAAATCCAGAGAAAAGAAAAATCAAACAAACTAATTATGAAAACACAATACTTCCATTTACTAAGTAAAAATTAGTAATTAAAAAATAGAATTTTGTAAAAATTAAAAAAGAAGAAAGTGGAATACAAAATAACATAAAAAATAAAAGAAATAAAAATAATAGAAAAAACTATAACATAATTAAAAAAAAAAATTTAAAAATAGAAAGAGAAAAATTATAAAAATTAATTGGTAAACTCAGCTTGGTCAAATGAAGTTTGAAGACGACAATAGAACGAACAAATTGTCCAAAAGCTTTCAGTTCAAAAGTGTACCAAATTTTTTAAACATTTTTTATCTACTTATATAGTAGTTTAAAAGTTCCTTTAGACTCGAGAGCTCGCAGTACAGTCGAGAGGCTTCACTTAGTGGGCGAGGAACAAGCTTCGAGATGTGGGATTGGAGAGAACATAACGGTTCGTCCCAGTAAAGAAGAGCCAAGGCGTCCTTGGAAGAAATGGAAAGCTTTCGAAGCACACGAGCTACTGGCATTGCTAGTCATGCAACTTAGCACGTCCCGTCGCGGCCACGTTGACCTTTCGCTGATACCTCAGAATTCGTACTCGTTGGAAAACGATCGCTTTGTACTTTTCTCGTCTTTGAATTAGACACCTGAAATAATTTGTAAAAACGTTCGATATTTAAGAGAACATTTTTCGGTGATGTGGTTGAGTAGAACGAGATATTTGCTCGAGCCAATGGGAAACTTGAGGGTGTAAAAATCTGATTTATAGAAATCATCCTGAATATGACAAAAACGCTGGAAAATAGTGCGAATCGACAAGCATTGGCATTTTTCAAACGCTATATCAAAGCAACGGTTAAGTTTCCTGGTTCTCAATGAGAAATTAAAATATTCACAGTACAAAAAATTTACTAATCCTCTTAGGCACTTCCTGTTCCCAAAACTTTCATAACATCTGAGATTCGAAGTCCCACACATGCTAAGCATGAAACTTTTCCGAGTTAGTTCACGTGAGTTATCGCGAGCAAGTTTCGATCAGATTAGCTTGTGAACCAGGAACGATTTTGAATAGGGAAGTTCCCAATGGCGTTAATTAGTCCGAAGGATTTGTTTCAACAGAAGAAAGCCAGGGTTGAAAAAGTTTCCACATTTTCGAACGTGCGAAATTCAATTTTCAGAAAACGTTTCTCTCCAGATTAGATTTTTTGTATAAAATTTTGTATATTTTGTTAGCAATTTTTATTTTTATTTTTTATTATTACAGCTGTAAAAAAAAAAAAATTAAAATAATCGTTTAAAAAGAGAGTCAGGAAAAAAGTGGAATTCGAGAAATTAAAAATGTGAAAAAATGGACAACTAGTTGTTTTTATGCTCTGTCTGTATCCGCTGACTAACAAATGAATATCAATAACTTGGAAAATCCTAGTTTCGAACGTCGTGCTCGTACTCAATTCGCTCTGTCAGTGCTTTCAATTCCAACACGAAAGCGTTACATGGCAGGGCGACGTAAATGAAACTTCAGGTTGGCCCAACTAAGTAAAACTCTATCCTCATTTCGGTCCAGTATTTTACGCTTGCGTTTTTCCCTTTTCAGCCACCGAGAAAAACTGAATAGATTTAACAGCCCACTTAACCGGCACTGGCACGCTTTCGAAAACCGATGACTTCGCGAAGGAACTCAAAACAGTGAACGGTGGTCGCAGTTCGTTAATAATACAAAATATAGTTTTTGCGGTAAAAATAAACGGCCGCGCTGCACGGCGGCAAATAGTTAATAAACTTTCGCTCCGGGAAGTAAAAGAAAGTTTTCTTTCATTGTAATTTGTAATTGCGATTCGAAAACGGGAACGGAAAAGGAGGAGTTGTTAGAGAATTCATCGTAAATCGATCGCTTTTGTGACCGGGAACGTTTAGGCAGATTTTTTTTTTTGTTTCCCGTCAACTGGTTTCTTAACAGTTTTCAACTATTTTTTCTCGACTATTCGGAGCAGTTTTTTAACGTTTAAAACCAGTCTTCCCCTTTTTCTAGTTTTTTATGTATTTATTTCCTTCAATCTACAAAATATTTTCCAGTATTTTATTTTTATATTTTTTTTCTATTTTACAAATATGACAACTGTTTCCCGCTTTATTTTGATATTAATATCTTTTTCAAATGTCAAAAATGTTTAAATTTTCAAAAAAAAACCGAACTCCTGATAAATTGTCAATATTTTTTCTTTTAGCCGCAATTTTCCCATATTTTTGTCTTTGTAGGCAACTATTAATTTCTTAAGGATTTTTTAAACATGTATTTGAATCTATTAAGAAATTTGTTAGCGTTTTCCGTTGTTTTTTTTTTTAATATTAGTATCATTTCCTTTTCAAAACTCTAATGACGGGTCTTCAGTTTAAAACAATTTTTCGGTGTAAAACCTTTATAAATTTTCAAACTTCTAAAAAAAAGTCTATTCCTTTTGTCTATATATTTTTTTTTTTTTAGCGAAAATCGTTAACCTATTTTCATCTTCAACATTTGTTTGACACTGTTTACAATTGTTTTCAAAAAAATTTCAATTTTCCCCGGTTTAAAAAAAAAATTAATGGCTTTACTTTTTACAAACTCGGGTTAATAACCGGTTTTTTCAGTTTTTCAGTTTTTTTTTTTCTAAATATTTTTTTAATTTGTTTTAGTTTATTTTTAGTATGAATAAAGCTTGCGGGAAGTCGATAACCGTGGTTAATTAATCGGACAAACCGCTTATGATCATTGTCTAACGGTATTTTGGCAGTGGTAAACTGAAAAGTAACGCCGTCGCACGTTCAATTGAACTGTTTTCCGTTGCGTCTCAGCGACCGCTTCTACTTTACGTGGTCCGTTCAAAACAAATTGGCGATTTAGTTCCGTCGTAAGCGGAGACGTCCGCGTAACGGAACCGATTTTCGCAAATAGTGAGACGGAAGAAAAAATATTCGACCAGGAAACTGGAGGAAAATAGAATTCTTAAACGGCAGTACCGTTGGCGCCTGAACGTAATAAACAACTCAATTCGGCGGTCTAAATGGAAAAACACGTACAAACCTACCTAATATTGTTGATTAAGAAACCGGTTGAGAAAAAGAGACATTTCGGTAAAAACAGAAATCCAGTAATAAAATAGACTTGGCGTTAAAAAAATAGATGTTCCTATTCTCAACTCTATTCATTTTCTCGTGGTCTACGGATGTCCTATTGTTCGGCCTCGATTACCAACGGAAACAATAAACACTCGAACGGATGCGTGAATTGCGGGCCTACTCAAGTTTCATATTTGGATAAAAGCATTTACATATTGCCGTGTAAGGTACTTGACATCCACCTACGTCGAATCGTCGCAACAATGGATGTGCAAGAGGTGAATTACGCCTCCGAAGGGAAAAACGCTGCAAATTATTGTACAGTGGTATATTATTCCTTATCTTCAATAATGATTTAAGAAGACTATCCATTTGTAATAGTAATTATTCCGAACATTTGTAAACGTTCCCACTGAAAAACAGATTCGTAACTATATGGGAAAACTATAGCAACTATTGTAATTTTAATCGTTTTTCTTAATTTTTTTTCTTAATTTCCAAATTAAAAACTGAATTTTTTTTGCCTAACGGTACAGCTGAAAACAGTGTTTGACGACCATTCCAACGAGTATAGAACGATTTTTATAGCCCCAAGAACTCTCGAGTTATGCCAAATTTCTGAAAATCTTCCAAGTTCAACACAAAAGCTGCGATAACTCAAGAACCAATAAAGCTATCGATCCCACGATGGTCTCGTTCGATTCAGCGTCCAAAAATCTATAGAAATTGATACCAAAATACACCCTTTTCTGATAAACATTGGAATATACGCATTTTCTCCCCCTCAAAACCCCCCAAAAATACCCTCAACATTGAGGTAGCGATTTGGCTAAAGAATTGAGCCATTTTCAGACCAAGATTGGTTTTTTGAGACTATTTCAAGAATTTAGCTTCTATAGTTTTGTCAGAAAAGTGTAGACGGACAGCATTTTTTTATTGGACACTCGGATTCTACATGCCATCAAATTTTGCGGGGAGGTTAGAAATTTTTTTTTTTCTTGGTCGTTTCCCATGGTTTATTATTGAATAATAAACCAAAAGTGCTATCAATCTCGATTATTTTCCTCCAACATTTAATTTTTAAATATATTTTGCAAATAACTGGCTGCAAAATAATGAAAAGTTCTTCAACCGCGGTCAGATATCCAGAGGAGTGTTGAGTAAAAAACTGCGGCATTTTTCGGGAAAGCTGAAAAAAAACTTATTGTCGAACTTCACTCGAATTTTTTCAACAGATTGGATAGTAAAAGGCGAACCGTAAAGCGCGCCTTCATCAGGTTTTTCAACCTTCATCCATAAAGTCTTTCGTTACGACCTTCGTGTAATCACCTTTCGACACTTGAGCGACTAATTATATTTTTTGTAATGTCCTTTGAAAATCTTCGAGTTGGCAGATGAACGGATTTATTGCTGCCGCTTGATCGTTAGTAAAGCGACAGTAAAAAATCATCTTGAGGCGTAGAAAAAAGAGAAGAGTTAAAACAATTTCACGTCTTTAGCATTATGTACGTTTTCTAGGAAAAAATTACTCAGAAATACAATAAAATATTTTTCTGACTCTCGAAATTTTACGAAATTTCATAAGTTGCCTAATTTTTCGTCCGAAAATGCCACCGAAATGCCTTTTGTTACAGATACGTACCTATCAGAAGGCCCAGCGCCTGAACGAGTATTTTTGGGCGTTTTACGGGTCTCAGACGGTGACACGTTCAAGCCACAATTGGCCGACCCATCGTCGGAAAAATTTCGCACCACATCACGACGCTACAGGGATTCGATCAATCTTTGGCTCAGAAGGTCCGAACTTCGACCCGCTTTTCTTTTCTCCGACGTCCTCGCCTTCGATGGGTAAAATGAACTATAATGACCTCAATTCTTATTCATAGTCGTAGTATTTTTTCGACCTTGACTAGCAAAGATAGCATGAATTTTAGCTTTGGCTTGCTTAATTCAACCTCCCACTCAATGTTTAAAAATACTCGAAAATTTGCGAGATTCGGTCAGATTACCAAATTCAACCTCTGATAAGAAATATTCGAAAGTTCATCAGATTACTGCACCTGCAAGTTTAATTGAAAAATGATGTTCTCGAAAACAATTTGTATTTTGCTAAGCTTTTATAATATTCAGGAGAGAAAACGAAGACCTGATCGTTCATTTTACGGTGACTTTTAACACGCGCCGACTTGAAGTCAGCCCAGAGAACATCAGACTTGTCCTGACGAGGGAATCGTCTCACCTTAGCAACTCCACAATCGATCCAGCGAGCATCAAAATACAAGTGGTGAGTTGAGAAATTGGCTATGGTAATTTTTACGAGCTCTTCAAGAACGAAATGCTTAATCACTCTGAAAGGTATGCAGTGGCTGCAGGAATCCAAGACGACATCCTCCAGAGTGAATCATGAACAATGCCTGAGAGCTGCAGCTATTTTGATTCAGAGCGAATCAGAAGTTCTGAAGCCAGATGCATGCGAGGCCTGCAGAGCTAGCATAAATCCCATCCATAAAGTTCAAAGCAAGAAGGTGGCTACTTAGGAGTCTGTGCCATGAGGTGGAAAATTGGGTTTTGCAATGGAAAACTGGACAACTCTCAATACTTCCCAGTACCCTAAAAAATGTCCTCTTAGCCTTGTCAAACCACTAAAGATTATGGAAAGCATCAAGCGTTTGAGAACAAGCTTACAATCATCCTGAGCCTACAGAATACTCGTTGCCTAACCTCTCAAAGAAAGGTTAGATGTCCTTTGTGGCAGCACAAGAGATCTGTCCTGGAATCTCTAAACTGCAACCGTTGGGTAGTGACAGAGGAAGTTTTCTGCCGTTTCCATCTACTCTAGACAAAGTTGGCATCTAACACCTTCCATGTTAGAAGGCCAAAAATGGACTGGAATGCCGTATTAAAATGGTATTCCAATGGGTAGTGTCCATTTAGGAATTGCAACCTTTCCTGTACTTCCCATCGGGCAATTTTCTGGATTAGATAGCTTTTTGGAAGAACTATGATTGGTTCTAGCCAATGGGCAGGGTTTAGTTCCCCCCTTTTGCAATATTATCTGCCTTGTCATTGCACTGTGGGCTATTCAATTCAGCATTATTTCATCGCAGACTGATATAGCTACGAAAACGATAAGATATTACCATATCATCCTTGATCTGAAGGTGAATGATGATATCCCTATTAGTGCAGGCGGTCTGAGGATATAATACATGCACCTTTAAGCTCTGTAAATACTTACAATAGTGTGTTATCATGTTCTATCCAGTTTCAGTACGATGCGAACCATGAGGCATCAACGGCACCAAGCACGGCAGAACAGCCGACACCAAATCCTATAGTGGCTACAATGCGATCCTGCACAGCCCGAGAGCTAATTTATTGCTCCGAGTTCACAGGCAACCAAACATCATATCCAAACGTCATCGGCCACAATACAGTCGACGACGTACTAAAAGACGTGATCCAGTTCAGGTGAGAATACGCCTTATTCCCATATATTTTCTAGGCCAAACATAATAGCCTCAACTTTAACAATTTTTAAACGCATATCCTCACTTAGTGTGTGCCTATTCTTTGTAGGGAGTTGGTCGATTCAGAATGCTACAGACTAGCGCAACAGTTCGTATGCCATCTTCTCCAGCCGCCATGTTCTCGCGATTTGATCCTGCCATGTCGCAGTTTCTGTCGCGAATTCTGGTCAGGCTGCGGGTCACGTATGACACCAAGGCTCCAAGGGATCCTCAACTGCACCAATTTCCCTGAATACAGCGCCGAAAGACCAGCATGTCTATCTAAGCCAGGTAACATAATTTCAGCTTCACTCTGACCCTTTCCTAATTGGTCACTACTATTCCGCGTGGCTTCAAAAGGTTCACTGTAGAAATGAAAGACAGGTTAAGGTTCAGGCTCCACTGGCTAAATATACCAGCACATTGATTCATTAAATGCAGGAATCCTCCAGTCTTTTCTCTTGCACCAACTATCAAACACTGCAGTCCATTTCATAGCATGATTCATTCATCAAGGCAGCAATACTCGCCCAGAACAATAAACTGAACATTGTTATTGCAGGTTGTGGGGACGATTTGGAATACAGAGGTCTAGGAGGGCGAGTTTGCGACGGAATTGCAGATTGTCCAGACCTCAGCGACGAAACGTCGTGCCCACATTGCGAACCGGGAAACCTCCACTGCACCACAACCAAACGCTGTGTTAGGCCTGAGTCCGTCTGCGACGGTATTCTTGACTGCGAGGACGGATCTGACGAAAGGGCATGTTGTAAGTTTACCTGGTGACCCATCATGGAAAAATAAGAATACATACATTTCGTGTCTAAAAAAGTACTGTCTTACATGTTTTGTTTTTTATATTTTCAGTATCGCTTTTGCCAGACGTGCAAAATCGTAATAACTTGCGCAGCGTCCAATCCAAATTGTATTTCACTGAAGGCAATGTCGTCTTCACCGACAAAGGCGAAATGGGAAAGCTTTGCATAGGTAACCTAAACTCGACAGTTGAAGAAGGCAGCAGAAACAAGACGTTGTACAATTTGGCTTCAACAATATGCAGAAGTCTCACATTCAGGTAGTGTACAGCTATAGGGCACTCAAAATAAAATTAACTATTATCTGCTACTATATTGGCATTGAAAAATATGTGAATTTTTATACATTCATTCCTAGCCAACCGATTGGAAAACGAAGTAAAATGTATTATTGCCGCAAACCAAGGACTGGATAGCCTTGTGCCATTTGAGGGAGCTCACTGTTGGATCAGCTGCACGGTTACGGTATTGATTGGCGAAAGTCTAAATGACAAGGGTCTCAACAATCAATAAGCGTCTAGCGTCTCACCGAATAATATAATTTAGATTGAACTGGTAGCAGAATAATACTGTGGCGATATTATCAGAATAATTATTGAAAATCTTTCAACTTGTTTTCTTTTCATTTCCAGAGAAGTGGTCGATGTGAGAGTTGAAATCGACGAAGAAACGAATTCGAAATACGTGAAGCTCGAAGAGCCAACAGCTTCAGACATCATTTTCGTACCATCCAGTTGCCCATCGAAGGAAATTTTGACTGCTAAGTGCTCGAATTTAGGTATTTAATAAATTTCAGTACATCAGAAGGTTCATTAGTCAACCAATTGCTTCAGCAAAGTTACACTCGAGGTTCATAGGTTGTCCTTGCTTGTGCAAAAACTATTCAATAGCAAGAAAGGAGTCCTATAATCTTAAAAAAATGCAGCCCACTGAATTGCTTTTTATTGTATTTTATTCTCGTAGAATGTGGATTCCCCGCGTTGAGAAGTAAAAAAGGAGTTGATGGCCTGGGGAAGCTATCAATGCCCGGAGACTGGCCTTGGCATATAGCACTCTTCAAGTCTGGAACTCACATCTGCGATGGAACACTGGTAGCAATGAACTGGGTTATATCAACAGCATCTTGCTTCCAAGGGTAATATTATCCGACCGATAAAAGTTCTCAACGGCACTCTTTAAAATTCTTAACTGCAAGTGCTGTATTTTTTAGACAAAGCAAGGCGGAGTGGATAGCAAGAGCAGGAAGTACAAGGCTAGCATCGACAAGCCCTTGGCAACAAGAGCGTCATATAATCGGCATGATGAAAAGTCCAGTCGAAGGGAGCACTGTTGTTTTGCTCAAACTCGACAGAAAACTGGTTCCATCGGATTTCGTCAGGCCGATTTGTCTCCCACCGTCGGGATCATCAATTGCTCAACTGTCCCATTGCAATACACTCGGCTGGGCTAAAGATAGTAAGATGCGATTTCCGTAATTCAGAGACCCCGATTTAACAAAAATCATCCTAACACCCTACTGCAAAAAATAGAGAATGAGTATACACGCAGCGACGTCGCCTTTCTTCCATTTTTGTCTAACCGCGTTATTTTCTGCAGGAACAATGTTGCAACGAGTTGAACTAAAGCTCAGCAATATGGAACAATGTGCCAACATCAGTATAACGTCAGTCAACAGCGTTTGTACAGACTCATTCTACAGTCAAGATGATTGCGGGGTATGTTGAAACTTTGAATGATTTACTTACTTCTTCCTTGCATCACAAAATACTGTCCCTTGGGCATCACCACTTCGACTACATTGCAACTGGAAGGGCCATGGTTCATTTGGAAATTCTCCGAGAATGCGACGGAATTTATCGACATTAATTTATTAATATTAATAATGATACAGGAGGAAGAGCTGGCTGGAAGTCCGATGGTGTGCCTACATCCTGATGGCTACCGATGGGTTCTCGCCGGTGTCTCAAATTGGCGCATAGCTTGTTCAAAAATCGGCGACCAGCGACCGCGGCTTTACGATCAGACGATTTCAAACATCGAATGGATTAAATCAACCATGGCGAACAACTAAGTAGCTCAAGCCGGGGAGCAACTAACCTCATTGTGATTTATTCTTTAGGATATGCCAAGATTGTGCGTCTTTTAAGGTTGCAATATAAGCATCGAAAAAAGGTTTCGAAATTGACAGACTGATAATGCTGAGGAAGAAAGAGTTAAAAAATCGCCAAAGTAATTTGACCAGGAAATATGTCGAAGGAAAGTCCAAATTAGTTATCTGTTTTGAAAGACAATGTGTGAGCGAGCTCTTTTAAATCCGAAGTACTTCTTCGTCCGTTCCACTTAGGACAAATGAGGACATTCGTATCCTCAGAAATCGCTGAAGATATTCACGAGGGTTCAAGTACTCCAAAGCGCAAATAACAACGCGTCTATCTTATAAAAAAATTTCGCATCAGTGCTCAGCGAAACATCACATTTCCACATGAAACGAGAAGAAATTCGATATATTCCCACGATGAAAATTGGAACATAAATTTCGCAAGACCATCAATTTTTTTATTTTCGACTGATAATTAACAACCTATCAACGAAAGGTGATCTCAGGTTGTCTTTAGATTTATCGTGTGTAAATATTGTAAATAGCGATGGAAAATTCATTCAAATTCAATCTAGTTTAAGCGAATTAATTTAAGTTTATCGAGTCCTAAAATTTACTATTGTTATCATGCGTTGTAACAATAAACATTTTTTATACGGAATCCGTCATTTCGAGGTTGTCAGGTTTGAAAAAGATTGTCATTCGCTTGTACAGATTTTATTGGGGAAAAAATCGTAGAAAAATATTCAGTTCTGTGTTCATTTGCGACACGATATTTTTGTCTAATCTCTATTGTAACAAGGAACGCAAAAACCAGTTTCGTGAATTGCCGGCGATTCAAAGCAGAATAAATATATTTAATCGAGGAAATCAATAAAAATTGGAACAAATCTGGTGTTGAAACTGTCAACTTTTGCGTGCGATCACTGCAAGTTCCTATTAATTGAGACCCAAAAGAAACGGGAATTTCGTCAAAACGTTGTTATTTCTCAATATTTTACAACGATTTTCATACACCTTCAAAGTAATTCCAATTGACTTCGACGCATTTTTCCTATATTTTTAATACAATTTTTAAATTAAATGAACTGAATTGCCTTGGGCTTTTTGTTTGACCTCCACAGTTTCAAAACGCTTTTATTTCTAGTCTCTTTTCACTCTGGGGAACAAAAATAAACCTGGTTTTAATCAGTTCACTTAAAAGAACTTTTGCAAAATAAAACTGAAACAGAAATCGAGCATCAAAAATAAAATATAGAACAGTTTTAAACTTAGAATTACAGACTGGATTAACCGACAATTTCTCTAAGAAACCCCTTTACCCCTTTCAATATCAAACGTACGATATTATCGAATATCAATAATTTACGCCTATATAGGCAAGGTCACCGATATTAATATCGAATTTTTCTTTCAATATCCCATCCCGATTATGCACACTAACTCATTAGTAGTCACACTTCAACGTCTTCCCACCAGAATTCATCCCTTTCCCCGCTCTCCTTTTTTACAATAGCCCCATTCCCGTTACTTTAGGGCTTTTTTCATTATTCATGAGAGCAAAAATAAATCATCTTGTACGCATCCATCATCAAGTAATAAACTAGAAAAAGCTCAATCGTCTAATAAGTCTTTTTTTGACATATAAAAACACAAGTAAACACTAAGGAACGTGAATCGTTTGAACGATACAATACAAAAATTCTTATCTACTAAAGATTACACAAGGACGGGTCAAAAATTTTCACTATGCATTAACGTTAAAATACCTTCAACAAAGATAAGAGCGTGAGAAAAATCAGCTCAAGTCTAAAAACAGGTTCAGTGATTTAAATATGCAATTCAAACGTTTTGAATCAGAAAATAAACATAAGGGGCTCTAATGAGCTACCTATCAGATTTGCTTTCAACCCGTTCAAACACATTGAAATTTTAAAAAATAAAAACTTATTAGGACGTTTCTTCATTTTGCGTTGTCGGTTGATCGTCCTCTTTGCCATCAACTGGATCTGCCGCTGTTGGCGCGACGGCGATTTTGGCAATCTGCTTCGACATTTCTTCATCGCTGCTGCCCTCGTTTTCAGAGAGATCAGAAAAATCCGAGACGGCTGTTCCAAATAAAATAATTATTATATATTTTCAATCAAAATTATTTTGAGCATAGGAACTCGGAACATGAATTCCGCTGCTGGGTAAGTTCTTTAATTTTTTTTTTTAATTTAATTTAATTTAATTTTTTATTTTTTTGACATAGGTACTGAATCTATTTATTTATTTTTTTTAATTGGATGTGTTTCTAAATGCAATTTGATCATCGAAATCTGATTTTTCTTTAACGGAGCTTCTAGGGAGCTAGCGCTTGAAATATCGCACCTGTCGAGAAATAAGGGAACAACTCAAAAAAAACAACTTAATTTTGGGAAATTTTGCCGGTTCAAAGTTTTGCTCCTTCACAAATGACCATATCTCTATACCAACATGTTGGATAGTAGTGATGCGATAATGGGTTGAAAAATTTATGATTCATCAGCTCACGGATTGAATTTCCTTTTCGGCCAGTGTGAGGGTAGTAAAAAGAAGCTTTTCCTCTCGAACATCCACGGTTTTCGGGGGTTTCCTCTTCTTAAACGGACGATATTTGTTCACTTCAGAGAGAGAAGGTCAAGATCGTCCATAGAAAAAGGTAGAACTCAAAAATTCACCACGAAGATGGTTAGCGTCAAATGCGTAGTTGAGAAGAGACTCATCCACAGACGCAACCTGCTTTTCCGGTTTGTGGAATAAAGACACAATGGCTCTCTCAAGAGGAAAGATTCAACTAGTCTCCTTTTGACTTTTAATGGACAAAATATAGCACTCCAGCAATCCGTCACCGATGCAAACTCAAAAATAGCATTTCCTTATTCCAGGACGGGTAAAATATGTTCAACGCTGCATTTGACATTTTTTCTAAATGAAAACCTTCGACATCAGCTTTGTTATTATGTACAGATAAACGTAAATTATTCTGCCGACTCAAAAATTACTACCTACAGGAGAAAGTAGAAAGCAAAGTATAGATTAATGATTAATAAGCTTTGAAATTCTTGGGAACAATTTCAGCTGATTATTTTGAAAGACGTTTCATTTTAAATTTCACCACTCACCGCTATCTCTGTCGTCGTCTTTAACAACTCTTTCATTCGCTTCCTCTTTCCCTTTGGTGACGATAGATTTGGCTTCTTCGAACTTGTCTTTCCACTTTTTCGCCGCTGAAAAAGAGAAAATTCGCACTCTTAATGTGACGACAGGAGCAAAAGCCAGCAACAATTTAATTAACGGTTAGAATATTCTTCGGAATTCCACATTTCACAATAATTAAGAGGAAATATTGCTCATTAGACGAACCGTCAGCATTTTGAAACCTGATGGCCAAAATTTCGGAATTGGGTTCCCCGTCAGAAATATCGGCCAACGTGCTCCACACCCAAGCTCGATCGCTGTCGCAACTTGATTTTAGTTCCATGTCAGGAGTGACTGAGAATAATTTTAATTGTTATTTGCACATCGATTTTTTATTATAATCATCTCAGGTTCGAGAGTGGCATAAATTTTTACCGTAATGATTTGCGCATAGCTTATACGTTTTGTCTCTTCGCATCACAACTCTGACAGTGTTGACAGCTTCGTTGTGCAGTAGTTTCACATCACCAGTGCCACGTTCTTTCCAAATTTTTTCCACCTTGTCATGGCGGAAAAGTTTCGCTCTCCTGTGAATGAGTGGTTTTGTAGTCGATTTCAGAGATACAATGAATAAATGGCTCAAATCATTCAATTTATTCTGTCTCGAGATAGGAAGAAAGCGAGCAAGATGTAAATACAAAAAAAATATGAATAAAAAAAATGCACAAAAAAGTATTTTACGAGCATTATTTATTTATATTTTTTTTTAATTTATTTATTTCACTGGACAATATTTTTCATCGTTATTCTCTTATTCAAGAATTTATTTTCTACGCTATAATAATAAAAATTAATAATATTATACTAGTCGTGGCTTTCTGCTTTGACGTGCAAATGTCAGTATTTTCCAGTATATTACTCACATTTGTACTAGTATCGTTTCGTGTTCTTCGTTCGAGTGTACGAGAACTTCAGGTGAAGTAATTATGGGCACGAAATGCGAATCAAGTTCTCCGCCGGCCTTCTCGCCAACACCGTTTGTAAGGAGATCCTGTTGGAAAAAAATAATTCTATAGTAATAGGTATCATCTTCCTTGAAAAAGGAAAACTTTTAAATTTCGAGCCGATATCGCGAGAAATATTTGGCCCTAAGTGGCCAACTAAGTATAAAAAAGAAATTAAATTCATTAAATTAAATAGCTTATCAAACTAAATAGCTTCAGGAAAAATCACAACCGGCGACAGGTGGGACGCATTTTTTAACAGTAAACACGAATGTAATCAACAAAAAAACTCACGTATCCGTTGCTTGGAGGGTTCATTTTTTTCAAAGTGAAGCGTCACCAATATGGAAATTAAAAAAAAAAACTCCTCAATTCAATAATCGCAGTTTATAGAATTAAATACACTAAAATGCACCTGGAAACGTGTATGTAAACACAGCAAGAAATCTTTTTCTCTTCTTTGTTCTTTACTTGCCGGAAATACTGCTTTGGTAGACATATCTTGCTCTTTTTAAAAACCAACTCATAAATAATACTAGTGGTTACGAAATGTGACCTTCATAAATTAACTTTTTTTTCTAAAAGCGATTAGAAATTGTCGTACAATATCCAACAATTCAACGTATTCGTTCTTGGTTGTTTTACTTTTTTGTTCTTCGTTGTTAGCAACACTGCCTCGCGTACGAACGCTCTCAGCACGTGTAACTTCATTAAACATGCGTTTTTTCGTTTTGGTTTATTATTCAATAATTAACCATCGAAATCGCGCACGAAACAAAATTTTCTAGGTGTAAATTTCTATAAATTTATGGACGCTGAATCAAACGAAACTATTGCAGGGTCGATAGCTTTAATGGTATTCGAGTTTTCATGTAGAATTTGCGAGATTTTCAGATATTCGGCCTGAGAGTATAACAAGAGAACTTTTGGAGCTATAAAATTGAATTAGGAAAAATAAAAATGGTTAAAATGACTATATTTGCTTAGGGGTTTTCCATTTTAGTTACCAATCTGTTGTTAGGTAATAACGTTCAGAAGAGTTATTACAAAAAATGGATGGTATTTTAAAATTATTTTCGGCGTTTTCCTATTTTTCCTATTTTTTTTTTTTTTTTTTTTTTTTTTTAACAATAACCTTTTGGATAACAGCTATCGATGGTCTCTCCACGTTTTTTCGTTTTGATGCGTTTAATAATAAAATTCTGGCAAATTATGAGCATAAATTTCGAAACTCAGCTCATCGATGAATTATTAATTCATTCGACGTCTCTTGGGCGCGTTGACTTCTCTCAATTTTTGTGTTTATCTTGAATTAAACTGCTGACTGTGGCACATATAGAAACTTCAAATTATTTTCCCTTTCACCATCCATTTTCATGTGCTTTTGGGTTGACCATACTGAAGAGGCCAAAATAGTCGAAAGCCCCATGAGAAAAACGCTATTTACCAGTTTCATTGCTGAAAAAAAAATCATTTTATGGATTGAAATCAAACGAAAATTAGCAAAAGTAGTTTATTAGAGACAATTTTCTCGATTACATACGTTTCTAGTGGAATGTTACACACCAGTCGCGAGCCAAACAGAATTTCTCCTTTATTAGAAAACAATGTAATACCAACTATGAATAAATAATTGAAATTAAAAAAAAGTGAGTCTCAGTAATTTTATTTTGAGTAATTACAGTATAAAGAGCAACTGGTTCGGTTTTTTTCTTCAAGCTTTTTCAATGGACGGAGATAGATTCGATACAATCTCAAGGATCATAAATATTTGATTCTTCTCTATACAATATGTACATCGTTGAACTGTAAGAAGGCACTTAGTGTCTTTTTGTAATAAAAATGAAATAAATGTAAACCGACAGAACGATCAGAGTCAAAAGGTAAATGATAACGAGGGATTTACAAGTCTTGGAAAGCGATTTGGACTTCAGCGCGTCTCAGGGTGTTATGTGAGCGTAGCCTGTTGAATATGCTACGCTTCCGTAGATATCCGACGTCGGCGATTGGTTACCCTGAAATATTAAAAAAATATATCAGGAACTAGCAACTCTGCTCGAGGTTTAATCGATAAAATCTCACAATATCTTTCACGTCGATGGAGCACATGATAAAAAATTACTTAGTACATAGTTATCATATGATGATATTGAACAAGGACCGATCATCAGTTAGGTAACGTATATTATAGACTGCGTAACATGGAGAATCAGAGAGTAAATTTGCAATTAGGAGCGCAGCGAACTAGCGCTTTAGATCCATTAGCAGTGTAAGGATATAACAGTAGAAGTAAACAATGTTTGAACCCTGATAGATTTTCTTACTTGTAACCAACGGTTGAGTTCCTCTTGAGTGTCGAAGATCATTACGCCGAACGGCGATCCGGGCACAAGTTCGCCTGCCCATTTCACTTCAACTCGGTAATCGCCCGGTTCTGTCGGATCGTACTTGCACATGATCATTCTATCTTTCTGGCTCCCTCTTTGCATTTCAACTCGGAATGCGCCTGAAAAATTGCATGGTAATCCGTAGAAATCGACTGGAGCGAAATAGCCGGCAAACTGATGCTTATATAAGTAGTCAATTAATCAGGGATAGTATCATATGGATGTACGCCGTTCTTTCACTATAGTGTTTATATAGTGTGGATTATGATGTTTTATATGGTCAAGGATTTGTGTATTTTTTAAGAAGTTTTCTATATTTCTGATCAGCGTTGAACTTTTGTTAAATACGAACAACTTTAATTGCTCAACCCTAACAAAAGTTCAACGCTGATCAGAAATATAGAAAACTTCTTAAAAAATACACAAATCCTTCCTAAATAACTCCTAAATATTCTCACTTCAGGCAGCAATGAAAATACTTTTGACGAATTAAAGTTTTTGGACGGTGGTCATGGCGTGACCGAATCAGCTTGTTCCAAGCCCTGATAAAGAAAATTTAATTTTTGAAATCTTGGCAAAGGAACAACGTACATTCAAATGACCCTATCCCTGATTAACATCAGTCCTCGAGTTATCGCAGTTTTTGCGTGGAATTTTCTTGATTTAGGAAAATTTGCCATGATGAAAATTTACTGAGCTATTAAAACCGTTCTATTCTCCAAAGCTCATAAAACGATCTCTTATGCTCTATTGTTAGGAGGATAATTTAACTTCTAAGCAGACAATTAGGAGATATAAAAATAATTAAAATTACGATCATTGCTACGGAATTTCCTCTTGTATAGATACCAATCTGTTGGTAGGTGGGAACGTTTACGAATTTTGGGATAGTTTATGGAAGGTCATCATGAATCCCCATTGAAGCAACAGAATAATAAACCACTGTAAAATCATTTTTTGCAACTTTTTTTGCCTACCTTTTGGGCCGCGGACTCGGACTGACAGCTGACCAGCTCCTGCGCCTCTAGTGTCGCAGATGAAGCGGCTCTGGAATGTCGCCAGAACTCCGTGCTGTATTCCGGGACCGAAGACTCGGACTTTACTAGCATCAGCAGCTCCACAGATTCGAAGTATAAAGGGCGATCCAGGCACGTCAACACCTAGTTTCAAAAAAATGTTACAAAAAAAATCACTTCAAAGAATTCCTTTAAAACTACTTCCAGTAATATTAAAACGATAATTCCCAACGTACCTCCGTATTTGACGGTCAGCGTGTGCCTACCAGCTTCTTGAGGTTTCACATTCAGCGTGAATGTTCCATCACCGTGATCGTACAGTTCACAGTAGGCGACCTTATGAGGACCGACACAGTGCGCACTAAGTTCACCTGCAACAAAGATAGCTGTCACTTTTCTGGAAAGCTTACAACGCGAGTTATTGTTGAAGGACTTTACGGTTTTGAAGAGCACATAAATGAAAAACCCCAAACCTGGGCCAGCAGCTCGAGTATCTATGAAACTTCGAATATGCTTTCCAACTGTTCCGACTCCGAGGCCCTCGCCAGAACAGATGACTTTACTAGCATCGCACATAGCAGTCACCGTTACTTTCAAGGGGCATCCTTTCACTTGCCTGCAACAAGGAAGAAACGGAGTAGTTATCGAGTTTTGACAAATTTCGTGATGATACTTAGGTAGGATATTTTTTTAGTTACCTGTCTGACCACATGACGTTCAACAGGTAAGCACCTGCTGTTACTGGCGTGTATGTAGCTTTGTAAACATTTTCGCCGATATGCTGAAGGTTTACCTTGATCTCGTTCTTCATTCCGGTCAGCGTAACTTCGGGTATGCCTGGAATTAAAGCTACGCTAAAATTTTTCAACAAGGCTGGACCATCAAGTAAGACAATGTTTGACGAGGGGACTGATACAAATTAAATTGATTAACTTTAAGTCAACACGAAGGAAATTAGTAACTATAAGTGTGTTTTTCCATTTTCCCGGTTTCACCGGTTTTTAACGTTTTTATGGTTTCGTGTTTTTTAAATTTTTTGGTCGAATATACACAAAAAAATCCCATTTTTCAACTTCGGACGTTCTTTTCAATTATTCAGGGCAAAATAAACTAATAATGAATCATATAATATTGATGAACACATCACCAACAATTATTATGCCAAATTTGAACAAACTCGAAACAAAACATTTTTCACAAAAAAGATCAAAGGGTAGGTACCCTTGGCAATTTTTTCAATGACTTAGCCAATCAGTTCAAGCTCACATCGCAGTCGAACCTTGCCACCCTCCTGAAAATCAAATGGATTTGACTTTGGATAAAGCAGCAAGGGTCGACAGCGATCATGCGGTGATGGCATCGCAGTGAAGATGTGTCACTATAAACACTCCCACAACACACGTATTTGCGGAGGACCAAACATCGATGGTGAACGCTGACGGTGCGGCTTACTGGAAACACTCTAAGAAAGTGCAAGAAAAGTCTTAAATCTCTCGAAGTCTTCACCCATCGCCTGAAATGTTACCTGGACCGGCTTGTGAGCCGTCGATGTTAAACTCGGCCATCTGGTTGCAGATCGCCGAGGCCAATCCTTTTCCTGTGAGAATCAAACGAACGCCGCCGTTGCTTGCTTCGGCAAGGGCATTGATTGGCGAGAATGAAAGTGGAAATCCAGCGTAGAAAAGAGACAACGAATGAGGACCAGGGGCTTTAGGAGTCACCAGAACTTGGGCTGTGTCGGGCATGTCCTGCTGAATGTTTACTGGAACTGTAGTCCCCTGAGGTCCCGTACATTCACCAGTAATCTCACCTGATGAGAATTTGGAGCATTAGATAAACAAATCAATAAATCTTAAGGTATTTTAATCGAAGCAAAATGAGCTATACCTGGCCCAGCTTCACTCAAATCTAAGAGCATTTTGTACGGAACATTGGCAGTCATTAGAACGCGGCTCGGCAGATCTTGCCCAATTACTTTGATGTTGTCTACGGAAACCACATAAGCCCTGAAAGGGGAGCCTGGAAAAATTAAGAAGAAAATTAAATCAAAGGCGTTTGCATATTAAGCACCATAGATTAATAGCCGAGCTGAAGTAATATTCTACCTGAAATGTGTTTGCCAGAGCAGGTGATAGTGACGTCGTACATGCCCACACGCACGGGTGTATAGCTGACTTCGTATTGGTCCTGTTTTTTGGGAACAATAGATGCGTTGACATGTGGGACTCCGGGTGGGCCAGAAATTTGTACCATGGGTCGATCTGGAGGGCAGAGACCGACACAGCTGACGTTGAAATGCGTCACAGCTCCGACGAGGGCCCGTGAAAGGCCAGCGCCCCAGGCGCGAGCAGCTCCCCCCTCGATGACATTAAATGTGACCGGCGAATCTGCAATTCATATTAAATTGAGTTACAATTTTGGAGAAAAAAAAATGCGGTTGATTCATAAAAGCACTAAAAGCTGCAAAAATATTTACATAGAAAAGCTACAAAAATATTCACTCGTACGAAACCAGCCTAACCATGATAGTAGAAAATAGTTTGTAGACACCTGTAATTTTTTGTCCACCGTATGTGATGTTGAATGAATATTTGCCAGGGAGGGGTGGGCAAAGCTCGATTAGATCTGTGTCCTGGTTGATAGTCTTCATGGCCAGAGGCAGATCTTGGCCAACAGGACTTCTCACGGTGACGTCCAGTTCGGCAAAACCGGCGCCTTTTCTTAAAACTGTAGGAAAACAAAATCATGCGAATGATCGAAATCATACTCTTCTTTAGGAAGAATAATGGCATGATGGTTAATGCTAAAATCTTGGTGATCGAGAGAAATTCCTTTTCACTTACTTTTGAAAGAGATGTTGTCATTGACGGGGACAGTCGTATTGGTCATATTGTCAACTTTGACTTTACTTGCGTCAAAAACTTGACAGAAATATGGTGAACCTCTGATTTCCCGGCAGTTTCGAACCACCTCGATTTTGTAAGTGCCTGCGATCAAAAAATGATTACCCCTCGAATCTAAGTGCATTGGCCATTGAACGGTATTTAGCAAGGGAAAACTCACCGATCATGCTAGGCATGAATTCAGCCAACAGGTTGCCATCTTTTTGCTGATAGCATCGTACTGGAACGGCACTTGATCCAGGTCCGGTGATTATGACGTCAAACATTTCGGTCGGCTCACCAGTAGTTTCAATGACGAAAGAGGTCCTTTTACCAACTGAAGACTGGTACAGGCCCAAACCTGAGGCCCTTACGCCACCACGGTCTTGCACCGGCACTTCTATCGGGCAACCTGAAATATTTTTATTCAAAATATTCAAGCCCTTTTCTCATTTTCAGTTCCGTTTCAACTGATCTTAGGCTTAATTCGGCATCAAAGGGAAGAATCAATGAATAGGGGGAAATTTAGCTTACCCGAAGCGTAAACTCCGTTGTATTTGACGTGCAGTTTATGGGTAACGTTAAGTTTGGGAGTGTACGCCACCTCATAGAGATTGCTGCCATTAAGCTCTCTTAGCGTGTGCTTCACATCGTTGCCTGCTGCTTTGATGGCTACAGACAATGCTCCAGATCCTGCTCCTTGAGTGTCGACTGAAATTTTCCCAAATTAGTATCGCATTCTTTGGGCTGAATTCAAATACAAAGTGACAGAAAGTGCAGCTACCTTTGAAAGTGGCCATGTTGCCGACTTCGGCTTCCGAAATATCGTGCACCCTAACGGCTGCCGGATTGAAAACTTGAGCGGTGAAAGGCTGCTTCGTAATTGGATGTCCTTTCTGCGTTACTATGATCGAATGCGGTCCAACCTCTGGCGGCTGGTAATGGCAACGGTACAAGCCTGACTCCAATTTTTCAACATGACAAAGAACTCTTTTTCCACTAGGTCCTGCAAAGATATCGAACTATGAGTCAAAAAGAAATGCGGACATTTTGAGAGAGTTTTGGCATGAAAATTGTCACAGGTGATGATCGTCACTTTCAATTAAATTCACGTACCTGTGACAACTGCGTCGACAGTAGTCGGTTCACTGGTGTGCGGGTTAACTTCGAAATATGCCACAGTGCCGAGAATTACGGAGTTCAATCCCTCCCCACGAGCAGTCGCAGTGGTTTTGTTTGAAGACGGATCGATGACTTCGCACCTCAACGGGCTACCTGCAATCAAACATAATCGAAAGCGTGAGGTTGGTTTTATTTTAATGAAAAATAAATCTAGTAGGAACTTCCAATCACAAGTCATCATTATCATGGTTAATAATTTTTGGTTAGAAGACATTTCCAAGCTGTTGGTGTACTTGTAGGAAAAAGGCATCTTACCAGGTACATCGTGATCGTTAAACGTGATTGTAACAAAGTGTGGTTGCAGCAAATGGGGAACAAAAGTGACGTCGTACAGTCCACGTGACATTGCGTTCACTTCAGCTTTGACCGTCGTATTCTGAGTCGAGATTACAAGTTCCAAAGTCCCTTCTCCTGCCTCTGTCGCGTCAACGGAAAAAGTAACGGCTTTGCCAAGCTGGAAAAAGAAGTGTAAGAAATAGAATAAAATTTAAAAACGCTACAAAAAATGATTGTACAGTTATTTGTTATTCTTTTGCTCCAATTACGATTTGTAATAGCAATTATGGTTCTTCTCTGTTTCCTGCTACTTTTCAGTTGCGTTTCTCTACTCTTGAATAAATTTTTCCTTCAATTTTTTTTTTTTTTTAGGGGTGTGCAATAATTTCTTATGATCACATTCAAAGGTAAAAATCTATGCAAATTCATCATTGCAAAGAGGCATTCGTCCTAAGAAAATTAGTTTTTTACTTGACTAATCACCTTGGCTGGTCCAAGGCCGGTGACCTTAATGTTGTTCACGTTGTACACGTTGCAATAGAAAGGGCTCCCTTTGACTGGGTGACCATCAATCTCAACTGACACTATGTGGCGACCTAAAAGAAAAAAAAACTGTAATATTACTGTGGGCGCTGCAACTGACCACGTTTGATAGCTGTCGGTTGGGCCCTGTTGAAGACGAGGGAACCAACTAACTACCAAACGCTTTAAATTCAAGTATTTATCGAGACTTCCACGGAGGAAGTCCCTTCGCAAAAATATTGCGAACTTGGCCAAGCTCAGAAGCTAATGGGAGCAAACGGGCCGACCTAGCAGGGAGGTGGCTCTGTGCGTATCAACCGAACCTGTCGAGAAGGTAGCGGTAGCGAATTTGAATCAATCCTTTGTCATTTCTCAAGAAGATAGTGGGTGTTCCCCACAGGGCTCCCCTCGAGAAATGAGGAAGGATTATAGTCAGCTACATGCCACATATTTCGAAGGCTGCGGAAGCCGTGTTCGAACTGGGGTCACCAGTTGTGGGCGCTGCAACTGACCACGTTTGATAGCTGTCGGTTGGGCCCTGTTGAAGACGAGGGAACCAACTAACTACCAAACGCTTTAAATTCAAGTATTTATCGAGACTTCCACGGAGGAAGTCCCTTCGCAAAAATATTGCGAACTTGGCCAAGCTCAGAAGCTAATGGGAGCAAACGGGCCGACCTAGCAGGGAGGTGGCTCTGTGCGTATCAACCGAACCTGTCGAGAAGGTAGCGGTAGCGAATTTGAATCAATCCTTTGTCATTTCTCAAGAAGATAGTGGGTGTTCCCCACAATTACAAAAAAGGGAAAACTTATCATCAATATTGGAAAAATTATTTCGATATGAAACGGACCAACTTCAACAGGCGTGTACATAGCGGTCGTGATTCCTCTATCCGTATCTCTGTCCATTTTCACCGGCAGCCGATGTCCTGCAGAAGAAGTTACTCTAACATCGCACTGATCACTAGTTGCCACTTGCAGCGTCGTCGGGGTCCCAGCGCAGCACATTTTCACGCCGGCTCCACTTACGAGTACTTCACCTCTGTCGTACACCTCGCACGTAAATGGAGAGCCTGCGAATGATGGCAATATGATAAAAATTATAAAAATTTGCTTTGATGATGGAAGAGAATTATCATTTTGAAAAAATAGCTGTAATATGTACAAAAATAGCATGTATAAAAAAAATAGCATAATAGCATATTATGTATATGTAATAAAATAGCATATGTAATAAAAAATAGCATATGTAAAAAAATAGCTTAATATGTACAAATAATTATACCAATTCATTATATTCAATTGATATCTATAGCTACCAGTCTAAATGTTAAATATCTATTATCAGTGTTTCAAATATCTCTCCATAGGCTAGTTGAAGAATTATTCCTAATTTCCAGATACTATAAATATAATAAAATATGGGTGCTAAAAAAATAATTAGAATGACAATAATACTTGCCTGGAATTGGCTCTCCATTGAAACGTACGCTGAGACTATGAGGCGCCGCTTCTTTTGGCTTGAAATTCACACGGAATTTTGCATTCCCTTCGCTTTGCACATAGTTTGGCACGTTGCAGCCATTGACGGCGACTATGATCTCTAAATTGCCAGCACCAGCCTCGCTTGCATTAACTAGGACACAAGAAGATATTAAAATGTAGGATTTAAAAAATTAATCAAATAATATCAGTGGCACCTCATGGTGTCTTTTGCTGGAAGTTCATTCATAATTGTCTTACTGCTGAAGTAAACCGGTTTTCCGACTGGTCCAGAGTTGATATCTGTTACTTTGACTTTCGTTGCGTCGTACGCTTTGAGCAGAAATGGACTCCCTTCAATGTGGCCGTTGTTCAGTTTCACTTCAATACTGTGGTCACCTGAAGAAAAATTGTCTTTATTGGCATTTTAATTTTTAATTGGCATTTTATTATTGAATAGTGTTGAGATTCGAACGAACCCAAACTAATCAGTTAAATCGGCTAGAGTATTTTTTCTACCTTTAACCTTACAACATGAAAATTGGCTAGTTTGTTTCTATTGTAAGCAGTGTGTGTACTTGATTAGTGAATTAGTGACCGAAAGCTTCCAAAAGGGAATTTTTTAAAACTTGTACGTACAACTGAAGGAGACTAGCCCCTCTTTTTAATTTTTGGCAACACAGGCTCCGTAGCTCGGTTGTGACCCATGACTTTTAGAGTCGAAACAGACGCCTAAACTGTTTCACCCATGGAAGCCAGCTCCGAAAAGGGATACTATTATATTCATGAGAAACATAAAGAATAGGGGCTAACTTCAAATGGCCCATGCTGGGTATATAACCTCTTGACACGTAGTTCAACGCTGTGTATTTTTATCAATAACAGGCACACAATCTTACACTTTTGTGCAGCTGCCCTGTCTTGAGGTCAGAAAGATTGAGATACTTCGGGGAGGAATCACAACCGATAGAACGGTTTTGAGCACTTATCCCCTTCTTCTCTCGACAAATTCCATAAATTACTTAGGTTTATGCTAACATCAATAAGGGTGAGATGCATGATTGTCAACGAGGGTTTTTTTTTTCAAATAAATTATGTCCGTTGGTCAATATTTTATTAAGCAATAGATTTTTCATGTGTTGCAGCCTAGCAGTTCTATTAGTTAACTTTAATTTAATAGTTTGGTGTATAATATTGTTGTGATATTTTGTATTAGTGTTGTAATAATATGGATATCCGTCATATTGTTGTTATGGGAAAAAATGTAAGATCCTTAACACAAATAAAGGCTAAAAGAAACGAACATTTTTATTGAAAACTATTTTTGCAGAATTGTAAATTTTTTCAAGCAGTCTTGCAAACGGAATAAATTGTTTTCTGACCAACAAAATAAACCAACTGCCCTTGGAAAATAGACCTATAGGTATAAATAGAAAATTCAATGCAATACTTACCGACATGTTTAGGGGAAAATGTGGCCATGTAATATTTGCCTTGTTGCGAAAGGCTTACAGGTAGCGGGTTCCTCATAGCTGACATCACCTGTATCCCAGATTATAGTAAGTAAAAAAGACAAATTAATAGTTCAGGAGCCTTTGAAACATAAGAACATGAAGAAACCATTTTTAATACCAGGTAACTGACAACTCCGGCCCGTCAAGTGCGTACGAATGACGCATACGCCTCTGATATGCAAGAATGCAGGCATCTCAACAATGACTCACGGTTTCTCCGGGTTCATTATCAGTTTTCGGCGAGCAACCGTCCAACGCAAGGTAATAGAGATTATTTTATAATTATCATAATTTTGGAATGAAAATTGGTGATGATTAGTTGAACCAACCAATTTTGACTGTTTCTATCCTCTCCAAATATCAAAATATACTGAAAACCATCACCTTCTTCATTACGTACGATATTTGTACTTAGAAGTTTGAGGTACCTATTCCTCTTAATTTAAAATAAAGAACCCGTCCATTGAGCAAGTTTGCTTTATTCCGATTAGCCCCCAATACTAAAACGCCCTCACTAGGAGGAAGACGCACACGGTGCGTCAAGTCATAAATATAGCCAGGAATTTTAAATTTGGCCATGGTTTTACCGAATAAATAAAACTTAATAATTTATAGCTCTTTTGCGGAGAAAAAAGCTAGTAAATCTCGTCTAACTTGGCAATCTGCGTTGAACCACTAAAAATATATATTTTTTGAAATGACATCGAAATAAATTCACCACAAATGCCTGAATACCTGTACTTGGGGTGGCCCCAAACTTCCGCAGTCAATTTTGAAACTCGTCGGCTTTCCAACGCTGATCTTGTCCTCAGGCAACGGTACAACTCTGCCCACATCGTTGATAACGCATGAAAAGGGGCTTCCTACAATTAAACATAATCATTTTCCTACACAATCAACAGAAACATCTTAGGAATTTACTAAGATGAAGTAATTTCCTAACTCTACGCATTATTTATATGTCAATATCGCACCTGGAACGTTGTTGCCGTTGAATTTCAAATCGACTGTGTGAACAATCGCCTGACGAGGAGTGAACGAGATGGCGTACGTATGAGGGCCTTGAGTATGAGCAGTGGTTCCCACTCGGCCTCCATTGACGGTTACTTCTAAATTACCAGGGCCGGCTTGACTAGTTTCCACTGTTGTGATAAAAATTCCAAATTCGGTAAAAATAAGATGCTAACCACGGCATAGGCTAAACATAAAGATGCTAACTACAGTAGGCTGAATACGAATACAAAACCAGATAATCAATTGCCAGAGAAAATAAACCACCCACCTAGGAATGTAACCGGTTGTCCGATGGTGCCATTTGCTATAGGTTTTACCTTGATGGCGTTCACGTCGTACACTTTGCATGAAAACGGAGAGCCAGCGACTTGAACTTGCCTGCACAAAGATAGAAAGATAATTGGCCGATGAATCTGATAGTTACATGGATTAAAAAGATAAAAAATTCACGTACCTATAGAAGACGGCGATTTTATGTTCGCCCACGACTTTCGGGCAAAATTCGACCCTCGCCGTCTGGTTTCCTGTGTCTTTCACTTGAGCCGGCACCGATTGTCCGCTTGGTCCTGCATTCCATCGAAGAGAATCCGGTGGAAAAAATATTTTCGGGGTAAAAAACAATTTGATTGTTAATAGAGGCCCAGCAATGCCCTTAGCAATGGCGTCCAACATTCTCCACCAGCAAACGATTGACTTCGAATCTGACACCGTACTTTAACCCATTCCTGATAGTTATTCCAAATTAGGTGAATTTCGATTCGGTTGTTAAATTATGGAAATGTGACGAAATTTCATAAAAGCAGGAAAAAACAACAATCAGACACTATATCAGGAATACTACTTTTTATCAAGCGACCGTTGTTAAAAACTTGAACCAGTAATTCATTTAAACTGTGTTTATTTACAAAATAAAAATTAGGGGAAGGAAAAAATCAAAGCACCATCGATGACGTATTGAACTTAATGCGGCAAACATATGAAGCGATTTTCTAACCCTACGTTACTGAATTAGACAAATCAGGGTAACTAGAATATGGCACTAAAACGATCCAGCTTCGAACCTGCGAACAGGCTCTTAAATATAAGCGTAGCATGCACCTTACAATACCAAAACTAGAATTTATTCGAACGTGAGAAAATTTTTTTTTGTTCGTGGGGAAATTTCGAAAATGAAACGAGCGAAGCGGAAGCGTAAAGCGGGAAGAGAACCGAGAGAAAAAGGATAGAATAGATTAATAAAGCATCGTTTTGTTATTGATGTAGTTACCCATTCCACCACCTTTATGTTAACAGTGCTTTTAGTGCGGAAGGGTATTTTGTTTTCAATAGTGACGGATCCGTCTGTGGTCCCCACCTGAAAGTGGTTCACAAAGAGATTTAGATTTCGGTGCAGAATGACGAAGAACATGGAAAAAATATCGTTAGAACAGTGTTGAAGATAAATACAGTGATTGGATGAATACCGCACACTAAGGGCATAAAAAAGGGAAAATGGAAGATTATTGATGATTGAGGAAAATAACAGGAAACTCTGCTTATAAATGAACAATGGATGATCCGAAATCGGCGATAAACTTTGAATTATAACAGTTGCGCTCGTTTGAGAAACAAAGCTGTAGCTGCCAGAAGAGAAGAACATAGAAAAGTAGATGGTAAAAACGAAACATGAAAGATTCAGTTGAGCTGGGTGCAGCGCGGAAAGTATTTGTTTTCTAAATGAACAAAGGAAAAAATGTCTATCAGGTTTTCATTTAAATAACATTGTTGTTTTGAACAGTTCGGACTTCTAGGGTGGGATATTGTCAAAACGTTGTAGCAAACCTGCAGGAATTTCCCGGTAAATGGGATTTTTGAAATTCAATCAGGCAAATTTCACTTTTTTTGCTGTAGAACTCTCAAAACCGACTGGCAGAAGGGAATACTTGAAAATCAGCGAAAAATCCTGTTTTAAACATGGCCGGAGTCTTTTATTGCCTAGTACAATCTGCAAGTTCCTGACCATTGAAATTGCGACCGCAGATGTGATGTGCAAGCGTGAAAACTCACCCTCAACAGTGACTTCAATATCGTCAAGGGACGTGGAAACGTTGCTCATTGTGAAGTGTGAATCGACGCCGAGTTGTGCGGTGGAGAGGGAGCTACCGCTCACCACCGGGAAGTCCCCAGCAACTATTGCCGTGAAGGGGGAGCCTGGAAAATGTGAATCAACACTGCAACGGAATTCACTCAACTTTTTCTCTTAATTAACAAGATCTATCATTGTAAAAACGAACTGTTTATTACAATAAAATCATTATCTATCCATCTTAAGATCTTCGATATTGAGAGATAAAAGACCAATCTCATGCCAAAATTGTTACCCTCTAAAATTATTGCGGTAAAGTTTTCGTCTAAGATAAATATAAATCACCATAAGATTATATTTTTCCGAAGAATAATTAATTCCAGGATAACTTACCAGGGACTGATTCTTGGTTGAAGTGAATACTGATAATGTGCTGTGTCGGTTCCAGCGGTACGAAACTGACCAGGAACCTCGCATTGCCTTGCGGTTGCACTTGAGTGGGGATATTTATTCCGCGAGCGCTGATCGTAATTTCAAGATTTCCTTCGCCTGATTGAGACGCGTCAACTGAAAATTAAGATTTGTCAACCGTTTTTCAAGAAATATTAATACTGCTCTCTGAATGGTTCAACTGTTAACACTTCAGTTAACGAAGACAGACTACAGTGAAGATTATTTGTACCACATTCAAATCACCGGTTTTGTAAATGTTGCTTGTGCAACTAAAATCTATACAATGAGAGCGCTACTAAGCTCCTTCAAACGTGTCTGGGACCCAATTCGGATTTATTAATTATTTTGAAGCAAAATAAGCTAGAGCAAACCTGTAAATTGGAATGGACTTCCAACGTGGCCTTGAGGCAACGGTCCGACGTAAACTTTGGAAGCATCGTACGCCTTTGCCGTGAAAGGCGTTCCTTGGACCGGTTGGCCATTGTACAGAACGGAGATTTGATGAGGACCCACTGACCGGGGTGTGAATTCGCCGGTAAACCCGGACATCACATTACCCGTCACTTGTACTGGCAGCTCGTGATGGGGTCCTGGAAAATTGTAGAAAAAAATTTGTCGCCATCCAATGCCTCTATGATCAATTAGGACTGATAATAAACCATTATGAGCTCATAGATTTAAAAAAAAAAAGCAAATTGAAACAAACTAATGAGTTTTGACACTAACTGCCACATCTATGTAAAAGCCATTTACATTTTGTCATAATTCTTGAAACATGAATACGACACAAATATTTGAGGTTAACTGCCAAAGATCAAGGCCGATCGCTGAGAAATAGAAAATACTGACCAGTCACAGACACTGCCAATTCAGCAGATCCCGAGCTATCGACCGTCATATGAAACTTGGCGGGCTGATTGATCGGAATCAGTTCGAGGCTGCTCAAATTGACGGACACTTTGCTCGTGTCGGCCACCGAGCAGACGAAAGGGCAACCTGAAAATCCCAAATACTTCAGTATACGCATGACAACACATAAACAACTTGTTATTGTAAATTAATTTCATTAAACTCTCCACTACTCTATAAAATTAGCTATCGAATTGAAAATTGTTCACAAGCTTCGAGAGATAACGTTGCCATTTTTAAAAACCATTTTGTCATTTTGAGTAAATTAAGTCAGCTCACCAGGCACGGTTTCCCCGTTGAATTTAATATCGATTAGGTGCGGTTTGTTTTGTTCCGGTGTGAAATTGACAAGACACCGTCCACCGCCGACGACCGTCACATGATTGGGAACTTCGCCTTCGTTTATGGAAATTTCAAGCTGTCCCTCGCCGGCCTAAAAATAATATAAAAAATTGGTCATCAAGCTGCAGCAAGGTAAAAATAAAAATAAAATAATTACATTCACGTCAGTTCTTACTAGTAGTGATACTGATGGCATTGTGGGTAAAACAACCATAAAATTTACAGTAATGAATTAATGTATGTACACTAAAAAAAAATAAAGCTTCTTCTTTTCACAGCGACTTAAATTTACCTGTGAGGCGTCAACGCGAAACTGGCATGGCTGACCGACGACGCCGCTGGCGACATCTGTGACGCGGATCAGAGCCGAATTGTAAACTTTGGCCACGAGAGGCCCACCGGGCAGTTTGTCCCCGGCGACGCTCACTTCAACAACGTGACTACCTACGTCTGATGGGATGAATTCGATCCTGAAGAGTCCGTTGCCTTCGCCGATCACTGACGACTGAAGGATTCTTTTGGACGGACCTAAATCAACCACAATTAAATAAGAAAGCGTCTATTTTGCGGCGACGGCTGTATCAAAATAAAATATCGCCTGAGAGGTCTTAAGGTATCGAATTTTTGAAACCGCAGAGCAAAAACCGCGGTTTCGCACGAGTATCTGCGCGATAATCGAGTCGAAAATTCTGAAAAGGGTAGTGACCACATTGAGGTAACACGTTACCACATCGAAAGGAGTTGGCTGTCACTAATCGCACGTAATACGACCTAAGCAACAATGGATGACTTACAAAACGTTGAGACAAATAATCATTGGCATTAAAAAAAAAATTTGGTGCGCTCCTTTTTTGGAAAAAAAAATTAATAGCTGATAATTTTTCTCTATTTTTCCAGAGGTCGACTAGAATGAAATTTATTTGTATGACGGATACAATATGCGCATACTCAAAACGGTGGCAGAGATGTCTTCAGCACTGAACCCAACGGCGGAAATCTTGAAAGAACATGTCAAATCGACAGGTACAAGCTTGACCGCCTCCCCCAGGGCGGCCATCTTTGGTCCTGGCCCTCCACTCATGACCAGAACCGTCCACGGGCTTCCTGCAACAAAACAAAACCAAAATATAAATCAAATTGAACGAATCAGCACAGAATCAAGTGTAACTACGACATAGAGCTCATTGATTGCTAGCCTATGAATTTCTTCGACAAAAATTAACCGTCAGTTAACGTAATTGACGTTGGAACGACTTCGACCAACCTAGTTACAGCTGTTGTCAACTATTAACAGCTAAAACCCTCGAAATTTTCGCATTTTTCACAGTTTTGGCGGTATAACTTCAAAACTGTCGGTTTGATCGAAAAAATGTATTGAATCATTGTGAAAGGAGATGGTATTCCAAGTCGAATGCACTATTTGAAATTGAAAATCGGTCGAGTTGTGCAGTCGTAATCGGCCAAAGAAACAAAACAATTTTTTTTTTTTTCATTTCAATTCCAAATATCTTCTACCCGGATACAAATAATGAACAAGCCCATCGAATGAAAGTTGTAGGAAATTAAATTGCAAGTTAAACGGATGCCAAAAATGCGAAAAATTTGAAGAGGGCTCTAAACTAAAATATTGTAGTTAGACCTATTGATTTTGAAAAACTTTTCCTTTTTGACTTTCTAATAAAGTCATGTAACTCAACTCGGAATTTCTAGAAATCGCGGAAACCACGGGGTAGAGTAATTTGCCGAGGTCAAATAAAACGTATCCGAGCGGCGAGATTCTTCACGGGCAGCGGAATAAGAAAGCGAGTTGATACTCCTTTTCGCTATCGAGAGTTCAGAAGGTTCGAAGAGGCCTTTGAGCTCATTATGATTTATTCAAAGGGCGTTCACTCGGTGATAAACGGTTTTGGAAAGCGGCCTGTCCACCTGCAGATGCGGGACAGCTATTGAAAACAGCCCAGTTGAAAAATGAAAGTGCAGTAATATTGGAACTACGAAAAATAAAAAACCTGAAGCGTCGTAAAGTGTAGTAGTACAATTTATGATGTTTTTGGAATCCCTCGAATTATGGAGCTTTTGTCGCAAAGGAAACGACTCATTTGCCTTTCCAAAATTTATTATTTATTTTTCGCTCACGGCAATGTGTACAGCTATTGCCTGCGAATGAGATCGCACCTTCGGACTTGGGAAGTGTTCCGACCGTTTAATTTCCATTCAAGGGCCCGAATATTGTCTGAATAATTTTTTCTCTCGAGAAAACGTCGTCCTCAAAGTAGAACGCAGTTAACGTGGGAGTAAGGGTTCGCCAGTATAAATACGTAGGTTGTGCAGAACTGACTGAAAGCCATTATCTCACAATGGGCCGCCCAGCAAGACCACCAGCCCACGATCTCAACCTTTGTCGATACATAGGGGAGCGAGTCAGAAAAAACTTCAGTTTCAGCTCCTCACAAAAACGTTCCTCGCGTTTTCAGAACTGATTGCAAAAAAGCTGTCGTGCGGTGGATTTTTTTTCAATAGTTCAAATCTGCTATACCAAATTTTGAATGAAATAGGTGAGGAATGACGTCTGAAAATCTTATAATGATATAAATACAAAAAATAATATATAATACAATACAATTTAAAAAATAATATTACAATAGACGGTTAATCATAACATCTAAATACAAATAAAATTAAAAACTTGAATAAAATTGGGGTGTTACATTAAAAAAAATTTTTAATGAAACAAACATTGAATAATAGTAAAATTACAATGAAGATACCTAAAATTTTAAAAATAATAAAATTTAAATTAAGGTACAGTTAAATAATAATAATTATTTATTAATTATTATATTATTAAAATTAAAAAATAAAATACTAATAATATTAAAAATGAGGAGAAAATTTGAATCAATAAATTTAGATAAAACTGAAATACAATAAAATTAAGAAAAAAATATTAAAATTGATAAATGTTATCGATTTTTAAAAATAAATAAATAAACATGAAATAATTAAATTGAATTAACTGACAAAAATGACTGAAATTGAGGCAAATCCAAATTTTTTCTTGGTGAAACGTTTTGGGAAAACGTCTGAATGTTTTAATGTGTTAATTTTTCCAGTAATTATCACTGAGGTGCCAAAAACCTTGGGAGGTGCCAACATCTGGCTACCATGAATTGTGTGTCTAATAAGAAAAAGGAAGTGTCAGTATGATCATGCTATTAAAAATCACAATTGAAAGGCGTGTTCTACGAGTACGCTCCTCTCCTTTCAAGGCTCGACGTTGGGGAAGGTCCTTGTTGACTAAAGACATCGGCATGCCCGATAAGCGTCCTTGACTATAATGATCCGTGATTCATACGGCTCTTTCTTTTTATCTTTTCCATTCGAGAGTTTAAAAAACGGATAGAAGAGCTCGGTCTCGTTTTCGATTGGCTCCGATTTCGAGCGAGTTTGTCGCGATTTCTCGCTAGCATGCCACTTGGTAGCCTACTTCGGGCCTCTGGAATTCGTGTCAACAACCTTGCCACGGGCGCCAGTTGACGAACGATTGACGTGAGAATTTCTCCAAAGGTTGAACGATCTTGATTTTTTACAATACTCTCTCAACGCGGGTAATAAAAACGGAAACATGAGGGTAATTCGTCATAGGAAGAATAAAAGGTTAGCCATGCGAGAATATTTCACCAGGCGTTAATCCCGGAATGGAATCCTGAAAGGGGAATTTAATACAAAAAGCAAACATTAGCTTCCTTCGTAACATTCCAGATTCTAACATTTCAGATTAGATTTTCTGTAGATTGAAACATATTTTCCATTTGAATCTTACGGATAAAAATCGGTTAACTCAACGTTATCGGAGAGACTTCGACGTATTTTGAGTTCGATCAGCAATCCAAGTATCCATTCAATTTCCTTGGAAGCCCCGAAGGTCACGCTGTTGGCGCCGTTCCACTCAAGTCTTCCCTTCCACCGTCTGCTCACCACCGAAACCAGAATATTTCGAATTCTTCCTTAAGGTCAAGGTTGGTCTAAAACCCTGCCCGCTATTACTTTCTCCTTTTCGTCTAAGAGTAACCGGGAGAAACTTCGAATTTTCAATTTGCACTGATTAATAATCGGACGAACTTCAAACGCATTTATTAGGTGTAATTTATAGTATTTTTGCTTTATTTTCAAATTTTTTCTAATACTCAAATTTTCAATTTTTTCAAAGTTCAAATTTTTACATTTTTTTTTCATTCAATCAATTTTCAGTTTTCTCATTTCATTTTAGTTTTATTCTATTTTCAAATTCTTTCAGAGTTGAAATTTTCAAATTCAAAATTTTCGAATTTTTTCTAAGTCCAATATTTTTTTTAGCAAGACAAGGAACAAAAAAACTTGAAACAGATGAATAATGCAAAACCACAAATTACACCTAATAAAAGCATTTGAAGTACGATCGATAATTAATTCATCTATTTAAATATTTGTTCCTTGTCATGCTAAAAAAATTTGAATAAAATGAAGGTAGTACCTAAATAGTTTATTTCTAGCAGGTGCGGATTAAAGTTCCCTTTTTCTACAGTGGTTGGTTCCCAAGCTCAATTCTATTTCCACATTTTTCGCAATTCCTCCCGAAAATACATTGCCCGCCTAATACCGATCCGCTGCGATTCGAATGAAGCCGATTACATGTTTATCTTCTATCAAAAGTAAAATTTGTTTGTTTTGATTTCGCCGTTTAACACGGCACACGTTTTCCTTTGTATAAAAAATGCGATGTTTGTTTATCGCGGTCGAACGTCAACATTTCTCCATTGTTCGGTCAAGGTCAATTCGATGTTTGGAACGTCATCTTTCAAGAGTTCGATCGTCTATTTGAAAACCCAATCGTAGTCTAAGAAGAAGATGTCAAATAGAGCCCAGGTTATTGTAGAATTTAGCAATACACTTAATCAATGTTCAAAAATCAATTAATAAATGCATAATAATATAATATTCGTAATAATTCGAATGGATTTTGTGCACCTAGATAGCTTAGGTATTCATAATAATATTTGTGTATGGAGAGTGGGAATCTATAGGTATTTTTATAGTAGGTAGTACTTAGTAGTAGTTACTATAATTTGGTATGTAGTTGGTAGTGTTTGAATGTACTTTGTATCATAAAGTATTGGGTTTTTCAACTGGAGCAAAGTAGGAGCAAAATTAGACATAACAACTTTAAGTTTTCCAAGATTTGTAACTTGCACAGTGGATAACTCAAACAAAAAGTCGTCAATTCAGATGTTTCAATATATCAAAAGATAGGTAATTTAATTGCCCACATTTTCCTAATGTAATGTACCTATCCATTTTTCAACCGTTTTTGCGTTATTCAACAAAAATAGTGGACTATACACGAAAACATGACATTTTTCAACTTTAAACGTTATTTTCATCTATTTAGTGCGAAAGAAACAAAGAATGAACCATATATTATTGATATACACATCATCAACTATCATTATGCTGAATTTGAGCGAAATCCATTTCAAAAAGTTTTTCGCGAAAAATCCAAGGGGTACCCCTGCGATTTTTTTCAACCGATCATTTAACGAATTTTTACTCCTTTCTCAACAGAGCTAAAAATCTGAAATTTTCAGGAAAGTTGTGTCTTACCAAGGTGTATTTTTGTGATTTTTTTTATTTCTCGGAAAAATCTGCAAGTGGTCCAAAAAAATCGGTTTTTGAAAGTTCTAAAATTGGACTTTAACCGTGATTTTCGAGGTCAAAATAAATGCGAATCAATTGTTTTACTATGCAGGAGTCTTCATTTGAATGCCTTACTCACGTACATAGCAAAAAATTTGGTGAAAAAAATTTAAACAGAGCCAGAGAAATTATTTTCCGTAAATCGACTTTTTCGCCGGCCGAAATAGTGAAAAATTAAATTTTCGTTTTAAAGCGATTTTGAAAGCTATTCTTATAGGAAATTTAACGCTGAATCCGAATATGACGTCAAAACGGCGGAAATTCGACGACAACTATCATTTTTTCCAGGTTTAATACTACGCCACTCCTACGTTTTTGAAAATCCGTTGCAGTACTGTTCAAATTTGATTAACCAACGATTCTTACAGGAAATTAGACGTAGAATTCGAATTTAAAGTGAAAATAATCGAATTCGAACGATTGATAGTTTTTTTAAATTTTTTTCGATTTTCATACTTTTGAAGTTTCAACTTTGGAACTTTTTTTCGTCACGTTCCCGAAATGGGAAAGATTAGGTGCTGTGGAAGAAAATGGAGGGAATTTAATGTAGAATCTATTAAAAATAAGAAAATGGCTAACGTATATAATAGCTCTCGAGATATATTCCACTTTTTGTCAAAAAACGTGTTTTGACTTTTCTTCGAACGTTAATAGCTCCGCGGGGACATAACATAAAAATATAATTAAATACACCAAATTGTAGGATTTTGATAGCTCTTTCTCGCTTCTGAGTAATATACCTATGTAAAAGTGGTCGGTTCAAAAGTTATTTGCGAAAAACAGGCGAAAATTATTACAATATTATTACAATACATGTAAACCTACGAATAAATGAATTATGAATTCGGCTGCAAAGTGGGCAAGGAAATGGAGAATTATCAATGAGTATGTACTAACGGATTTTTTTCAGTACATAGGTAGATAAGGAGTGCCTCGAGTAACTGGGTTAAGCAACGGTAACCCACGACTGATCCGAGCTTGGAGCCTTTCCACCTCCTACTCTCAAGTTCTGGACTCGAGACAGCAATCGCGTGATCGCGGGCCGTGTAGTTCCACCATGAAGGAACATTTCATTAGACGACAGTTAGGTTTTCAATTTGTTTCAATACAGTTGAGAAAATGACATGGTTGACAATGCTGTCGCGATAGACATGACGAAAGGGACATTATACTACCGTTTGATTGGATAGCGTTCGATTTTAGACTGGACAATTAGGATAAAATAATATAGGTAACGCAATAAGTGGGCGAGGAAAGGTAATATTAAAACATCGAAAATAAATATCTACCGAATAAGCTGAGAAAATCCCAAGAAATGCATTAAAAAAAGAAGAAAATAAATAAATAAATAAAAAATAAAAAAATACGAAAATACCGACAATTTTTTCGCAAGTACAACATTCGATGCTTTTTTTAATTTTACGTCTTCGTAACGAGTAATTCGAAGTATTGTATCCTTACGGTCGAATACACCCAGTAAATGCGCGTAATCAGGCGTTATCGGATTTTGGATAACACGCAGTACTTCCATAACAAATGCTTAAAAGGTTTCGCTGTTTCCTTTTCTAAAAGCAGCGAAAATCAACATGTTAGAACATTCTTCAAACTATCGTCATCGTATCGTGCGGGACACACACAGTACCTCCGCGATCACTATTCACGTTCATTATTAAACCGCTTGTTCACGTTCTAACCAAACCAAACGACTCGAGCTAATTTTAAGCTGCGATCGGGATAGAAAATTGCGAATAATTCGCAGGCGAATTGCCGGGCATTTCGCAATGACCGGTTACTTGTAGCTTCCTCCGACTAACGAGTTCTCAACCCTGATTTAGGTTCCCGCGCCTCATTGAAGCATCGTTCAAGCGTTTCCATCGTCTGCGTAACTTCAGAAAACGGCTATTGTGTTGCGAGGAACAACGAATCACCTTCGTGTAGATTTTCGACCGATTTCCAAGCTGAAGGCTCACCTCATGGGCCTGAAGAATCGCGATTGTTGGAAGTTAGAAAACCTTCCCAAGATGAAAAATTAAAAATGGTTGAAATCTATCGAATAGTGAACTTTAATGTGGATTGTACATCGAAACAGAGTCTACAACGTTTTCGTAGGCGAGCATAATTTAATGTAGCTGGAAAACCACGAAAGTCTCGCACCGTTTTCGGTTTTGGCGTTATAAAAACTGAACGTACTCGTTGATCGAAAAATCCGTCGATATTCAAGAAAGACGAGAGTTTTCCACATCGATTACACTGCTCATGAACAGCTCAAGTAGCGGTTGAAGTAGGACAATTTTGGCAGTTAACGGAGGATATTGTTTCCCACCAGTTTAGAGCAAAATCACATCAGAATACGATTCTGATTATATAGCCGTCAAAAATTTAATAGCAAAGAAATACGTATACATTACATCATTGTGGAAGTTGGAAAAAATAAAACCCAAGGCTCTCGAGAGAAAGTTGCGTCTAAGTGACGGGCCCAGGTCGTCGCCTTTCGAGCGCTCTGTTCAATTCCACGCGGTGAAGAAGGGGACTATTCTAAAGGCGAAGTTGAGATTGTGTAATGGAATTACCATTGTCATATTAGGAGACAAGAGGCATAATCCGGTTCAAGAGTTGTGCGAGAAATCGATGACCTGCAACGACTAGAAAAAATCGAGGACCGTCAGTGATTACCTTGGGTATTAATCAAAAAGCTTTTTTCTTATCGCAGGATTAAGTTATTTCCTATATTTTAATTTATTATTCAGTAATAAGCCATTGTAAAAGCTCAAAAAAAAAAAAAATTCTAACCCGCTCAAAATTCAATTTTTTATGTTTCAAGGCATGTTGAATCAGAACATCCAATAAAAACGCTGCAAACAATTGTACAGTTGCTGATTATTACTGTGCCATACAATAGTGTTAGTAATTGTAATTTGTGAAGTAACTGAAAATTTGTGATGTTTAAAGAAGAAACTCCATAGCAGCTATCGTAATTTGAATTATTTTCATTTTTCTTCAGCCCAACGGATAAATCAATTCTAAGGGTATTTTTGAAGGGTTGTGAGGAGAGAAAAATCTTTATTTTCCTATTTTTTTTTTTTTTTTCAATATAGGTGTGTTTGGTATCAATTTCTATGGATTTTTTGACGCAGGAACGAATGAGACCATGACGAAGACGATTGCTTTAATTATTGGCATTGAATTTTTCATAAATTAATACTCAGAAGAGCAACAAATAAGCGGAAACATTTGCGTAACCAGGAATTTTTTTTCACGCGTTGTCGAATTTTCCTAAAAAAAATCAAACAATTCGCAACTTTCCCAAGCACGCGAAGCGAAAAAATACGGTTGGAGAGAAGACAAAGCGAATTTAAAGCGAGTCCAGTTATTTCCGCCAAGACCGATCCCGAAGGACAATTTGTCTTGAAACGCTCTGGTTTTCATTGGCCAGGAGCATTGACCCAGGAAATAGATGAAATTCTTGTGTACTGAACAGAAAAACCATCGGAAGGGTTTTCACTTCGTCGGTCTCATGCCAAGCGAAAAACAGTAATAAACCGCATGATTTAGAGAGCGAGACAAAAAAAAAAAAAAAAAAAAAAAAAAAAAACAGTTGTTGTGCCAACGGGAAATAGTGGAAGTCAATGATTGAAATTCAATCTAACGAAAATCGCATAAAGGGGAGAAAATTTAGGATTTCCTAGACTTTTAAGTTTTCCTCGAAAATTCCGTTGGATTCGCTTGAATTCCGGTATCTACCGAAGTTCGTGACAAATGAGGAGTTCTTGTATTGAAATATGGAACTAGTCGATTAAAATACACATTGGTCATGACTGAATCGTTCGGAAATTCGTCCAGTGATCCCATCTCCCCATCGTTCACTTCCTCCCGTCCTTTTACAAGCTCCTACGTGACTGAAATGAGGAACCTTATCGGAGAACTTCCGTTTCAAACGGAGCGAACGGAATTTTAATAAAAGAGTCGGAAAATATTCATGGGACGAACCGCGATAAAACCCGATTATTGATTTTCAATAATTCTTCCTAGCGTTTCATCAATAGGAGAAATTGACTGCGGCAAAAAAATTACGCCACTCTGGACAATATCACAGTTTTTTAAAAGTACCATATTTATATTTACGTAAATGCCATATTGTGCCATATTTTTGTTTTTATTTTATATTTATTTTTATATATTTTTACATCAAAGTCAAACGAGTCAGGTTGGCTAAGGCCATTGCGGTCATGACAAACCACTAGCTCTCAGTTTGAAGACAATGGTGAGACCGGAGAACCGTGCGAGCGTTTCTGAAAGAAAGCGGATCCCAAAGGTTGCCCTGTGATCGGCGGGATGAAAGCTGAGAACTCGAGTAATGCGAATATTGCTCTTGGTACATGTGGACTGGCTGTTACACGCCGAATAGCTAACATTTTGAAGGCATCGTCGATTACTTAATGGAAATTGTTTCGATGAAAAATTACGTGTATTACAGAAAAATGACCTGAAGGTTCAGAAAAGGAGCTCTTCGAAACACTGGGCTAAGGAAACGGTTCAGACTCTTCGGATTATCTAATATTGAAAGTTAAGAGTTCATCAATTATCACTACAGTCCCGGAACTTTGAGATTTCTGTAAAGCAGTCGTGATAATTTTCACCGTGACAGAGCAAATTCACATCGTAGTCGTGAGCGGTTGAATTTTGCAACGTCTTGAGCGAAGGATTTTTCAAGTTGAATAAAAAATCCACGGTTACATAAAAACTTCACAAGCCGGCGATCGCTCGAGCGTATCAAATTACGACAAGGCGTTTTTTATTTTTCCTCCAATCTCAGATGAGTTTTTGTTAATCGCATTCCACCCGCGAAGCGAATAATTGAGATCGGGAGGTTAATTGTCGCAACCTTTTTACCTCGGCGTTCATTCAACGTTATCCTTGATTCGCGATTCTCAGGGCGTTTTCAACTTGAACGAGGCGAGGCGATAATATTTTTAATTGGCGATTTCTTGAAATGGTAGCCAAGTATATCGATAGATTTGGCTCATTTTCATAGGATACACCTCTACAAACTTTCAAAACAAACTACATTTATCTATGACTACCCTCGACATATCCCTAGACCTATCCTCTAATGAAAGGTAATTTAATTTAGGTATTTATTTTTCCTTTAGATTTCCCAAACGATTAGCTTTTATTAATTAGTTAACTTGTCCAAATACAAGTGAGACATATTAAACAGCCTAATCCTATAGTCTATAAGCTAGCATATTAATAATTTAACATCTCCTGTCATCCTGCCGAATTTGAACGGTATCGAAATGATAAATTTTGACATTATTTCAAAAATTGTCAACAAAAAATCAACATCTCCACGAGATACATAAGACACTCTAAGTACATGAACACATTTCAAACTTGAAACATAGTACCAATAGCTTAGCATTTTTATCTATATTTAAAAAAAATATTATTTTTAAATACGTGAGAATTTTCACGCAGTTTTTCTAACAAGCGCTTCAGCGCAAATTAGAGATTGCTCATTATTCTTTCATTATCCCCGTCGTGAGACGAGAAGCTCCTCGCTGAAGAATAATTAGCCAAAATTACCACTTGTCATTATACTCGCCAACGAAGACGCTATTTTTCGACCCTTCAAAACCGTTTGGCGATGATGAGCGACCCGAACTCGCGTATTCAATTACGATCGTGGGATGTGCGAACCGCGTTTGAAAAGCCTGGACGAGTACAACGGTGAGTACAAGGTCAAAACAATCGACCGGTAACAATAGGATTCTGAAGCAATCTCGAGCTTGGCTAAGGTCTATTTTCGTTCTTTCAGGTCGCCAAGTAACAAAACGCGTTTTCTATTCCAGCCGAAGATTCCAACGAAATCTGGGAGGGCGAACGAAAATGGAAATATATAATAGGAATTTTCGCAGATCGAAATGAGAGATCACAGGCTAATTTATTTACATTCGGCTTTTTTGAAACATTTTTCAATCGTTAAGTTTTTTTAGGTACAGTAGATCAAGTAGAAATTACGATTATTGTATCAAATTGATTATTTCTCGATAGAAAATGTTCAATGATCGATAGATTAAAATAAAATGACGGACCTAACAGACTTATGGAAATGTTTCCAGCTTAGGTGTGACGTTAAGAATTCAAAAAGAAATGGATATAATCGATAAGAAAAACTGCATTTTTTTAGGGAATTGGCATTAAATTAATAGCTGAATATTCAGCAACAACTATTATTCGGTAAAGAATGGATATTATTCGATAAGAAGTTATTATTATACCATAGAAAATTGATGTTTGTGCCATGGACCAATTAAATATCACTTAAAACGTTGTAGTGCTCCATTAAAAAATGTCTGCCTGTTTATAAACCAGAAAAATTAGGACATTTTTTTTTCTAGGGCGTTTACATTGGTTTATTGTTGATCATGGCCAACGTCGGGAATGCTATGTTAATAATGTGAAACTTCCTTAGAGTGCCACCAATAAAAACTCAGAAGTGCTCAAATCGAACACAAGCTCGAATCCTTTTAGAATGTTGGTCTTGAAGAAGCGTGAGAAACGATTGCTGAAAACCACAACAGATGGGCAACGGGGACAATAGCATTGCAGGTGCAAGGCAGGAGCTTCTCAAATTTACGGGCTTTAGCAGGTAGCCTATCGTTGGTTCACTTTTATTTATAGGTCTGAAAATCGAAATGCTCGCATACAGGTTTACCCGATAAGGTAATACTGAACGCCGTACTAAAGTACGCAGTACTTGAACAACGTATTTTACTTTTTTTCTTTAACCAATTTGTATTAATTTTTGTTGCTATAATTTTTTGTTATTGTCATTATTTTATTTTTATTATTATTTTTTAAATGTCTCTATGTAGATAGGAGACGAAGAGATAAGTGCACTAATTTAGAACGAGTTATATCGACTTATATCGGCGTTAAGGCCATAATCAGTAACGAAGTAGTAAAATTGTGAATGATGATGCCAAACCAATATAACAATAATGTAATTCGTTAACGAAGTCGGTTAAAAAATAGTGGAATTCGAGTCCATCTCTTCGTCTTCTTCCGTCACGTATTTTGCAATAGAAAGTGTCCTGTAACGTTTCCTTCCTTAACATCAATTTTCACTATGGAGTTTTTTTTTTTTAGATTTAGATTTTTTTTTAGATTAATTTCACACGTAATTTCAAGTCTAACGATAACGTTGAATTTCCTACAATTACAAGGCCAAAACGTCGATTTCACCCTCGAAACTCGTGAGTTTTTGCATTCATATAAAGTTGTCTCCGCCAATTTCAATCGTAAAATAATTTTCTATCTAAGTACCATTCAAAAGCTGACGTTCTGGCCAATCAAACGTTTGTTACAGAAACATTTACTGTTTGAAAAGCCGTAATTTTTCAAAATTTTATAGAATTGGCTTTTTAAACTGTCTGTTAGTTTTTTGTTTTTTTTTTTTTAATTTACGTGAGCAAAAAAAATTTGCTTGCCACTTAAATTATAGGAAATTTGACGCCCTTTCCAACGGTATCATTAGACTTTAATTTGCGTGTAGAATCAAGGAAGTTAAGGCGCTTTTAATGAGGTAAGCTCAAAAACACACACACAAAAAGTCAACTAAAAAAAAAAAAAAAAAAAAAAAAAAAAAAAAAAAAAAAAAAAAAAAAAAAAAAACCAATAAATTGAGGGTACAAAATTGAGGGAAAAATTTGTAGGCCACTTTTTGTTGCTAATTAGTTGATGAATACGTCGTGGTTTTATAGTACTACGCGCCTATAAATTCTAAGATTGCGGATGTGGGAGTTTATTTCCTAAGGGGCCTTGAACTTCGTGGAGTGGAGATCGGAATGTTTGCGGGTAACCAAAGGCAGAACCGTTACGTATCGAAGATGTTACTGCGGCTAGACGTAAGAGTATCGCAATCAGAATTAACCAACGTTAACAGCATCGACCTTTGGAAATCAATTGCTTCGTAATTTCTCGTTGAGTCAGAGAAGGGATCTATCTATGAAGTTGGTACAATGATAAGACAGAGATTAAGAGCAACGGAAGATTTCCAGCTTATAAAAACCGCAAAGATCCTTGATTTTAGAAGTTTTTCAAGAATTTTGCATTAGAGAAGTGAGAGAAATATATTCTCACAATTTTCATTTACAAATGACCGAAATTAACTGAAGAAAATTATAAGAGTTTTTTAATAAACAAAAGGCCCATAAGAAAAGACGTGGTAGGGAACATGGTTACAGTAATAGAACCCTGAAATAGCCAGTTCCTCTCGAAGACAATTCCTCAAGAAGACAATTTCCTCGTCTCGAAGAAGACAATTTCACCGACCGAATCATATGAGAAAATAGTTAAAATGGAATATAAATTTTACAAAGCCATGACACAGTGAGAAAGTGAAGTAGGTAAAACTATAAAAAAAATATTTATGGGTAAAAATGATCCAGATGAAAGGGCAAAATAAAAGTCAGAGAAATCAAGTAGGCGAAAAAATTAATGTAATAAGCAAATAATAAAAAAGTTTTAAGACTGAAAGTCGGATTTTTTTAAATGTAAGTCAATTTGAAATTAAAATCGGGAATAAAAAAAAGTCAAAGAATATAAAGAGCTATAAAAATAAACTCAAAATTGTCTTTCTAAATAGGAGAAAATTCGAACGGCATTAAAAATGAATAATTAACAAAAGAAATCTACCATTTTCTTCCGGATGATTCATATCCCATCGTTAAGTACAAGGTGATACAACGTAACAGCCGGTGAAAGGAATAAAACCATTGGTAGAAAATTATTAAAAGTAGAATACTGGCCGGTTATTTCGATTAATAATTTTACCTTAAAATTTACGTCCTACAAATGAATTAATTACCGTTTCCAGATGAAACAGGTGTCTAGTTGCAATTGATGACAACTGATCACACTTCACAACGAGCACTCGGTACGCGATTTCGACGACGAACGGAACAAACGATTGACGAACACGGAACGCGGTCGCGACAAGACTGATTGACTGAACACGATCCTATTGACTCCCCTCAAGATCTTGGAGCCGTTCAAGGGAAGGAGAAGGAACAGACCGGACCCGGCGGGCGAGAATGAACCAGTTCACAAGCATCCGGATCGCAAAAGTGATGAGCATTGAAGTGACCAACATGATTTGGGATCATTGATGAGAAAAAAGTCAAACTATTGGCGAGTTAACAAAAAATTTACGCATGGGTTTCCAGGTGGTAACCAATACAAAATCAAGAAATTCATTTGCTGGCCAAATTCTGGTCGAAATGAGCATAAAAGATGTAAAAAAAATTATTATGTGTCCCAAAGGTATTTCAAGACCAAGATCATTAGAATATTTATTTTTGAGGGCAGTTAAGAAACACATTGAACGCTTTTACATGGAAGTACAGTGTGTCATCCTCAATTCAAGGACCAGCTATTTATATTTTTCGTCTAAACCATCGGAAATCGATTGCAAGCCCTGTGAACGAGGAATGGAGAATTTTACCCAAGCCTAAGAACCGGATCAGTGTGAACGTAACATAAGGATCCAATCGCGGCGTTGCCGGCTCTTGCGCTCGCCGTGATCTCTGCTCCTTCTCTATTTCCAGTCAGAACGCGAGAGTATCTTGGAAATGGCTGACTCACGAGACGATACCGATGGCCGTAGTACGACAATTAAACCGACTATAATATTTTCTTACGAGGAGGATATCAAGTTTCTCTCGAATCTGAAGCCGGTTTAGGATCGCAATTAGAAAGCTCTTAAATCAGCGTAGTAGAGAAAAACTAGAAAGGTAAAAGCCAACAGAGTTTTAGCTGGTGACTTATGCGCGTACATTTCGAATTGTTGCGAATAAAATTCGACACTTCTGATTAATTGAAAATAAACAATGGAATAAATTCGACAAATTAATAACACAAACGAGCATCTTAAAATGAAAAAAAAAATTGAAATAAGTGTCTTACAATTTAGATATAATAACAATAGGTAATTATTATTATTATTATTTAAAATAATAATCATTAGGTACTCAGGTAAAAATGATTTTTCACCTCAATTATTTCTTTTATAAAATCGTTTCGCTAGGACAAGATAATCTGCAATACAATACGTGAACTGAAGGTCGAATATTTCATTCATAGAACGACCACGAGATAGTGTCAATTCGTCACATGGACAGCGAAAGATAGGAAGGTCGTGTCGGTTTCCTCGGCTTTCGATCCGTAGAGAATCCTAACCTGGTAAGGGGGGGGGGGGTCCCCTCAGGGAAGAAGTCTGTGAGAAACGTACTCGAGGTATCTCGACTTTCTAAACGCTTCATTCGCTCCAACTAATAGGGTCACAGCTGCCCTGGTTGCCCATGCGCCCCAATTTTCGACAGGTTTCGAAAAAAACGGATTGCTCGAAATGCGTTATTTGCCATTATTCGAAAAATTAAATTTGGAAGCCCAAAAAATTTGTTTAAGTAGGTACCTAATTAATTTTTTACATTTAAAATTATTTAAATTAATCAACTTTTTCCAATTACAAATTTAAAAAAATTAAAATAATTTCGTAAAATGAAGCGAAGAAAAAAAGCGAAGAAAATGAAACTGAGATAGGAAAAGAGAGATTTTTCATCGTTAAAAAAAGGGCGACAGAAAAAATAAAAATATGAAAACATGATTAACAATAAAGACAGATGATTCACCTTAATGTTAGCTGCTCTAATTATAAATGGCTATAATTGCAACAATTGAACATTATACTTAATGGATACTATAAATTTATGCTACGTAGGGTCAATAAGATGAGTGTCGCGGAATTCGTCGGAAAAAAGCAGCTCCAGTTTATTTTCGTTGTCTGGTTGCGGTACCTAACTATTCGAACATGATTGTGTTCCGCGTATAAAATATGAATTCGAAATTGAAATAAAAGTGTCTGTTCGTTCAGCGTTGGCAAATTCAACTTTGTTCTCTTTTGAAAAATAAGTATTTAGCAAGTTTGCATAGTGGAGATTTTCTGAGGAGGATATTTTATTCGAAAATGAGGTAGTTTAACAGGTTCTAACTAGGTACTTAATTAGCGAACAAAAATTGCAACTAGAAAAATAATAACTTGATTCCCCTAGCTCCTCCCTTCATTTTCCAGCTGTCGTCCTTTTCTCATGTTATTTTACGTCCGTATGATTTTTTTTTGTGTTGCAGTACAGTCACTGTAGTGTCCTTCAGACCAGCTTCCTTTCGTGGAGCTAATTTCTCCCATCTTCGAAAGAGTAAAAGTTCTTGAACAGTGTCAGTGGGCCGTTCTTTTTTCTGCCGCTTTTATGTTGGCGAACGTTCCGTTCTTATACAGGACAAAACATCCGAAGGCGACTCTTTTCGAAAGTGCAAAAAGGATGGTCTATAATGATCTACTAGTTTCGCTCGAAGAATTTCAAAAAGTAGCTCGAACTGCAGTTTCGACAGAACCCATCGCTTTACGATTCAATTCGTTGTCCGCAGTTGAATAGCAGACACAGTGATCCGATTCGCGACAGACCATTGTCAACAAGTAGTGCGAAATAGCTATTATAGCTCTTGTAGTTGAAGTGCTAACAACATTTCGAGGCTCACAAGAGTACCTTCAGCGCCAAATGAGACAAGCAATGATAGCGATCCACTTCAACTGATTAGTTGTCGAGAAAAACGAGATAATTAAAATTAAAAAAAAAATAACAAGGTGCATCTTATAAGCGTTCTTGAAAGCCTTAAAAAAAAAAAAAAAAAAAAATGAAATTAAAATACACCAAAGTTGTTAGAGAGAAATTGTTTTTAATCGCGGGCTACAAAAGAAAGATAGCAGATTAATTCAAATCATTCTTCCACGATTAGAGAAAATAATACACTTCAAATTATTGTACAGCGGTTAATTATTCAGTGATCGAAAACCTACAGAAATTGACACGCACCTTTGTCGGAAAAAACCTTGGAAAATACGCATTTTCCTAAACTTAAAACCCTCCAAAAATACCCTTAAATTTGAAGAAGCGATTTGGCTAAAAAAAGAGCCATTGCTGGCTCAAGAATAATTTTTTTGTTATAATTTCAAGTTCTCACGTCAATTTCCCCAAGGCTGTTATTTTATTTGGTCTGGTACCCAATAGGTCTTTTATACTTGCCTCAGAAAAGTGCTGACGGCTTTTAAACTTTTTCTACACTTCTTTAAACGTGAACCATCATTTTTGGAGGTGTTAGAAATTTTATTTTGTGAGTGATAAAATGGTTTATTATTGAATAATAAACAAAACTGAACTCTTCTATTATCCAATAAGTTCCAGGACGAAGAGGCAATTGATTATCATTTTGTTTCCCATATCTTTACTCTCCTGAACACTAGCAACTATGCTGGGCATCTTCAGGGAAACATAGGTTCCAACAGGGAGCAAAAGTGCATAGAAACCGCTTTAAGGTCACGCAAAGTCCAATGTTGCCTTGTAGATGCCCAAAGAGGCGAAAGCACTAAGCTGCGGGTAACATTGCGGATGAACTAGTGCTAAATCTGCCTCTCTACTTCATGGAACCCTCTAATGGAATAATATAGAGCTTATCAAGACATATGCAACCATCAGGTCATGATAAGAGAAATGTTCATCACTTTACGCCATGACAGTCAGCCATGTTGTTCAGTTGAGACGTTTTCTTGCGACGAAAGAGCAACAGAAAAAACTAAATATTTCACTAACCTGGGACAGGTTCGCCGTTGAATTTCATTTCAACGTGGTGGCTTAGATTTTCGTGAGGAACGAACGACGCAAGGAACCGCTGGTTCCCAAGGTTCCTCACAAAACTCGTGACATGGCCACCATTGACGAGAATTTCCAGATTGCCGCTACCCGCTGAAGATCCGTCGACTGCAACAGAAATGATACCATTTTTGGGGCGGCTCCAGTCAATGTTTCACTATAGTTGCTAAACGTAGGAGTCAATTGAATTCAGCACCTACAGCGAGGCTGCACTGGACTCCAACTAGACATGCAAAGTCAGCTGACTTATGCTGCACTACAGAAGGTACAAATAGAAAATATCCCTCGAGAGGAGCAGTAAGGCTTCCACAATAGGAGCAAGAAAAGCCCCAGAATTGAAGCCTGCTTTAGCTCATAATGATTCATTAGCTTTTTTCAAGTCTTCATCGAAAGTTTTGGTATGCCATTTAAACGACGATCACTTGCCTGACATCTCGCTATCTCAAATATGAAATATAAAAGGGGAATGAATATGAGAACTTACTTTCGAACTCAACAGGCTGCCCTACAACGCCGTTAGGCATTTTTCCCACCTTGATCGCTTGGGTGTTGTATGCGTGGCTCCTGCAACAATAACATGGTTTTGTATGACATTATGAAGCAAGCTTGAAGCCTTATAACTGGAGGAGATTATCACTCACCTGAAGGGTGATCCAGTTACGCGTTGATCTTTGATCTTAATGTCAATCACATGTTCGCCGATTTCGGTGGCTGTGAAGTAGATGTTTACGTGTTGGCCATTGCTGCGGGACATTTTCACAGGCACCGGGGCTTTTGAAGGTGCTGAAAACCAGAATTCAACTTAATTCTTTAAAAAATTCTTAACGATGTCATCATGATTATTTTATTTGATAACTTACGGGTAACGGTAACTGTAATCTGACTCAACGGCGCTTCAGTGTCCAAAACAAGAGTTGACGTTCGGTTAAGAGGAAGAAGCTGAAGAGCTTTGCCGAACACTTTGGAACCTGGTTTGGAAGAAACTGTCAATTTTCAGCCAGCCTGCTTCAGAGAAATTGTGAGCAAATAATGCGTTCATTAGTTGTAAACTTGCCTTCTGGAAAATGAGCTTCATTCGTTTCCCAAGAGTTCCTCCGTCTATTCTGAGATGAAGAAGTGACTGAAACAAATGCGTAAAGTTAAGCCGATGAAATCAGGAGTGGAGAAAAGCGTTCACCGCCCAATATGGCGACGGATAACCCATAGTCAGCTAGATTCAAGTTTTGGGTGGCTCGGCTCCATTCCTCGAGACAGTGGTCGAGAGAGAACCTCGCAAACATGCAACTCGCCTCCTGAAAGCTTCCTCTCAGCTGTGCGCCTCAAATAAAAACCTCTCAATAAATTCAAGAATAACTCTAAAAGCAGTTATCATTTCCCCTCGAAATTACCCAGAAAATACCATAACAAGACCAACCAAACAAACTCAGGCGTTCCAATTACACCGCATTTCTTGCGGGTGCAAAAAATTCACACATTCTGTGAATTCGATGATTTTGAATCTGAGGAGGCCTTGACCGTTTTCAAGAGGGATTCTACAGTTGTTTTCACCAGTTAAAATAGTATTAATATGATTATGGTGGGTACACGAGGGTGAGACGAAGAGATTTTCACAAATTCCTCTAATTTTAAATGAGTTCTATTGGTAAACAATACATTAAATTTTAATTAGCGAAATTAGTGACAATCATCGTTTCCTATCCTTGTGAAATGGCATCCCACAATCTCAGCGGGAGTTGGTAAAAATGGTGGGTACAAACAAATGTAACTGGCGGCAGCATAAGATTTTTGAGAAGATGCTCTATGCTCAGGCATTTTGTGCTTTCTTACCTCGTACGTTAGACGTAGTAGTTTCAACAGAGTTCACGTAGCTTGAATTATGAAAAGAAGGGCTAGTCCTTTGCAGAGGACTGTGCAAAGGGCTAGGCGACTTGCGCAGCGCAGGCGAATGGCCCGGCGAGTGAATCTTGAGGAGCCCATTGTGGTGCATGGTTGAACTTGAAACGCCCTCGTGGCCGACCGGAATTGATATGGGTGACATTGTCGATGAACTCTGATGGTACGTGTGTGTGGAGGTGCTCGTGTAGCCGTTCATGTGTCCTGTTCATGAAGAGCAAACAAGGCAATGCCGAATAGTGAGCACTGGTGATCCTACATGCTTTGGAAACGTGTTAGGGAGTATTTTCCGTTTATAAAAAATATGCTGACTGCAATTGCAAATAATGTACAGCCTCCGTTCTTAATAAATTGCAATGCAATTGAATTTATCGTGATACCGAAAGTAAGCAGAAATATAAGAGACGTTGAAAATATCTGAAGACTGGGAAAACCCAGGGTTTTTTACATTTTGATAGAGATACTTCTCCACATACCATTAGGGCTTGAAAGTGGACTGGCACGGTAGATGGGACTGTGAAGAGGACTAGGACTGTGAGATAGAATCGGCGACGTGAAGTTCCTTACAGGCGAACCTACGCGCGTGAAAGGCGACGAATGCGAATTTCTTAGCGATTCTTGAAAGACAAAAAAAAAAAATAATCAATTAACGTATTTTTTAAGTAGTAGAAGATAAATGACCAATGAAAAATATCAATATTGATGGAATAAAAACACCAGTGCTGTGCGGAGATCACACACTACTTTCATGTTTGGGTCGGAAACAGATATAATTTATAGCCTATAATAAAATCAAGAAACTTATATAAAGGCCGCAACGTTAGTTAACAACATAATTACTACTACTACAAATTAACTAGTCAACTACATAAATAACAGCTATTGAAAAACTAGCCAGGGTTATTTTTGTGTATCCAAACCGAAAATCAATAAAAATAATACCTATTTAAACTTTTTTTTTTTTTTTGAGCGATTGCAAGTGTTTATTATTGAATAATAAACCAAAATTGTTTTTTTAATGAAGTCGATTGCCACACTGTTCTTACCATGGCTAACGTGGTTTGTACTGTAGTTTGTCGTTGCAGAATGGTATGAACCCGAATCTGAAACGAAGAAGGAGAAATTAAAAACAACAAAAAACAATACACAAATTGTAAGAAAATTTAATTATTAAGTCAAGTATTGTGCTCTAAAATTGTACTTACTGTGTCTTTCTGCGCGTATTTGCTCCCGAGTGCCTACCCTCAAGGGAAAAGGACTTCCTGAAAGAAGAAAATCACTTATTAAAGTCAATCGAATCGTGCGGGGATTGAAATCGAACCAGCAGTGTGGCCAGGTCTTCCTTTTTTGGGGGAAAGCTCTCCCAAAACGTAGACACAATTACTTTTTTCCTTTTCCCCAAATGGCAACACTGCAGAACCAGTTGAATTTCGCGTTTACCTTTAACTTGGGAACCGTTAAAATACACGTAGATTCGGTATTTCCCCGGTTTTAACGTGTGAAGCGAAACAGCGTACAGGTTTTCAGAGATTTTCTGTATCGTATGCGGCATAGATTGTTTGTCTCTGACGATATCCAATGTGATCTGGCCCAGGCCGCCAGTTCCTGAAGCGTCTAGAGTGAAATTGTGGATGCTCTCTGGAACAGCCGGCTCGTCGATGCCGATGAGCTGGAATTGAATCAATGAAAAAAAATAATGGTCCAGCTTGATGATGCAGAATTCGAATGATGAATCGATATTCTAACAACAGGACACTCACATGGTCACAAATCATGTCTGCAATGGGCCAACATCGTCTGATTTATTAATTTTATTAATACTTACGAATCAGGCTCAGTTACTATAATATTGAAACAAACTTCCACACAAGTTAGATCATGTCCTACATCATGTGCCTGCCACAAGCTAATCTTAGAGCGTAGGTACTAATAATGTGCTATTTTTTTGAAACTTACTTTTATTCCGTTCGGGTCGAAAACGAAGCACGTGTACGGCGTATCGTGAACCGGGTTGCCCGAATGTTTAACCTGGATGCTCCATTCGCCAGCCTCGTCAGGTTGGAAAGTAGCAGAATAAATGCCTCCCTTTTGATTTACAGGGCAATCAAGAAATCTGCCAGTAGGAGAAACTGCTATCACCTGGACCTGACCGCTGCCGGTTCCGTTAGAGTTTGAATTAACCTATTGAAAGAAAAAAAAATCAGTAGGATTTAGGAAAAAATTAGGTTTAGGTTCATCAATAGATGTTCCCTACTCTGCAGAGAACTGTTCAGTTTAATACTTCCTCGATGGAAGGTAGCTGCAATTTTGAATACTGAAACAGACCCATTGCTAATCTGGTCACCCTAACAATACAATTATTTCTATGGGGTTGAGGGGCTGAATAATTTGGCCACTCTTTCGTCCCTGAATTATTCGGGGTTGTCTGGCATCTTCGTATCTTAAAAGGTATCTTCAAGGCTATTAAATATCAATGACCTTAGGTAGAAAATTGTGAAAACCCAAAAATTGCATTATTGGTGCCAATATACCTTTTTCCAATTATTGATCTATTAAAACACTAGGAAAATTCCGTATAATTTATCGTACCACAACTTCAACAATGGAGCCAACAGCGCAGGGTTCCATTCCTGTATAAACAATACTGGTGATTTCAGGCATAGCTCGAATGTAGATTGGAGCTCCTTTCACTAAATCGCCATCATAGTATATGTTGATCTGAAAAAAAATTATAATAGGGTTACCTCAAACAGAACTTCTCATTATATCCAAACCATTGATTAAAATTGGTTACTACCGGTAACTGACTGATCTCGAGTTATCGCAGCTTATGTGCGAGATTGTCGCGCTTTTGAAAGAATCGTCATTATGGTATAACTCGAGTATTTATGGAGAAATACAAATTGTTCTATACTTAATGGAATACTCATAAAACATTCTCTCAAGCTAAATCGTTAGGAGAGTGATTTAATTTTTAATCGGATAATTGTGAAATAGAAAAACTCTTATAATTTCGATAGTTGCTAAGGAGTTTTCCTCATAGTTACCGATCTGTTGTTAGGTGGAAACTTTCGGAATAATTACTATCAAGTGGATTACTATTACAATTTAAATATTACTATTACTGACAAATGGATGTTCCTAAGCTATAAATGAAAGAAAGGATTAATAAACCATTGCACAGTTATTTATTACAACGGGTTTTTTTAATATGTTTTTTATACCTATTTATTTGTATAGTTGGATTTTACGCACCGTGAAACGTAAAACATCAAATTTTAAGGATGTTCGAAAAAAATTTCGTGAGATATGACAATAGTCTATAATTGGATAATAAATCAAAAACGGTTTTCCAATAGTCAAAAATCTTACTTCATGCATGCCGACTCTGTTAGGCGTAAAAATAGCTGTACCACCCGTCGAGCTGATGTTCAATTTGCAGTACCTCTTTTCGCCTTCGGGTGCGATAACCTCAGCGGTTACCAATTTCGTGTCAACTTCCGAAGAGAGGAATTCAAGCTGGACAGTCGTCTAGGAATGGGAACAGAAATGATAACAATTATGAGAAATTCTCACGACAAAGCGCGATGTTATTCAATTCAGGTCATTCCTCGTAGATATCCTAGCTCGGCTAATTTTTTCCCTCAAGGAGCAAGTTATAATTAGAGCTAATCCCAAGTTTATACAATCCAGAGATAATCGCCTACTTATGGTTTACAAAGGCTCTCCAAGTTGTCTAAATGGGAGGAAATCATGTTCGTTTTTTTATTCGACAAGAAACATGAGACTCGCACATTATGACAGATTTAGGGCCCAGTTTTCCATTTAAATAGAATGTTTGGGGGTTGTGAGGTGGAGAAAAACCAGGCGACTCATTCTCCAATTCTTTATTAGCTGGCCGAGCACTTTCGCCCATTCGGGCATCCTCAGGGCGACGTGGAGCCATAGGGTCCACAGCCCAGGCTGGTTTTTCTCCGCCTTACAACCCCCGGACATCAAGAAATGCGGTGAGAAGGAAAAGAAGAATTTAAATAGAATGTTTGGTACCTGTTGGTATATTCTGGTCGTGTGCGACGAACTCGACACCTGCAGCATAGTGGTGGCCGGTGGCCGAGGTGGGATCCACTGAAATGCTGCTAGATATGCCATGACACCAAGATGCTCCACGTTCTGGTCAACCATATCCTTCGCTCTAAGGATTGGCTCGACGCCCAATTTGCTACCGGCGGTCAATCCTGGACAATGAAAATAAACATTAATCAAAACCAAAATTAATTACCTGAAATTTCAGTTTTATTTAGTAAAACAATAAAAAAATAAAAAATAAAAAACTAACAAATAAGTAAACATATAAGCAATAAACAAATAAAATAACGAATAGCAACAATAATATGAAACAACAATATACGAATAAAAATTAAATAAATAAAATACTAACAATAATAATATAGAAAAAAATCTCTTGAGTTTCATTATTGATTTCCAAAACGAGTATTTCAAATTTGTCACCTGTGTTGAGATTGGATTCCCAGATTTGAGGATCGTTGCCGTGCTGGTATTTCGCAGATGCGCCGAGGGAAGTTGTGAGGGCACACAAAGCACTTCCGTCGTTCCAATCGGTCTGAAATTACAATTTCATCTGTTAAACACCCGCTGAGAGAATTTTTACTCAACGTAAACGTCGGACAACGGCAGGACGACTACGGTTTTTGGACTAAAAGCTAATTGAACATGTTAATTAGCGAGTCACGAAGAGTACGTACTACAAACAATCCATTATTCTAACGCAAGGTGATTCACGTCCAAATATTGTAATTTCTCAGCCTCGAGGAAAAACAGTATAGGTAATAAATAAATCATAGTAGTTATAAGAAGATAAAAACAGTAAAGGTATTTAATAAAAGCCCAACTAATTTGAAAAAAGTAAAAAACGTAGGAAAATTTAAAACTAAATAAAAAATATATAGCATAATTCGCTTACGGTGAAATTTTTGATCATTTTCTCCGGAATTTGACTGTTAACCCAGCGCAGAGTAGCTCTCGTACCTGGGCTGTTTTCTTTCATAAAATACGACAGGTACGTCATACCAGAAAGCTCGTCCAGATGGGGAGATGCTAAGTACTCGGGCTGCAATACTTGTGGCACTCCAAGCCTCGTTTTTGCAATTTCCATAGCACGGCGGCAATTTTCAATACTGAAAACGAAAGTTAGTTGAAGGAGGATCTGATTGTTCGGAATGGCAACTGTTTCGTCATCATGTTACATCAATGAGTTAAAAAAAAATACACTGGGGTAAAAAATTAATTATTTATTAGTGTAATACGGACTCTCGCCTAATTCGGTCAACCTTTGTATAAACTAATGAACCGACGGCTTTCGCGACTTAGCAATCTCTACGTAAGACTGCGTACCGTAAGTGGTCGATCCGCAACTATCGGAAAAAGTTAATTTCAAAAGGAAGATCATTCCCTATTTCAATCTATCGCATTTTTATACTATCAAATAACAGCTGGAAATTCCCGAATAATTGAAATCTTCCTTTAGAAATGAAATTGATAATTGAAATACGAAAAATTGAAAATCTCTCGATACTATCAAATCATCCATTTCTTGCCTGTCGTATCTGTTGAGGCTCCTCCAATTCGACATAAGCCCCGGTTCGCAATAATCCAGCAAAGCACTTAGATGTATCCCGCTGTTCCAGTCGGTTGTAAAGTTGTTCACCTCGCATTCCGGAAGTACGGCCTGGAAAACAACAATAAAGCATCACTTTCTGCAGCAAAGCCGTCCTTGCTCGTATGTGGAGCAGGGCAAAATTCGTTCGAGGCCCATTAAACAAACCGTCAAGAAAGTGCGGAACGAGAAATTGGAAAATGCCTCGAGCCATTCTATTGTTTCCGAGCTGAATTGAATTTCGAGAGCCAGAAAACAACAGAATGACGAAAACCGAGGAAAATCTGAATGAAAAATAAAGTCGATTCAATTCGAAAAAAGGGGAAAAGGTTTAAATCCCGGGCGCCTAGCCCATATTGGGAAATAAATTTTCGAAGGTTTTATTATTTTTTGTTTAATACTTATAAGTATGTACTTTGGTTCATTAATGTGCAATAAATTGTCTCATATGCGTCAAAATTCGAAAAAAATTGTGAGAGTTGGACAGATTTAAATAAACCACAAATTTATGCTAAACTTGTTAACCAATATACATTTTTTTTTTTTTTTTTTAATTGAGTTAGCTTACTCTCAGCCATGCGAGCATGAGTTTCTTCGGCGGGAATTTCGACCGTCCGATTTGATAGCGGACGATCAATGACCAGATGAGTCCAAGGATGAGCTTCAGGTTCCCATTAACTATATCAACGTTACCTGCGGACCGAAAATGAGGGCTATAAATGCTGCAAATCCATTTGAACAAGTTTTTAACATCTATAAGGATTTCATAATAGCGCAATAAATTTTCAACCGTCTCCCGGGTTGGGTTTTCAAGATATTTTTCTTTTCCTGGCTCTTTTTCTGATATCAATAATTCCGACTCGAAGATGAGAGCTTGCACCATTGAGAATAGCTCAATGAGATGCGGAGGAATACGCGATTACATGCTGGCAAAGCGTCGCATATTTTGAACTTGAAACCAAGGACTTTTTCCATAGGAGCGAACCGTATGAGTAATCAGTTCGAGTCTCATACTGCGGAATGCTTATTTTCAATTCATAACACATTAGAACGCACGAGCGCTCCGAATTTGAAAAGATATCGCAAATCGCTGTTGAAAATAGATGAAAACCGAGTCGAATTTGTGCGTAGAATTTTCAGAAGAACGGGATATCAAAATGTGAATTTTTCTCAGTGGTTTTGGTGGAGGAAAATTTCGAGTCCGGTTCGGAAATCGAATTTTACGCATTTTTATTTATATTCTTTAAACTGAACTATCTGCTATATTGCGTCCGCCATCCGAGCAATGCGTTTGCGAGTGTAGTTCATTTTCAAACTATTTTTTTTTTTTTCATTTGTTTTCACCTATTTAGCAGGTAATTTTTTTTTTTAATTTTTTGAAAAATTTTTTTTTAAATTTTTTTTTTGTGTTTAGTACCAATTTCGACACATCGGTGTGTGCAAGTTCAAGGATTTATTTCACGTAGCACGACTTCCTGTATAAAAATTTTTAAAATTCCTTCGCACTCTTTCGTTTGAATGAAATCCATCAATCGAAATTGCACTTGCATAAACACTATGTACCATCTTCAATCTCGATTGGCCATGCTATTCAGGAAGTGGAAGAGGAAATCGCATGTAGCATACGTGGTATCGCCATGTGAAGGCAAGGACTCGCCAATTACGGAGCGGCGAACGCCATTGAGACAGCGCCAACACAGCTCGAGGCTTCTAACCGATCCAACAGGTATTATTACAATATTGTGTAAGTACAGCAATGCATGCGGGCTCTTGCGGTTGTAAAAATGAACGAATGGTAGAAGGGAGAATGAGAAATTATTTGTGGGCAAAAGTCGCGAACATTTTCCATTTAAATAAATCGTTTCAAGAGGCTAAGATTTTACTTTAAAAAAAATCAAATAAAATTAAATGGAAAAAATTATTAAAATTAAAATTTATTTCTCTAAATTTTATTGTTAAGAATTAGCGTTAAAAATTAGTCATATTCGTAGGCGAAAATCGATAATTACGTCAATATTTTCCTCGTCACTCATTTTTGGTCTATTGTTCATCGTGGGGTCGATAGTTTTGATAGTTCTCAAGTTATCGCCGATTTACTGTCGAAATTTTTATGGTTTTATAGAAATTTGGCCATTTTTCAAACCATATCCTTCACTGAAACTCTATCCTAAATGAAAGAAAATTAAATTCAAGGGTCTGGTGTATTATCGGGCCTCCTCAGGAATCATCTTCTGGAAAGAGGGTTTTATTCGGCGTTTTATCATCGCCTATTTGTCTACAATAACTTATTCACAGTCTTAAAAAATAAAATTAAATATCAAACTCCATTTGCTATCATCAATTCATATCTGCCCGTAGTTATTAATTGATTCTAATCATATAATCCAATTCTAATCCATTTATCATAAAAATGAAATTACTATTTCCGTCAATCCAGTGAACGAAACGTTCCTGACATAAATGGCGGTCGCTTCTGTAAACGGCGGGCTTTCCAGGTTCCAATCTGCCCTTCACGGTTCAAAATACATTGGCATTACTTTGCTCGGACGACGCGGTTCCCCCTTTAATGGTTGGTCGCTTCCTATCTCCGAAACTTCCTCACGCGCCGGATGTAACCGATTTAGGCCGCCGGACTTCGTGACTAGTGCGCCCGTGATGTCGTTTTATTTTATAGTTTACAACCAAGACCTTCGTACTTCTTCTGAACAATGATCCATAACCTGACATCAATTTATTTGCTATAGTAAGGCATTTTTTTTAACTGTAGAAAACTGGGAAATTGCCAATAACAGGATGATATTATTTTTAACGATTTGATGTCCAAATAGCTGCTAACAGCAGGATTGACAGACTTGGATAATTTATAAATAATAATGGAATAGCTGGAATAAGTAATTTAATTTACTGTAATTGGAATGAATTTTTTGTATTCCGCAGAAAACGGAATGAATATAAAGAAACTCGTTTGTGTTAGAGAATAGAGTGTGCAGTAGGAAATATTAATGAAAAGCGACTACAAACCATTTTATAAATTTACTGCAGCTCAAAATAGAAATACGAGTATCGAATCGTATCAAAAAGTTGAATTTTTTTATCACGCCTAGTAGTTTTTAAATTTTTTTTGGTAATCATTGGTTTGCTTTAAATAAAATATTAAAAATTAATTAATTGAAACTTCTTCAGTTGAAATTGAGGTCCCGATTACTCTAGAATGAGTTATTTTCCCTTTGTCTGGGAGGGCTATTTCGCAATCGCATGCCCCGGTCATTCAGCATACCTTCACGTACCATATCTGTGGAAGTCTTCTTTTTCCTAACTACGTGACTGAACGACCCTCCTTTTGCCGAAGAATATTGCGCCCCGGAGCCCGGTCACGGCTTTTGTTTCCGAACCGACCGAATTGTTCTGTTGAAGGTGCGACTGTTGTGGGTGGTGCCCCTAGACCGGCCTTTTCGACCTTAGAACAGACTTCACACAACAGATCGAACCTTCTTTAGAAAATCTACAAACTCTGATGCTGCGATGGCCTGAGGAGGTCGTCGTTCTTCGACCTTGGCTAACTCACGTCATCAGGCGATACTTAATTTTTGATTTACTATTCAACAAAGAAACGCAGAAACGGGCCGGGGAATTTTTTCCGCGAAATGATATTGTTGCAATGATTTGTAAATTCGACCAACCAAATATAAGAATAGAATTCCTTTTTATCGAGTAGAATAACTCAGCCGTTATAGCGTCTTCTATGTATGTAAAACTGCACAACCAGAAGGAGGAGAGGTATTCGATTGATTGAGGAACTCGCCGGAGGGATTTGGACGAAAAAATAGGTTATGCTTTGAATTTAAGGCCACCGTCTGAAAAAAAACTTGGAATTTCGATTTTTGGCCCCAGTTTTTTGAAAAAATTCGAAATGTAAGAAAAAAATGTGTTTTTGGCCAAAAATTGGCGTCGCGGAATTTCGGTTTCCGGGCGGTCTAGCGGTCAAACTATTGAGTTTCACATATTTATACTAAGTAGATCGCAAAGTTGTAGCATAGATACGCAATTTGCTTACACAGAAAATATTTTTTCAAAACTCGCAAACGTGACGAAAAAAAATTCCAAAGTTGAAACTTCAAAAGTATGAAAATTGAAAAAAATAAAAAATAAACAATTACTAATAGTCGTCAGAATATTATTGTTTTAATTTTAAATTTAAATTCTTCGTCTAATTTCCTGTAGGAATTATTAATTAATCAAATTTGAACAGTACAGTAAGTATTTGCAAAGGATTTTCAAAGTTCTAAAACATAAAACGTGTAGTACTGAAATTAGAAAAAATTGATCGTTGTCGTCAAATTTCCGTCGTTTTGACGTCAAATTCGGATTCAGCGTTAAATTTCCAATGAGAAAACATGTCAAAATCGCTTGAAAATGAAAATTTAATTTTCCAATCTTTCCGATGCCAGTTTCGGTCAGCGAGAAACTCGATTTACGGAGAATAATTTCTGTAGCGCTGTTCAACATTTTTTCACCAAATTTTTTGCTATGTACGTGTGTAAGGCGTTGAAATGAAGACTCCTGCGTATTAAAATAATTTATTCATATGAATTTTGACCCCGAAAAGCACCGTTAAAGGTCAATTTCTGAGCTTTCAAAAACTGATTTTTTTGGACCACTTGCAGATTTTTCCGAGAAATAAAAAAAATAACAAAAATACACCTTGGTAAGACACAACTTTCCTGAAAATTTCAGATTTTTATCTCTATTGAGAGACGAGTAAAAATTCGTTGACCGAGCGGTTCAGAAGAATCGCAGGCGTACCCCTTGGATTTTTCGTGAAAAATTTTTTGAGTTTGATTTCGCTCAAATTCAGCATAATGATAGTTGATAATGTGTATATCAATAATATATGGTTCATTCTGTGTTTATTTTGCAATAAATTGATGAAAATTACGTTTAAAGTTGAAAAATGTGATATTTTCGTGTGTAGTCTACTAATATTGTTGAATTACGCAAGAACGGTTGAAAAATGTATAGGTACATTACATTGGGAATATGTGGACAGTTAAATTACCTATCTTTTGGTATATTCCAACATCTGAATCGACGACTTTTTGTTCAAATTATCCACTGCGCAAGTTACAAATCTTGGAAAACTAAAAAGTTGGACTGCCTACCTCGGCTAAAACTTTACACTAAACAACTACTATATTATATAAGTCTCCGCTTTTATATTTCTATATTTTTTCGTCAAATTAATTTGTTGTGAAGATTTTCAATTTTTCCCTTATAAAAAAACTGTAGGCATTTTTCGCCATCTATAAGAGCATCTCTTTAGTATTGTGAATCGCATTATCTATTTTATGGGGGGCGCAAAAATTTGAACATTTGGTATCATCACGAGCAATTTGAGCGCCTCTGTACTTTGCAATGTCCTTCACTTGTTTTGACCACTTTCGTTTCGCCCGATCTTCTTTTTTCGCAACGACGTCCAACTCGTTCCAAAGAGGACGTGCTCTGTGTCGTAATGGTTGCCATTTCTGCTAGGCCACCTTCGTTTGAGAAAAATCTCCAACCAGTTGGTCGGGAATGTCGGCGTATTGATTGTCGTCTTTGCTTTAACAATAGCTCTATAGACTGAGGCGACCTTGGTGATTTTTTCCAAAACAGGTTCTTTTCTCTCATCGTGCCTTTTCAATTCTATCGTATTGCATAAGGCTCATTAAGCCGATTGGAAGGCTCGCTCAATTTCGATTTCGCTTTCAAAACGTCGGTACATTAGTTTTCACAATTGAGAGTTGGAAAATCTATATTTGTGCTGTATTATTTTTATCATTTTACTTCCATGTTTACGCTGTAAATTGAAGTATTTCCTCTTAGCAATTAATGCCCCTTCGGGCATCTACAGGGCTATTTATGACTCCATAAATTACGATAATTTTGAGACATGTTCATGATGAAAAAAAAAAATTGTTACGTTATATTTCCATAACTGAACATTATGATAACACATTAGGTGCAATATTGCAACCATTGAATAACTCGCGAGACATACTTTCTGTACTAACAAGGCTCCTTTTCGCAGCTGCATTGTTTTCTCCCATTGCAAAGGAGTGGTAACTGTTTTGCAAGAATGCCAACGTAGGCGATGTCTTTCCCGGCCATTCATCTTTAGACGGATTCAGATATATGAACGTTCGTCTTAATTATTCGCATTAAATCGCCTGGGCGATTTTGCCGTGATGTAAGATCCGTAGAGGCGGCTTGTGCCGCTTCCTTGGTTTCGAGCAAAAATAGCAATCCCAACAGGTATGAAAAAAATTTCTTCGAGCTGTAATTATGGTTCAGCTCAGATTGGCGTTCCAAAAAATAATCTCACCTTCAATAATGAATTATTACTATTAAACGGCTTATATTTTTATTCCAGACCTAAAAAGCAATTTCGTTGATATATTTTTTTCATAATATGACAGAAATTAGGAAGAGGCAATGGAACAAATTCCGATATTGTTTTAAAAATCCTCTCAACATTTATTTATTTTTATTTTGGGGGATTTGATTTTAATTGTATTTATTCATTTTATTTTACTTGTATATTTATTTATTGCTATTATATCTAGGTATTCATTTTTACTTATATATTTTTATTTTTATTTTTTAAATTTATTTTATGCTTTCTATGCGAACATTTCAATGGATCGTTAACTTCAGTTTTTCTCGACCGTTTTAAAGGCGATCTCATTTTCGTGACCCGAGCAAATGATTTTTAGAGGCGTCGTGGCCTAGAGTATAACGGTAAGTATTGTCGAGCGATAACCTTCATCAGGAAACAATCGACTAGCTGTCAGAATGGCTTCAATTGATAGCGCTTATCAACTGTCACATTAACCTAAAATAGAATTACAAAGCCTTTTTAACGCAGAATATTTTTAAACATCCATAAAAAGTTTAGAAAATAGATGATGAGCAAATTATGCAGCTGAAAAGTAAAAATACCGAAATCGTTGGAGAATTTACGTGAAGTTTGATTTCTCTCGATAACAGTCAATACGTTCACACTATTGGTTAGATTTTCGGTTGATTTTCAAGTTATCGTAAATGGAAAATATTTTCAATTCGCGTTTGTCGGAACACCTGCCTGTCAGACGTCGACAAAATAAACACTGAACAATTGCCTAACGTGTTTATTTTTTTAAATACAATTAATACTGTAATTGATGTAAATTTGGTCGTTTTTTCTACTGAGAGACTGCATTAGTGTTCAAATATGAATGTGAATTTTTTTTTATATAGCTATTATTGGATTTTGTATTTTTGGTTCTCAATCGTTAGATAGCCGGACTTTCATTCCTAAAATAATCTCGGCACGAGCGGAAACGAATGCAAATCGAGCAGATGGGCAACCTGATTGAAGTTGTTTTTCACTTTTGTTCTCTACATGGCCAAGCCTTCGGAGGAAACACGCCCAATTAAGAGGAAGAATCGCGAAAAGCAGTAGGCAGTTGACAGGTCTGGCTAGTGTAGGCCGTATGGACGACATTAATATGTGCCATAAGATTCGGCGCGAAGGAAGTGCGCTGGGGGTGATCTGGGACAAGGGATGACCTTGGGCCATGAGCGAGTGGGTGTCCGTGGGACGGACGAAGAAAACCGATGATCGAAAAGTACGATTTAGCGCCATTGCAGCGAGCGAAAGAGTACTTACGTCATAAATTTTGATAAATAGCTTGGAAAATATTTCAACCTGATCTTCGGAAGAGAAAAAATACACAATTTTATACACCTAGCATTTCTTATAGTTTTCTTTTGAAACTGTTTTTTTTTTTTTTTAACTTAATTTAATTTACTGACATTTTTTTCAACGACCAGAACCACAACGTACGCTTCATCATTGGATAAAAAATATGCAGATTTCCCATCGAACTCTAAAATACAGTCTTGAATTTTAACTCCAAAATGGGCCGATATTTCTGAAACGTGAATCGCGGCTGAAATATAGTAATAAAATCCCCTTTCCGGATGTTGTGAGCTCGAGCGGAAACGCGGCATTTAATCGTACAGTTCCCACGCCCTTGGCAAGTTTTCTTTCAAATTGGACGATGAAGCACAATCACGTGAAAAGCTTGAAACGACGAGCGTACAACAATTGTGGGAATCGGAAAGCGTCTCGTGCTATTTGCCATTATTTATAATTACAAGGTCGATCGTACGTACAACAATATGTCGAGTTAGAGAACAACAATGGGCGCTTGAAGTTGGAAAAACAAATCTGGGTAAACCCAGGTGAACTTTGATGAACATTTTCGCTCGATCAAACTCACTAATGATGACTTTTTAATAGCAAACGAGAAATGGTTCGCCAAGGTATTTAACAAATAGAAAAATATACTCAACTAAAAAATTACCGGTGATGTCAGAATTATTAGATTCTAGAAATAAAGTACATATAATAAAGGCCGAACTTAATTGACATTTTATGTGATGTTTTTATTATTATTATTATTATTTCATTTATTTATTTTTTAAAAATTAGTTTGGGGAGTTATATCTCCCATCCCTCGTTTGAAGTAGACTTTTCCTCTGAAAGAATGACTCAAGGCTCGCGCCTATCGCAAAAGTACCTAGGCTTATGTCCATACCAGGACTTACGATCCTCGCCCGTCAAATTCCAGGAATGGATGACGGTGAACCAATAACGAGCGTTCAACTGCTACCCAGCTAATCTTCTCATAGCAAGGCTTTACGATAGCTCGGCTATTAACGTTGAGTCACTTTTTTTTCTCGAAAAAGGAAACCAATTCTATTGAACGGCCTTACTTGCTTGGAAAAAAAGAAGGCAAAAAGGGGAAGACACTATTTCACCAATCCAACATAATTATTAGAAATAATATCTAACCTCAAGGTTATATAAAACCGTTTTTAGGCTGTCAATATGAAAATTAAATTAAACGCGATAATATAATTTAAAATAGATTTTTTTACCTTTCGCGTAAATTTCCAGATAATTTCAGCGACAAACTCATCTATTCCGTTCCATCAACTCGTTTCTTTACAGCTGTCTTCTGTTATCTCTCTATACAAAACTACATTCTATGACTGCCGCTTTTTATTGCGGCTCATCATCCTCGGGCGAATATGACTCATCACAATAGACAAACCCTTTTGAACCGGTTTCTCTTGATAGTTCACATATCAGTTCGAAGTCACGTTCGTCTGAGGCCGTTGACATTTGGAAACCTCTGCGCGAGAAATCGGAATCTATGTACGCCTTGTCGACCTCAGAGTCATGTCAATCTTGCAGAAGCGAGAGCCTTTCATAGGAAACAGAATCGGAAATCCTTTCGATTTCTCCCCTTCAAAAGGCGATCCAAGCGGATCGTAAAATTCAAATATTGTACAAGCAGAAGGAACAAATAAATTCGCAGATGATTCGAATTCGCTTTCAATCGTCAGCTACACGCTACAAAAAAAAAAAATAAAAAAAAAAAAAATATATATATATATATAAAATAAAATAAAATAATAAATAAAATAAATAAATGAAAAAATGTTCGTTCGTATAATAAAATTGATTTTTGAAGAGAGAAATTCTTTTAGGAAATTTATTATCCACGATATGCGATTACCATTAGAAATTGCCGGTCGTTTTTGAGAAAAATCCAACATTCAAACCGAATATGCAGTTCGTCGAAATGCTCGAGAAATGAGAAAAGAATAACCTAAATCGTAGAATGCCTGGAAACCGTCGCTCTCTATATTTCCACACTACAATACGATGAAAGTGAGCATCAAGTGCCCATAAGGATCCCATCAGCGGGCTCACGCTCCAGAAAAAAAACTTCTCCGTGGGATATCTAATCCAGAGCGGGAGACGTTGCGTGAAGAACATTGACTCGCACGTGAGTCAACATGAAAGCGCAGGGGAAATGCGACAGTAAAATAAAATAATTTACAATTTACAATTTTTTTATTTACAATTTTTGTTTTTACGGTCATCGACAAAAAGAAAACTGCCGCATTCCGTAGGAATTTTCGCGATTTTTGACGTTCAATTGCGACAATGTTTTCAATGTTGCTTTTCACAAAGGCTCAACGAAGTTTCTCTGTAAAAAAAAATTAATCTAAAACATAATTTTGTTGTTTTCATGCTACAACTGAATAAATGCAACAGGTAATTTTTCCCAATCCCAATTAACCTACCGATTTTGTATTTCCTAGGAGGCAATTGGTTTCCAAATGATTTCCAGCTTTCTATGATCTCAATTGATTCATTGATTTCAATTGATTGATTTCAATTCTTTTATTGTGAAGTTCATCGGCTCGTAATCTATCGGAGCTTATTTCGAGCTCCTTTAGAGGCGTTGACAAATTGTTCACTCAACGTCAATTGCTCGCCAACGTTACGGAAGAAAACCGATTGCAACTGGGACGAAGCGATTACAAGTGCAAACAGCTCGATTTTAGAAGCGTTTCGTAATTTATCACTTCGGTTGTGAAGTTCATCTAAATGCATTGGCAGGTCTAGTTAATCATCTTTCCCTCAGTTCAACGATACAACGGCTTCGACACCGGATTCACACCTGAGGCAACACAGCCTAAGGAAGCGAAGTTTTCGTCTACCCGCCCAACGTTTTATCACCGATCGACTCGTCGTTCACGATCGAAGAAAATTTCACAACAGAGAAATTAGGGAATGAATAAAAATCGGGGAAATCAAAAAGAAAAACATTGGAATTAATTGGACACTCGCAATGGAAAGTCATTCGATTTTTCCAAAAATCCTCTGTTCAAATTATTATTGAACTGGTTAACGTATAGTTTTCTATCAATTGAATCACTCAACTTGCTTTATGTTATACGCGCTTTTAATATCTTTCCTTGTGTTTTTTCTATTGGCCCGAATAAATAAAATATTGGCTATTTTTTGAAGATTTCATCTAAATATCGATCAGGTAAATTTGATTATAGTTTATTTTATTTCAGTTTATTATACTTCAATTGCCGCTTTAATTTCATCTATAATATTTTTACAACTCAATTTTTATCCCGCGCCAATTACTCCTCGTTTATCGTCCCGGAAAAATACTTTTTCCCACCCTTTATCCGCTTTGTTCGATTCATTGTTTCTGCGCATATTTCGCGACCGTTTGTGGATGTAGATGAGAAAACGTCCAACTCGCGGGTTCACTAGCCTCTCAGACTCCTTTGGCCACCTTAGCCGGCTCAACTTTCCATCTCGGGCCGAGGTTGGCTCTTGTTCCATCGTTTCCTTCAGCAATGCCTATCCTCGCGCGTGCCTATCTCCGACCAAACGGCGTAACCGAAGAATTCAGGTTAAATCTCGCGATCGCTTGATACGCATTATAAGTTTGTTCCAAGGATAATTAAAATTCAAGTACAGTTTCCATGGTGACAGTAATATCTGCTGTAATAATAGGTTTTTATGGGGAAAATAATAATTTTTTCGACATTTATATTTCTCAGGTTCGCGGAAGCCGAATTTGACCAAATTATCGCGCTAATTATGGAATTGCTTGAATTAAAAATTAAATACTAAAGAATTTTGAATACGCAGGTAATACTGAACGAGCAATCCCCTCGAATAGAGCTCTAGTCGAGCAGAAAATTTCATTCAACTTTTCAATATTCGTGCTCTTAAAAGCGGCAAACAATTTTTCCTTTTGCTTATGGTTTTAGTGTTCAACTGAAAAACCTTCATAAACCTTTTTGTGAAAGTAATATTGCGACATGAGGAAGAGTCGAGCGGGAACTATTTTTTTCTGCTTATGATGAATTTTTGCCGCATTGTTTGGGCTCGATAGAAAACTGCATACAGGATGTGAAATAGTTCCCATACTATCACCATAGTGGAAAAAGGAATTACTACTATCTACAAACTCCTCCCAGGAAAGCGAGGCTGATATGTGCTTGGGATGAGAGTGAAAGCCGTTCTTGCATCCTTTCGAACACTTGGAATGTCTAGGGAACGCTAATTTGCCTAGATATGCGAGATCAGGGAGATCGAGACTGGAAGAAACGCGAAAAGGCCGCCTTCGAAGGCATTTCGTGGGCCATTTTCTGCCTATTTTATCCACAGTTCATAAAATAAGTATTATAGACTATATTTCATCAATACAATCAAATTAGACTAAGTATTTTAATAATTATTACAAACTTAAGATTATTAAAATAATGACTTGGACGAATAACGACCTTAATAATAAATAATACTAACAAATAATAATAATAATAATAATAATTATTATTATTATTATTATTACTATTATTATTATTATTATTATTTTATTATTAAGGTCGTTATTCGTCCAAGTCATTATTTTAATAATCTTAAGTTTGTAATAATTACTAAAAATTATTATTATTATTATAATAAACCACCTACCCTGATAGAAAGCAATTAACACACATCAAATCGATGAATAACAATAACTATCTTATACCACTACCTAACATTCTTTACATCCATATAATTATGTAAGGTGTATTAGGTTGTGCCAAACCGTTTCAAGGCCCTCAAGTTGCATCCATATCAAATAATCGACGTACGAAGGACGAACTGCGGATTCGATTAATAGTTTTTCCACTCCGCCGCTCTTCAATAGTTCTTTGTATATCGTTTACAGTGAATTTTCTCATGGAGCTTGTAATAGTGTACGAAGACGAATGAGATATTCCCATCGCCTTGGCCCGCCTTGAAGTAATTAAGCGTAGGGAGGGCACACATTGAAAAGTGAAAACCGTCGTACAATTACGAGCCTAATTGAACTTTCGTTGTGCAATGATTGTAGGACATTAATGGCTCATTTTTGTAAATGATTGATGGGATCTATACGTAATCTTTCCATCATTCCAATAAATTTTTTTCTTTTTTTTTTTGTTGTAATATCCTTATTTTAATTTAATTTTTTCTCAGCTTTTGTTTTTTAATTTTAATTTCAATTGTTGAAATTAATGTTCCAAGCAGTTTTCAATATTTATGACCTATTTTCTCAAAAGCTTATTGACTACTTTTAATTAAACTACTGGAGGCCATCGATTGCAAAGAGTAACTGTATTTTTTCGAATTTTCCCGATTGGAATTATATATCAAACTTTAAACAGGTGGTGTGTCACTCAAATCGCCCACGCGGCGCCAGCTTTTACTAAATCGACTGGCCTGAAAACAGGTCGAAGGCCGAGAATTGGTTCGTAGGTGGAACTGGACATCATATTTTTCACTCGGAACCTCTTCGAGAAGAGTGTAACGAATTCATGTAATAAAATATAGAAAGCGATATGATGTACGTAACGAAAATAAGTTAAAACACAGTAACAGGAAACACATTCTTTGTTTCAGTGGCCTCAAGAGATGAAAAAAAATTTTAAGTTTAATTTTTTTATTAGGTATCATTATTATTTTATTATTTTTTGTATGTTTCACAAACAGTGTTGAATACTGCAAAAACGGTAGATAAATGGATAGCAACATTACCGGGGGGACATGTGGAGAATTGAATGACCTATTTTTCGTTATCTTCAAACCATGAATTGACCATTTTTTGTTAAAATTGTCGAAGCTAAAAGTTTTCAAATCTTGGAGAGTCAAATCTTGGAGTTGAAAATCCATTGCTTTATGATACCATTTATGGAAAACCCATTACCCAGCTACCTATGCATGGTTCACCAACAGTACATTACGGCTTTATACAGAGGGGAAATTATACGAAAGTTCAAGGACAACACCTCAAGTACAAGATTAATATTATGTCATTTTTATAAAATTTCTCCAACAACTCGAAGGCGACGGCGAAAAACCAAGATTTTCAAGCCTTTTGCCTGCCACCTTTTCAGCGTTACTATGCATAGGTATGCTGATGGAATGCTCGGAAGGCTCTAGGATCACACAAAAGGAGGACGAAGGACGTGCCAACACCTTCGGCCGATGATATTAAAGAAGAATCCGTGACTAAACATCTGAATAGCGAACGTTCTACGGTCAAGATCACCCCGCAGGACAAAAGTCTACACTGGAAAAGGGTGATACAGAGGCGATCAGAAGCTAAAATTCTCAAAATCGAATGCCATTTTAAAAGCGAGAGAGAACTTGAAGCTTCTACATTACATGAGGGGATACAGTTATTTATTGGAAGAAAGTAAAGCGAATAATCTTTCAAATTATAGTAGAAAACGCACAGCTAGGGAAATCTTGTCAGTTCTGGCGATATAAAATCAAAACGGCTGCTTTGTTCGAAAAATTGCACGGATCCAATGAGCACGAATTTAATGCGCCGAACGCTGTATTCGAAATTGGCAAAGCCTCGATTTTTATGGCTGCCATATATTTCATATAGAGACGTTCCACATGGATACTTAATCTATGCAATCAATGGGTAAGAAGTAGTTTAAATTCTCAACTGCTTTTTCATATTCTAGGTCTAGGCCAATGATACGCCATATTTGAACTTAATAAAAATTACATAAACATAGACTTTTAATTCTCCACAATAGACATTCTAATTTAAAAGGAAATCAAACTAATCGCTTTCCGTTCGAAATGTTTTACCGAATGTTATCAGCGATAGAACGGTGCATGAAACTCTTCGTCACTTCCTTTGTACCGTAATAAAAATGCATTGTAATTTATAAGTCACGCTCAGTTTAGCTGAGCGGTTCAGCGACCGTCCGCTTTCTATAGAATCAGCTTGATAAAGGTGAAACTGCGCGAATCTTCCGTCTACAGTATTGATTCCAAGAAAAAATTTTTACAATGGTAAATTCAATTAGTAGTATATTTTTTTTATATACTCAATGACACATCTTCAGTAAGACGTCTCTAAAACATCTTCAGTATGATGTCTCTGAAACATCTTCAGTAAGACGTCTCTAAAACATCTTCAGTAAGATGTCTCTGAAACATCTTCAGTAAGACGTCTCTGAGACATCTTCAGTAAGACGTCTCTCAGACATCTTCAGTAAGACGTCTCTGAAACATCTTCAGTAAGACGTCTCTGAAACATCTTCAGTAAGACGTCTTTCAGGCATCTTCAGTAAGATGTGTCTGAGATATCTTCAGTAAGACGTCTCTAAGACATCTTCAGTAAGACGTCTCTCAGACATCTTCAGTAAGACGTCTCTGAAACATCTTCAGTAAGACGTCTCTCAGACATCTTCAGTAAGACGTCCCTGGGGTATTTCGGCTATTACGAAATCTGAGACGTTGAGATTAGTTTGAGACGTCACCGAGATAATCTCTGATGTGCGGGGACATAGTTATCACACGATTGTCATATTGAAATAGCTGAGCAGTGAAAAATCCAATTGCTTCGGGTAAAGACCTGTACTAAATCGCTCTTCAGCTAGTACTAGCACGAACAACTCTCGTATTTTTTTAGATTCAACATGTTGTGAAACTAAATGCAAAATATTGAGAGGAGATTTGAAATTCTTTTCTACGGCGATTTCAATTGCTTATTGAACAATTGAACGTATAAAAATTTGAACGTTCGGAAGAGTTGAAAATTATCCTTGCTCCGCTTCGGAGTTTGCCCTTCGCTCAACTGCCAAACCAACTGGAAAGCGTACTCCCGACCACCGCCATTAGAAATCACTTTGTGCAATTGAGGGAAAAAAGTAAACATCGCACGAATTAGAACTTTTCCGAGACAGGTTGAAAATAAACGTTGAAACGTTATTTTGTTATGATGGAAGAAATAGGCTCGAAAAATGTAAATGTTCTCAATTTTATTGGGATTCGATCGAACCCAGGATGAGTATGGCAACTAAGTTATTGCGGAAGCAACAGCGTCTGGCCTCCTGTTTCATATAAGGGTGAACGAGGGCAAGCTTGTCTACCAAGGTTGAAAAAGGAAAAAAATAGTTGGGAGACTCGACGATTCGGTGCACGTCTTGAGCAAGTCGCTTCGACAGAAATTGAAACGGCTACTTTGAATCGTAGCCATCGGGCGAGAATGGTGGAAAAGTACGATTCTACCATTTTACCGCTCTTCAATAGCGCTTATCTCTAGAAACGTTCAAAATTCGAAAATCACTTATAGAGTCAATTTAATGGCGCATTTAATTCGCTTTAATTTTTATTCAGACCGTTTTTCCAAAGAGTGCACCGATACCTAGATACAGGCGAAAAATGGGAAAATCGTCAAAAAATTATACAATTTTCTTATGCGATTTCTAGCTATGCTGCTTCGGTTCTAATGCGCAGTTCGATCAACGCAATAACGTCTTCAATATTCATTTATTCTATGCCCGATAGGCACGACTCATTATGAAATCCGAATCGTCGGTGAATCGTGACATTTTGATGGGACCGCTCTAAAAAACCAAAGCGTCCGGTTGTGAAACTTCGCCAAAATGACGCATCTGTTTATTTATTTGAATCGCTTTCCTTCAGTCGAGGACGTTAAAAAACCACGGTCTTATTAGATGTCACGATCTATTATTTAGACTCGTCGTTTTTGTTATTCGGATTAAATTCATCGTATTTTACTCGTCCAACGTATTTCAACTGTAATAATTTAGTGTTTTAAATTCGATTGTTTGTGGCTCGCTGATGTAATTTTTGAGATTCCGTCGGTACCTAACATTTTGATAACTGCTAACGCTTACGTATTTGCCCTTGCGTGAGCAGTTCGTTAGTGTAGCGAACGCTAGCACTCAAAACTCGATCGTTATGCGGTCGTATTTATCAGAGCAGAATCAGGTGAAGAGCGACTGAAACTTGAACGAGAAAAAATTATGATAATCGAGATGGTCGGGCATATTTCATATGCGCTGTTCCAACCAAATAATTCGAGCCGACATTGAGATGATATAATTTTTTTAATATTCAAAAGGATTAAGATGATGATGCCGATATTTTTCAGTTTTTCAATTTTATTCCATATTTAATTTATTTTTTATTTTTGCACACAAATTGCATGGGCAAACATACGCAGGACTTGGCTTACGCAAGCCAAAAAACTCGCTTACTTTCGCTCATGCAGATTTGATTTCTTTTCCCTGCCCACGCGATCGTACGTCAACGCCGCGCTCATTTCTATCGCTATTTGACGGCTATTAGCACCTACGTGTATAACCGATGAAGAAAAATTTGAACCAGAAAAATCGATAATATGTTCAACGAGAATTTATTTTTGAAAAAATAATGCCAAGAAGTATAAAAGCGTTCGAATAAAAGGCAAAATCAAGGGGAAAATTACGGGATCATTGGGTAAGAATTTTGATATTCAAGCGTGAATTTGTGACTCTACTTGCTCCTGAAGAAATAGATTGAAGAGGCAATAATTTCAACGGCCTTGACCATCAACCAAAGGCAATAATTTAATTCCTAACCAGGGCAATATGAGTCGCAATAAAAGTGATCTAAAAAAACCTAGACAATTTTATTAGAATATTTTTTGTTTTTAGAAACGTATTTTCTACTAATTAAATGTAAGTCTAACAAATTAATATTATCTCCCTTGCTATAGCTCTGTATTGATTCAGATTCCCGTCTCGAATAATTGGAAAAGCGTTAGTCGAAAATGCAGACTCGCCAGCTACAGTGACAATTCAACTGATGGTGGTCCGAACAGTCAAAGGCGAGTAGAGACGCGCGCATAAATTGTGGTCAATATTAGAAGAGCGGAGGTAGCTATGAGATTGAGCATTTCAACTTCCCACGTTCCCAAGTCGAACTCGACGACTCCAAATATGGAATCGCTCAGTTCACAGCCAAATGACGTTTTCCTATTCGGCCGAATGACGTTACGAATGGGAAAATTTATTTTCCTATAATGCTAAGCGATAGGAAAATCGCTCGAATTATTTAATTCTCGAATTTCAGCTTCGAAAAATAGTGATTTTTTTAAACTGTTACTAAAGAGTTTTCTTTCATAAAATTAGCGAATTATTAACCCAGCCAGAAAATCTATACATTTGAGGTTTCAATTTTCAATTAACAACATGAAAAAAACTCTCGAAAAATTGTAAATTGAATTCAAAATAAAAATCAAAATTAAAAGTTAAAAATAAACTAAATAATTAATTGGTAATTTATTAAATAATAATAATAATAACATTGCTTGAGATTTGAGCGTATTTTTTTAATTTTCGATATAGTCAAACCGGTATTCTCTTCTAAACCGTATTTCTAATTCCGTGAAACGAATCCGATTTTTTCCTGTACGCATATGGACCGAATTCGAGACGGAAAATTCCGAGTTCTTCGAAAAAACTGTCAATATCTCGATCAATTTTATTTCCCCAACAAATTTTGCATTATTTTATCTAAACCTTTTTCACACTTCAAATCATTCAGCTCTTCCAATTTATAATATACAGATTTTAACCATTCAAATTTAGGAATTTCACGAATCGACCAGCGTCGCTGGAAATCTGAATAAGGAAACTTTAAATTTGAAATAAAATATTTCAAATTCTATTAAGAGAAATTCCCACTTTTTCAAAACGGATTGACTTCGGATCAATTTCAACACTTTCCTATCAATAATAAATAACTTACAATAATAAATTATTAAATAATTGATCAAATTAAAATAGATTAATAAAAATTAAATTAAATCAAATCATTAAATTAAAATGAATAAAAATCATTTGAATTAAATTAAATTAAAATTAATAAAAATCATTTGAATTAAATTAAATAAATTCATTAAATTAAATTAAAATTAATAAATTCATTAAAATTAAACTAAACTAAATAAAATCATTAAATTAAATTAAAACTAATAAATTCATTAAATGTAAATTAATTATTAAATTAAATGAATAAATAACGAACCGATTTTCGTCGATTTCTAATTTCACAAGCAAATAGTACTCGAAAAGTTTAAATTCAAGTTTCGAAAACGGTCACAGCGACTCGAAAATCACACGAATAAATTTTGGATTTTGCGCAAAAAAAAAAAATTAATAAATAAAAAAATCTGATGTCATCAATGAGGGAGGTGTGGCCGGGATAGGTAACTATGACACAACGATTAATTAGTGACTATACTTGACATGGACTTACCGATGTTGACAAGTTTGACCCCGTCCTCGTGAATGGCCGTGAGGGCTACGGTGACGTTTTCCAAATAGTGATGCTGGTTCAACGGCTTCTTTATCCAATTGGTTCGCAATTTCTTTTTCTGCAACACTTCCACTAAAGCACAGAGTCTCGTACCGTCGGCGAAATCGACGGCAAGATCGCGCACTTCCATACCGACCGAACGCAAATGTTCGTTCACCCAATTTCGAAAAGTGTGAGCCTGAATTTCGACCCAAAGGTCCTCGTGGCCTTTGATGGCCATCCCTTTGGCGGCATGTCCTTCCGGGCTCCGGGCGACCAGCCCGATCTGCGAAATGCCTTCAGGCTCGGACGCCATTTCTGCGACTTCAAGCGACCATCTGTTCCGAAGCACTGACTGACTGACTAAGCTTACGAGTCGACCCGAGGCCGCTCCCCCGTTCCATGCCTAGGAGAATTGCGCGACAGGTAAAAAGGTAAAGGCGTCCCATAGTTCGAACACCTGACGCAAGGATAGCAGAGAGCAGCACGTGTCGATTTTGAACGTGAGACGAGATTACACGTGCGATGAACGATATTAGTACGTGCGAACGGGCCCTTTGTGTTCCGAGCTGCAGGTGAAAATGTGCGGAAAACAAGTTTTTCACTTCCATGTTTACGTAGTAAATGGAAATATTGAGATCGTCTGAAAAGTCGAATTCGGAACCGAGGTCATGTTGGAAGAAATTTTCATAGTACTATTTATGCTCAGAATTACTTTCTGAACAAGTGTCTATGTGTCCATCTGTCTGTGGTGGTCTGTGGTCACTAACTGACATAAATCGCCATATCTCAGTGAAAAATGGATGAAACTCTATGAAATTTCAAGAGAATGCTTTCCCATTAATTGTGCAAAATTAGCCGTTTCCGGATTTTGGTTAACACACTGAACTTCCGAGATATAAGCGTTCAAAGTTTTTTTCTTCTGTTTCGATTTTTGCAGGCTATAAGAGTCAATATTTTCATGCGTTTGAGGTCTTAAAATGTTTGTTATAGTGAACAGATTACAACAGATTTTTTGTATATTGGTTCACACACAGTACCTCCACGTTATGAGCACTTTTCACGATTTCACTAGTTTCACCATCAGCTAGTAGTCCACACGATGAACGCACTTTACCTTGCATCAGATGCGGGTTCGTTTTTAGGTATTTTATCCAATAATTAACCATTGTAATTGCCCAAGAAAACCATTTTCTAACCTTCCCTCAAAATGCATGTCGAATCCAAATATCCAATGAAAGAAAAAGCCGTCCACACTTTTTGAGCAAACTATTACAGCTAAATTATTGAAATTTCCACCAAAAATAAATCTAGGCCTGACAATGGCTCAATTGCTAAACAAAATCGTTAATTTTAAGTGTATTTTTGAGTGACTTTGAGGGGGAGAAAATTCTTAATTTCCAACGCTTTCCAGAAAAAGTTGTCTTTAGTATCAATTCCTATAGATTTTAAGACGCTGAATCGAATGAGACCATCGCGGGGTCGATAGCTTTAATGATTCTCAAATTATTGAATTTTTCGTGTGGAATTTTCGAGATTTTCAAAAATTTGGCATGAGGGTATAATTTGAGAATTTTTGGAGCTATTAAAATCGTTAGAATGATTGTCAAATAATACTGTCTTCGACTTCACCGCTAGGGGAAAAATTTAGCTTTAATTTGAAAGGTGAGAAAAATCAAAATGGTTTAAATTTACCATTTAAATTTAAAACGTGATTCATATCATAAGGTAGCAAAAATCAGACCACCTGATTATTGTTTAAATTTATTATTATTTATTAACAATTTACTTTAATTATTACTATTTACTAATAATTTACTTTTATTTCTAAATACGTGAAGGAAACTGAGTCAGCCCAAGGTGACTAGAACACAGGTGGGCTCGATCCGATACTAACCCGCACGGTATGACGTCACTGGTATAAAGACTAACACTAGTTAGATAGCTTTTCACTAACCTTTGGCAGCGGAATTTCATTAGGTACTTACAATTAATTATAATTTTTTCTCGATAAAATTTTTTATCTATAACCATACTTAAAATTAAAAGAAACAAAAATAATCTGATAGAATTCAAATAATTTAAAAATTGACTTTTAAAATACCTACCTTTAATCGTAAATATTCAGATATTTTATTTTCGAAACACTATTTTTTCATTTTTAACGTTCTTCACTGATGAAGTTAAAAAAAAATCACCGTTGAAAAAAAGTGGGAAAAAATTATTGATATTGACGTTTTTACATCAGATGTCTATAAATTTTATGTTATTCGACTCAGCTAACAATGTCCTTTACTTTTGGTTTATTATTCAATAATAAACTATTGTAATCGGCGGACGGCGGACGGACAGATTTTTTTTTATTGGATATTCGGATTCTACATGGCTTGAAACGTATAACATCAAATTTTGAGGGGGGTTAGAAATTTTTTTTTCTTGGGCGATTACAATGGTTTATTATTGATTAATAAACCAAAAACCTATCACAATAGCAATTTATCTACTCTGTTCAAACTTCACCATAATAATATCGAAACTCTTGAGAAGAATAATTCCGCAATATTCCTTGAAAATACCGAGTAAAAATGCTCTATTTATATTTGAGACTGAGGAAGTATCGATAGCGATACCGTTCAGACGGAAAATCCTGACCAGCGTCCGATCGACGCCTTAGTCATCGGCATAGGCAACGCCTGCAACTGCAGCTATGTATTGCGGGTACTGCCGTATTTCATATGAAGGCGCACGTAACGATTTATTTCCCTCCGGTGACCCAGCGTTTCGGTGTAATTTAATTTATTGGACATCGTAGATCCTCGTGAATAATTCTAAGACTTTTAGAAATTTTTAATTCTCGGTTTTTATTAATTATTTGGTGGCTAGAGGCAGAAAAAACCTATCATAAGTTTTTTTGATTAAAAAAAAACCTTGATGAAACTCTCTATTAAAACTAATAAACTGTAATAAAAAAAACTTGGCGTACACAAAACATTCTCATTGAAAGGAAAGCGGAGAAGTAACGTTGTTGCAATGAAATTCGTATGCGGCTATGAGGAAAGTTTATACCAGTGACGTCAGAGAAAGCTGCCCCTTAATGATCGAGCCCACCTTGTCATTTATACACCTTGGAGTCCAAGTTCTAGTCACCTTGCTTGGAGTCAGCCTACGAATCGAACGGTGCTATCAGCTCGATAACCGGAAAAATATCGGGTTGAACTATCGATAGTTTGATTTTCGATAGTATCGATATAAATCTTCTTCGATGTAACGCTGTGCTTCAGGTACAATTTTTTCCTATTAGATATTACTTAAATTTCAAGTTCTAAAAACGATGAAAATATTGAAATACAATGGTGAGATTATTAATAATTTTTCCATTCTTTGAAAAAGGTTCCGGTTGTGTTTAATTCCGATCAATAAGCGATACTATCGATGGTATAATAAATCGATTGTTCAACAGAAGTTCAATCATCTCAATTTCAGCGCTCCGAGGTGGACTGCAACTTTCACAGCCGTGTTTTAATTTCAAATAAGAATCATCAATTACAAATTAGTCGCCGATTGGATTCGCAACGCGTTGGACATTTGTGATTTCAGAGTAAATAATTTCACATCTGTATCTTGAAAGCGTGCTCGTGACTTTTGTTTGCTGTGTTTTCGCTGATTGTTCCGCTGCGTAGCATGAAATGGTTTGTAGCAGCGATCAGTGCGCTCTGCTCCTAGACTTTCAGCATAAATTTTGCACTGGTGCCGAATTGAAGTTTTTCGGTTGGGAGGTAACTATTCCTTCTGCATCTGTAGGATTAATGTCGAATTCGCCGTTGAATTTTCCCCTGTTCGAGTAGCAACTTGGTTCTTTTGTTTGGCTGTGCATTTTGATTTAGTTTAGATTCCCGTTCTAACGGCGAGTATTTTTCTTTTGCAGATTTTGCTCGACCATCTGGTCGATTTGGACGATTTGAGCTGCAAGGACCACATCGACAAACTTCTGTCGCTCACTGTCGACCATCCTGTTGTGAAGAGATTTCCCCTAAAGCCAACATATCGGAAGGGATTTCTCAAACAATTTTTGAACTCGGTGAGTTTTTTGAACAGTCAATTTTCATCGAAAATTATCCGCATTGTGAAAACTTCATTCCCTTCAGTTCCCTGCTGTTCAAATTTCAGATATAAAACGCTGCAAATGATTGTACAGTGGTTTATTATTCATTTGATTTAATAATGAGTAAAGAAGACCGTTCATTTGTGATAATAAGGTGATACTATAGGGAAAACTCCGTTGCAGCCATTGTAATTTCAATAATATATTTATTTTTCTTAAATTTCAAATTAAAAGCATAATTTTTTCGCCTAAAGTTACAGCTGGAGTGTTTGACGAGCATTTAACGAGTATAGAACGTTTTTTATAGCTCTAGAAATTCTCGAGTCATCCCAGATTCCTAATTGTCCAGCCGAATTCCTGGAAATCTCGCAAATTCTACACTAAAGCTGCGATAACTTGATAACTAATAAAGCTATCGACTCCGCAATGGTCTCGTTCGATTCAGCGTCCACAAATCTAAAGAAATTGATAGCAAATGCACCTTTTTCTGAGAAACGTTGGAAAATACGAATCTCTTCCCCTCGAAATACCCTTTGAATTGAGGTAGCGATTTGGTTAAAGATTTGAGCCATTTTTTTACCAAAATTGATTTTAGGTGAAAATTTCAAGAATTAAGCTTTTATCGTTTCGCCCGATTCTACATCCCCTGAAACGTAAAAAATTAAATTTTGAGGTGGTTAGACATTCTTTCTTCATTATTGAATAAGAAACCAAATGTAGCAAACATTTACCCTTTAAAATCGTCCGCAAAAGAAGTTTCAATATAAATCTAATGCGGACATTAACCATTGTAATCGCCCGAGAAAACAATTTTTTCGACCCCCCTCAAACTATCAAAATTAAAAAAAAAATTACAATAAAAAACACAAAACCAAACTTTTTTGATTATCAAATAAAAAAGTTTCTGTCCGTCAGCTGTCAAACTTAACTTATAGAAGCTAGGTACATAATTGAAATGTTCACCAAAAATCAAATCAAATCAGTCTCTCAAATTAGATGGCCAATTGGATTTTTAGCCTATATATGCTACCTTAATTTTAAGTGTATTACAATATTATTGAATAATATACCTAAAATATACATGAGATTTTTCCTCGTTTAAAATGTTTCAAAATTTTGAAAATGCCCGCGAATTAATAGTGATCATTTTTTTCAACCATTCATCTTGTCTCTATCAACCGCTAGAATTGATCATTTTCGACCCTCCGATATTCCATACAATTGTCGCGATCTGGTTCTAAATTCGGTTGTTTCCGATTTTTTAAATTCAAACTAAGGGGGAATTGCAGGTGGAGGAACGAGGTTTGACGCACGACTCCGCATATGAACGTTTGGTAGCGCTTCTGGCCGAGCCGGAAACCGATCGTGAACTTCACTATCGCCATTTTCCGATAAAAAATCGTTTCATTACTATTCAGGAGAGCAGGAATTTCCTCGCACACGGTACCACAGGTCTCCACGCTTGGCAGGTCAGTGATAATTTGTTGGTGATCGTTGGCTTGGTAATAATTGGAAAAATATCTCACTTTTTACCCGGCCGTCATGATTTTCAGGCGGGTATTGCACTTGCCAATTGGGGCATTAGAAACAAGGAGCATTTCCACTTCAAACGCGTCTTCGAGCTCGGCTGCGGACTAGGGCTCACCGGTCTAGCTCTTATCTACTCCGATTCGCCACCGTTATCCTACACCTTCAGCGACTGCCACCCTGACGTACTACAGCTGCTTAAGCAGAACATAATTTTAAACTCGTCCACGGAAGGGGACGACGTTCCCAAACGTGTGAACAAGACAAACGTTCAGGTTTTGGATTTCGATTGGAGCGAAGAGGGCGGGCCGAGACTTTCAAAACTCTTCCAGCCGGATCTCATCATCGCTGCAGGTTAGTTGTGTTTGTTTGCGTCCGAAGTTCGCCTGTTATCTTCTAAAATCCGTCTATTTCAAAATGGCGCAGCACACCGGATCGCCCGTTGAGCAAATTCGGAGATTGGCTTTGTCCCGTCGATCGGTCGACCACAAAGCGGCCGTTAGCAAATATTTCTTCGAAGAAAAAACCAAAGAACCCTGGATTCCTCCTAGATCCCCGTATTCCTTGATTCAGGAGGATCTCTACAGCGAACCGTGGCAGCTCCTCGTGGCGACGATTTTCCTAACTAAAACGCGCGGCAAAAAAGCGATTCCACAATTGTTGAAATTCCTCCAACGCTGGCCCAAGCCAGAATTTCTTCTCGAAGCCGACCGCTCGGATATCGTCGAGTTCTTCAAACCGCTCGGCCTTTACGAAGTACGGAGCAATATAATTGTTAAATTCACTCGAGAGTATTTGTTTTCGGAATGGACGTATCCTATTGAACTTCACGGCATCGGAAAGTATGGCAACGATTCTTACAGAATATTTTGCGTCAACGAATGGAGGCAGACGTCCCCGGACGACATTCCTTTAACTATGTACAGAAATTGGCTGTTGGATAACGCGGAAAAACTTGGCATTTGAAATTCGCCCGTTTTTTATTTTAACGCTTCCTATTTTTACCTGTGAGATAGTTCCGCTGTAAATTGCTTGTTATCGAATGAATATACTTTTCGCATGAAATATGCATAGCTGTTGTGTTGTCTCAATCTCCTTAACCTGAGCATGAATAGAGTTCTGAATGACCAATCAGAAGAAGTTTTTGGAAAAAATGAGACCTTCTTGCCTTCCACCCCATTTTATCTTCAGTCTAATAGATTATCTATATTTCATTTCGGTTAAAGGCACTGAATGAAATCGCTCATTAGATGCAGAAGCGACATATCTCAAAATTTGGCATTGAAAACCGAGAAAAGCCTTCTTGGTGAGGAATGAACAGCTCTGTTGGGAAAAATCGTAAAAAATTGAAATTCCTACCAACTCGTACCTTAAACTGTTGAGTGTTTTGTCTAAAGAGAAATCCAATTGGAATTTAAATTTGACCCTTAGAAAATGCTTGTATTTATTATTATTATTATTTAAATCATTGTGCTTGCTAGTTAACAAAACTGATCGATGCATTAACGTGGTAATATTATTTGGGAACGTGTTTAAAGAAAAGTGTGCAAACATTTTCGAAATAGGCATTATTTAACAATGTTGCAACTTTCACTTAGATTCAATATTCGCATACTTATCGTAAAATTATTACAAAGCTCCATAAATTGGCTGGTAGAAGTTGCGAATAATTGTTCTGTCTTACTAAATCCATCTTTTTTTTCATTTGCTGCATGTTCTGGCTTGCTGGTGAACATAGAGTCTAAGAAAATGGCAACCGAGGTATGAGTTTTGAAAGCACATGAATCATGTAAAAGGTGCTTTCACTCCTGAAGAATATATCGTTGTGTAGAACCAAAAAAGTTTGACTAAAACTCTTGAACATTTTTGTCTTGTGACACTCTTGCAGCAAATGAGCGATATCTTGATTGTGATTTTTAAAACTGCTCTGTATCTGATGATTTCGGGTATTGAATCCGCACAAGACCCTTTCAATTGTAGCACACCAGTGTAAATATAAATTTTCCTCATCCCCTGTATATATTAATCTTGACACCAGAAAACATTACAACCTACTCTTCATTCATCCTTATCTTTGATGTATTCGGAAGTGTTTTTTTTTCTGTGGGCTAAATAAACTGGTATGTTGGTAAGCTTTTCATATAAGCGTGGGTACTTCATTATTCGGTGGTTCCAGCTATTGTCATTAATTTGCCGATAAAATTAGAAAACAACTGAAATCATGGCTATTTTTTGTTTCAGACGTAGTGTACGATTTTGACTCGATACCGCAGCTGTGCGCTACGATTAAGACTCTGATTACAACGACCAAAGCCTACTCATTGGTGGCGTGCACCGTTCGCAACGAAGAGACTCTGGACAACTTTTTGGAAAGTTTGGGTACGTTGTAGAAATATTTATTGGTTCAATATAGGATTTGCAAACATCTGAAATTGGGAATTCGCATTGAACTTTTTTTTTTTTGTTTCGAAAGTGTATGCCACGGAGATAACGGTTTAAAAAAGTCTGAAAAAAAGTTTTAAATTTGAAAAATGGCTCGAACAGAAGGAACTAACACGTCACTTGTTCTACAGCCGTGGGGATTGGGCAGGAAAGTGGTTTGATGAGTGGGATTGAAGGTAGACGCTCTGTGTGGTGAGATTGGGCTTGTGATCTGAGATATTCGCATTTGTGTCTCGCTACTTTTCAATTGTGCTCTTCTTCTGTTGACGATTCCTCCTTCAATGTTTTGTTTTCAACTTCACATGGAAATGGTGTCTTAAGGATGTCTAGTACTTTTTGATGATCACATTTCTAATAAAAAATCAACGTCAATTCCCCACTCTCCCAAGTGTTGCTTTTTCAAAAATCATTTCTTTTCCTTTGCAAACTCTAAAGCAATTAATCTGTGAATAAATTTTCCAAGTTGGTTTTCATTATTTTTTTATAAAGTTTTCAATACAACGGAATCTCCAGTAATTGTACGGAATGTTTTTATTATCTCCAAGGATAACGTTGACTGATTTATTTACATGGTTTCATCGGATTTGAGAAATTTATTATTTTCCGTGCCTCGTTGTTTAGGCGGTTCCGGTCTTGAAGTTTCCGAAGACGAAGAGGAGGAAGAAGAAGAAAGAGATCCTAAAAGGAAGGACACTTTTTGGCATTCAAAAGAGCTTCCGGTGAAGATTTTCAAAATCACTCTTGTAAGTTAAAATTTTTTTATTGCCAGTTTTAAAGAGATGAAACAAACCCTTTCAGTTGGGACGTAAAACAATGAAAATAAGCTTGCAGTTTGGTTTTACTATTATCAGCAATATATTATCCGGTGGAAATTTATAATCGGCCAAATGTGAGTCATCTTGCTCTTGAGTACGCAAAAAGAACGAGAAACTCAGCTATGCCCCAAACATCATGAAAACGTCGGCAAACAAGAAACGTTGACGGTAAACTTGCGCCAAATGAAGTGATACATTGTGTTCTACTGTGTTCCAGACGTAAAGGGCATTCGATTAAGATGGCGACCGAAACAGACGAAGCCAACGAAAAACGGTGCGCTTTTGTCAAAGAGATCGAACGTTACATGGCTAACGGCGAAATGGCTAACGCCTTCGAAGCCCTTGACGATCTGAAAAACGACAAACTGTTTCAAGATTCGAGCCACGAATTGATTTGGACTCTTGGAAAATACGTGACAAAAAAGGTGAAGTTCGAAAACTTCGAAGCGTACAGATGCGCGCAGCAAATTTTGGAAAGGATTGCTCGCGAATGCTGTCCCCAGGAGACGTATCTCGAATTGCTGGCAGAAGCTGAAGACAGCGACGATGTGAAATTCACAACGCTGCTTGAAATAATTAAACACTGCCTTCGTCGGATGCCTAAACAAAGAGGCAAATCTATTGGCTGCGTGTGCGATTTGATTGGTTGCCACTTGAGCAAAATGGAAATCATCAGAGAAGGACAAGGCGACGGCGGGTCGGGGGACTTTGATGACGACGAGGGAATACTTAAAGGTGACTCCGGCTTTGCCGGCAATGTAACGTTGGTCTATGAAGCGATTGTGGAATTTTTCGAACCATTAATCGAAGAAATTCAAGGGGACGAATGCGATGTACCTGCTAACCATATGGACGAGTACAAGACTGACATGAAAACATGCCTTATCAAGTGTCTAGGTCGACCCTTGGTCCATGTAGATTTATCCAGCGAATCCGAGTATCACAATCTGGCTCGTCGTTTGCTCAACATGATCGGCGTTCTCGTTCCAGATCCTTTCGAGCTCCTGGAATGCATTGATATGTCGTTTGGATGCGTAGAGTTCCTGGAAGACGCCGGTGAAAAGTTGACTTACAATAACGTCTCGATCGGATGTTATTTTTACTTGATTTTTGAAGATAACGAAGGGATTCATTCCCTTAGCCATGTTTTCTCACCCCAATATCTTTTCGAGTGTGTCATGGCCCTTGCGTTCGACTTGATGTTCACCAACGAGGCTCCGCTGATCTACAAAGCTTTAAAACTCTTCGACATTGTTCTTGACCGGCTGTCGCCAAAAACAGTGGTTTTCAACAGTATCAAGGACACGGTTCTGAGCAAATTCCTCGAGATGATTACGCAGAATATGGTTCACAATAATTTGAAAGAGGTGCGCCAATTGAGCGTTCGAGTGTTTCCGAAATTTTTAGACAGGTTCACTTTGGACGGCCAATACACGATCCTGTTCAACGTAGACCAGCTCTCGCCGGACCCAGGTTTTGCTGGATACGCAATGACCTTGGTAAAGGAGCGTGTTCGCTTCGCTTTGGACTCGAAAGATCCCCTATCCTTGAAATATTTCACTGGTCAAAAGCTCATCGACCTCTTGCAGCGCTACTGTCGCATCACCGGATTAATTGAAGCCGACCTCCACTTGCATACAGACCTCATAGTCACGTGTCTCAATATGATCCGATATTTATTGATCAGGGATAAAAACAACGAAGCTGATTTATTCGTATATCTATCCTCCGTCGACGACACATATATCGAGCCTGTAAAAAAGGCTTGCATTTTCGCCCGAGGCCTTTACGAAGATTACAAAGCCGAACCTGTCGACATCCACGTGAACGTCTTCGGCCCTGGAAACGTCTTGCCCGAAATGTCACCAGCCGAACAGCGGCAGATGATGAACGATAATCTCCTGAGAGTCGACATGATTGAAAGTCTGGCCTGCCGAGTATCTGAATGTTTGGTCGAATATAAACAGAACTGTCAAGTTACAACTTGAAAGCTCCGCGATTCCATTTGTGCTTCTACTACATTATTATCTTCTTGTCTTTAAATCTGTTCCTTTCTTAATTTGAAAGTAGGGCTCAATTCCTTGTGTATTCACTTGCCACAAAATAGTTCACTACTCAAGGTTCTCTTTTTGCAGTGATGTTTTTTGGATATTAGCTTGTTGTAGCTAAAGCGTTTTTTTATCGTCGTCTTCGCATTTTTCCAAAAATTGATACCATATTCTGTTTCATTTTTGTATCGTTGATCAGAAAATAAATCGGTGCTGAAATGGTTTTTTTCTGTGTTCACCTGAACCTGTGCCATCACACAATGAGGCTTCAACATTTTTATTTCAGTCATTTGAAACTGATTAAGAGTCTCCGATTCCACGTTTTAGGATTGATTTTATCAATAAGGAATCTAAGAATTAAGAAATATAGTAAGTAGTACAGCTAAGAAAAATATATCCTCAAGTAGATGTTTCAAGTCAAGTGTAGATATATTGAAATTAGCTGTAAGCTTTGAAGATCATAGTTGTCTTGTGACAGGTGACTTAAATTTTTGGAAACGACACATGATTTAAATTACCACATTTTTGGTTGGAGTTCATATTTGAATTTAAAAATTTATTGGTCTCCAATTTTTTTTCTATACCTCAATTATATAAATCTTTCATTGTTTCAGAGCTGAATCCAACGCGGTCGTCGTTTCACTCCGTTTGTCCGACTGTCGAGCTTCACAGAGCGAGAATGAGAGGTAGCAGCGACGATCAAGAGAAAGCCGAGCTGCTGGTGTTCGGCTACGCGTGCAAACTCTTCAGAGATGACGAACGAGCAGGTGCCATCGATAGTGGAACCCATTTGATCCCATGGATGGGCGATGACAGTCTGCGGATTGACAGATACGACGGCCGTGGTGCCCTTTATGATTTGGCAGTATACGAACCCAAGGAGTCCTACCAGTTGGACGAAATAGGCGAAGAGGAAAAGGCTTTGGAACAGCTTTGCGACGAGGAACGCTACCGGTCCCTGTATATCAACGAAGAGGAAGAGTTGACGTACAAAGAAGAAGAGGCAAAACGACAGTATCAGCAGACCTTGAACTATGGTGAAGTGGCCTACAGCTACGACGCTCCTGCATCCAGTGCCAACGTTGAAGAGCAGCCGTCACGAGAGGTGGCTTCAGTTACTGGCAGCAGACCGTTCGTCCCTTCGGCTGAACTACAGTTACCTTCAGACATGGTCGCTCCAACGACTGTAAAACACAATGCGATTATCGAGCGAACAGCTTTATTCCTAGCTCAGCAAGGCTCTCAGATGGAGATTCTCATGAAAGTCAAACAGCAGGGGAATAAAAATTTCGACTTCCTCTCGCATCAGGATCCTCTACACCGATATTATATTCACTTAAAACAGCTGATCAAATCCGGAAGCTACGTGCCGCGCGAGCAGGACCTGACTGAAGAAGAGATGCCCGAAGAATCGAGCGAGCAAGATGACGACTATTTACATCCGAGTCTCATCGCAGCAAGAAACTCTGGCTCAGCATCCAACACCCCTCCTCCGTCTGTACCCGATGAAAGGCCAAAAGCTCCCAAACCTCCTCCCACAGATAATAACGCTCCTCCCGACTACGTTCAGAAAATCATCGAAGTCATGATCAAATTTGTCATCAGGAACGGCATATGCTTTGAGGGCGCCATTTTGAAAAGAAACGACGTCCGTTTTTCGTTTCTGAATGCAAAAAATCCTTACAACGCGTATTACAAGCAGCAGCTCGATAAAAAACAAAGAGAAGTGGACGCTTCTAAACCGAAAATTCTTCCTTCGAATGCCAAAGAGAACAAACCGGAACGCGATTCAACTAGTTCCAAACCGGGCCAAAAGAGAAAACCTCTGCCTGTGTGTTTTTCGATCAAGAAACCCAAGGAAAGCGAAGGCCTAGACGTTCCAAGTGCCCTCCCCGTCGAAGAAAGCTCTGAAGATGAGGATTCAGGCTCAGCCACACCACCAAAGCAGGCCAAGACTGCGGATCCTGAACCGGAAACACTATCGGCTACGTTAGAAAAACAGCTCAAAAAACTGACTGCCGATACGACGAAAAAATCAAAAAACAAAATCGAAACTGTTATTCAGAACGAGAGGAAAATCAAGGTGGCGCAGTTTTTGAAGGATTTGAAAAAGAAAACGACAGATTGAGCCCGGTCTGGTAATAAATATTCTTAATTACTGGTCTATGCTTCATTATAATCAACTTAAAAAATTCCCCTCATTCGAATGGACGATTTACATTGGTGAACGATTTTTAAAAGAGCGGTTGACGCCATTTATTATCATTATTGAAGGAATAGTCAGATTTTGTCGTGAAAAAGAATTAAACGTTCCTTAGATCTCTCCTATGCTCGATGAAATGAAAACTCTTGATTCCCCTGAGTAATCGATTGATGCTCTTACGCAAATAATTCTGCCAATTCTCGTTAGCTCGAAAATGATTCAAATTTTTATTAGTGGAAATCGTTTTCCAGCGTAAACTCTTTTTGTAGCCCTGCTCTCTGCTTCAGGAATTTTTTCATTAGTGAATTCGTCAAATAATATTTTTCAAATAACCGTATGAAAATCCTGAATCGTTGACTAAATTTTTCGACTCAAAGTCAACAGATTTTATCCTAATTAAATCTGTATCGATGTTCCTAGAAGAAGAAAAAATGCTTATCCTAAATTGGTAGATTCATTCGGGTGAATTCGTTTCGCTTGTAGTTCTCTTTCTAGGACTTCAGAGTCGTAAGAATTTCATAGATCTTTTCAAATAAATTCCTCTACCGACCAGGGATCAAACTCGTTTGAGACCATAATTTTTTTAAGATTATCTTTGTTGTCAATGTTGTAAATTTTACCGTCGAACTATTTCACGCTTATCGCAACTTTCAGGCAATTTGTTCGACTTCTTGATGTGATGTATTCTGGAAGATTAAAACCATTCCTGTTCGATTGGATTCATTTATTGAACGTCCGTTATTAATCAAAATCGCCAATGCTCTTCGATGTTCAACACGACCCGCTCAGCGAAGAGTTCAAAAACTGGACGAACATGTTGGCCATTTTGGACGGATCTGCGCTTTGAGACGACGGTGGATGGAGTTTGGTGTAATTCAGAAACTGCCGTCTCAATTTTGTTAACTGGATCGACGTAAGGTTGGCTGGGAGGTCGTTGAACACGCAGCCAGGAAAATCCGATAGAGTCAAGGGACTTTCAGGACATTCCTTCTGCGCTGCTAAAATCGCCTGCAAAAAATGCCAAATATCAATAATGAATGAATCTGTAGTAGGGATTTTTAACAGAAAAATATTAGAAACCCTACCTTTTCACGTCATATAATCAATAAAAGCAATATTAGCTATAAATAATATGTGACAAGTTGGGAGAATTCACTGTCGATAATTAAACTCTCTAGAGTTAAACCCCTGAGTGTTCCAATACTGTTAACTAGGCACTGAAAAATTCAGTTGATCTGATTCAGCCGACATCAAACACAGAAAAAGACAGCAATCTGATTCGCCAAAGCCAGCACTGACTCCGACCACTAAGATCACAAAAAGCTATGTGTGAAAAATAAGAGCTGAAAACGCTCCGAACTTACGGTTACAATTTCCCTCGTCGTTTTATCCAATTCGTACAAATAATCGGACGGAGACAAAGGCGTCTGAAACCGAAACGTACAACATGAAGGATAAACATATTCTGTATTAACACGCTCGCTACGGAGCTTTCGGTTGTGATGAAACCGCTGTAGGAGGGCCATTTAGTCTCCCGAATGTATAGGAACAGGGATTGAAATTCAAGCTCCAAACTCATTGCAGCCCACTCTGATTATAGTGCAGGGTGCGGCAGAGAAACTTGCTGATCCGCAGCGAACGCGTTAAGAAACCAAGTCAAGAATACTTGCGTAATCGTTACCGATTGAGTCGACTGGTTGGGAGGAGGAGGTTTCCGTTCGAAGAGGGCTCCTCTGATCGCATCCTTATTTAGATTATCGGTATCTTGAAGCACGATAAGCGGCGAGTCCCATCTGAAAAATCAGGAATCTTTCAATCGCCATCCCAAACATTTTAAGACCTTAAACATTCAAATACATAGAGTTTTGCTGCCTGTAGAAATCAAAATACAAAATATGAACTAGCGAAATCGTGAAAAGTGCTAATAATGTGGAGGTACTGTGTGTGAGCCAATATACAAAAATCTGGTTTAATCTGCTCACTATAACAAACATTTATACCTCACACGTAGAAAAATATTGACTCTTATAGCTTGTGAAAATCGAAACAGAAAAAACTTTGAACACTTATATCTCGGAAGTACTGTGTGTTATCCAAAATCCGGAAACTGCTAATTTTGCACATTTACTGGGAAAACAGTTCCTTAAACATCGCAGCACTCATCGGATATTTGTGGCCTTATAATGTAGGACAGGAAAAACTACTGTAGGGCATAAATAGGTACCTATTGCGTGAGTCGGGTGCTTCATATCGTAAGTGCAGAGCCTCGAAGGCTTCCTGAGTATATTTCTCGTCCTCTGGCCGACCTTCGTTCCAGATCCAGGTTTTATCTTTGTTTACCACACATTCTACAGTTAATTGGGTAGTATTGCTGTTTTTTGTAGCGCAGTACAATTCATACCTATAACCTAAAAATGTTCAGCGGCTAAAATTCTAGCGTCGAATTTTTTTCTGTGAAGAGATTTTCAATTCTGTCATATTCATCTCCGAAAAGAATCAACAAGATATTAGATCATTTTAAATTGTATAAAAACGAACAATAGCGATGAAACCAATTTTTGGCCATTGGTACCAAAAAAAAAAAAAAAATTGTAGGTACACCAATTTTTTTTTTTTGCATTTTTTTGAGACGTCCTAGAACTAAGCGACGAATTACCTTTAATGTAGTTGCCAGCGTCTAATATAACGACCTCGTCTTGCCCAAGAATTCGAAGCGCTTCGGATTTGAGAACATTTCTGATTTCTTTCTCTTGCTGCGAATCTGAAAAAATTCAACTTTAGGAATTTTGTAACGGAAATGATAAAAACTAGAGACGAAGTGAACGAAATCCGCTTACCGAAGAATAATTTATTTTTATCGACGTTTCTATTTCTCAAAACGTCATTTTCGGAAATGACGCGCGCAACTCTCGAACATTCTTTTTCGAGGAAATTTTTAATTTCGAGGGCGCGCGTCGTTTTGCCGCTGCAAGGCAGTCCAACCATCAACACAAAAGGCATTTTCGTTAAGTAGGATGAACTTTATTTTTTGCTGGAAACGTTCAATAATCGCAAGAGTATCATTTTTACTGAAAGACTGTTTAGGAGTTCAGCACGTCGAGCGAATTATAAAAAAAAAGCGTAAAAAAAAGCGCGTAAAAAATCCAAAAAACGCAATCAAATATGTCAATTCACGCAAGGATTCAATTATAATTTTTATTACCTATTTTTACCATTTATTTACATTCGAGTAGCACCTAGCACGACAGTGTACGCGTTTTTTTTCCTGTTAACCAACCTAACAGCTCTGCTACCTTCACTTGTCTTAAGCAACGGCGGACATATTTCTTTTCGAAGCTTGTATTTGCCTGTATTGCCATGGTAACATGGTTGTACAATAGTCCTAGTTACCACTTGGACGGAAATGCGTTGGTTCGTAAGATTTTTGTTCAATTCGAACGAATAATGCGATCGATGATTACTTCATTTGATTGTTAACTAATCGCTGAACTAAAAGTTTCCTTGTAATAACAGCATTTTACCGTCAAAATGAATAAATTGGCCATCCACGAAAGTAAGTCGTCCATTTGTTTTCCTTCTCAAAAAAAAAAAAAAATCAAGATTTTATTGTCAGCTTAGTTATAATAATAGTTATTACATCGCTGCAAATGTTTTTCGAATTCATCCAAAATTTGTCTGCGCTTCACTCGAATATTTTTGATCGGATACAATGGACCATCTACCCAGTGGGCCCAAAAGTATAAAAGTTATCTAAATAAAAAAGCGAGCGCCATTTACTTGCCATATTGAACATTTCTGGACCTAGAGCATACAAGCTTGATTTTAGGAGCTTGAAAAAATCTAAGTAGACTAAACGCATTCGGAGACATGAGAAAAATGAATAGAAGTACGGTGTGTGAACCGAACGAAGAAAAAACGACGTGTTTACATAGTAAATGGAAGTATTGCAAGGGCCGAAAAATAAATTTGGAAGACATTTTCACAGTAATATACTCAGAAAAACTCTCTTAACGAGTGTCTGTATGCTTGCGGTCAAAAAATGACATAAATCGCCCCATATCATCCTGAAAATGTTCTTCCTGCGAATGCACAAAGTTAGCCACTCCAGATTTAGAATAATACACAGTACTTCCAAAATATAACCGTTCTACATTTTTTTATTTTTACAGGCTATAATAGTTAATATTTATAAACGTTCGAGGTCTCAAAATGTTCGTTATGGCAAGCAGATGACCTTTGATTTGTAAATTTGGGCTCACACACATTTCCACACGCCTTTGCCCGAGTTTCTTGAGTATATAATTAGTTTTACCTGTTCCAACAACATGGAAGAACTGTGTGATCTATGCACACCAATGGTTTTTTTTGTGCTGAACGTTGATTGTAGGATTAGTTAACGAGTTGCTATGGTTTTTCAGCTTTTCCACCTGGAATAGTGGGCCGTGAAATTGTACTGGCTCAGATGTGCCACCACTACAGGCGAATAAGTACAGCTAAGGCTAGAGTTGACACGAACCTCTTCAAGCCACCAAAACCGAGCCTGTCTCGGCCATTGTTCGTTAACCAATTTTTACATTATAAATTAAATTATAGTGCAAGTGTACTAAGATATTATAGTACTAAACATGAAGCTGAGGAAATAACTGGGGACACAATAAGCTACAGGATGCCACTTGAAAACAAGGAACTTATAATGCTAAAATGTTTTTGATAGTGTTATAAATACGAGCATGGATTTTTGTTCAACAGGTCTGCAGAAGTGGCAAGTATAGTTCAAAGAAGTTTGACCCCAAGGAGTCCTCCAAAGCACCGTAGATGCCTGAAGGTAATACTGCAGTTGATATCAACGAAATCTCAGTGAACGTTTAATTTTTTAATAAACTGGTTCAACAGCAGTAATGTCGACGAGTCGAACCCATAAATTACGATCAAGTGTTTTCAATACACATTGAGGCCATCCGGTTGCGCTACATAAATGTTTGATTCCAGTATGAACATGAATTGGGGGAGTTTCAATTTAAGCCGACAACAAGATCTCAAGGTGTTGAATCACGACTGCGCTCTACTCCAGAGATTTATCATCCAGCTGTGAGGTCACCCAAAACTAGTCAAAACGTAAGCATTCAGGAATAAATCTGTCTGCTGCAACGAATTGAAAATTCTCTCCAGGATGATTTCCTGGTAGGTAGATAATAAAATATGGCATACCGAAAGGCGCAGCTACCTTGAATAGCAAATTGTCTTCCAGGAACATGAAGAGGCAAACCAGCAAGCTACGCAAACGTCCTTTGAAAATTCGTTGACTGAAGAACTGCCAAAGACGAGGGACGAAGGCGTTCAAACGGTGAACGCAAACCTCTACAGACCTATAGACCTTAGATCCGTACAATTCCTCCGAGATATAACCAACGAGGCTCTCCAACAAAGAGCATTCACTTCCGCAGCTTTGAATAGAATTTTTCTTGAGCACCAATACAAGAATGCCTATTCTTTGACCCAAGTGAGTAGAATCAATTATGAATGGCGGGAGTTACGAAGGTGGCATTTTCTCCACTTTTTTCTTTGCAAGGCTTCTCCTGCACTCGGGAACTGTTTATTACATATTACCACACAGAAAGCTTCCTAGAGTTATCAGGTTGCTTTCAAGTGTCTGGTCCGCCATTGCAGATTCAGGGCATCTGCTTTCTGTTTTTTCCACTTAATGATGACCACTCAACTAGAAAAATTCAAGATAGCTTGGGACGACTTGCAAGTGATTATGAATAATCAATGCATCGCGTCTCACATAGCTAGAGTTCAAATAGGAACTTAGTTTTAATAAAGTTCTATGTCGAAAGGAATTGATGGATCGAGAGCTGGAAGAATTGAGAAGGCAACTCGGAATGCTTCCGCGACATCATCCTTTCCCTGGAACAGTCTCCGACTCCGAAGCCTTGGATGCTCTGGACAGTTTAGTTTTGGACCCACAGATCAAAGAACAGGTGATACAAAGCCTGAGACTCTCAAGAGATAACGACGTTCGGAAGAAAAAAACTTTCCAATATTTTGACAGGTGGGAAAATTCACGAGTTGATTTTCATTTGCAAAAAGATATCACCCTCGCATTGCGTTTAAGCTATAATTTCTCCATTTATTCCAGACTGAAAGGCGACGAGGATGAACTGGAGCTTCCAATTAGAGAGGCGCCTTCCATGGACATTAACGCGATTGCCAGGCAGCTTGATCTGACTGAACATATTGCCAGCCAGGTGTTAACATCAAAAAAAGGATCAGTCGATGTTGCAGGAAAAATTATCGATCCTACAAACAACGGTCAAGGCTGGGATGCAGAGGTTGATGAAGAAGATCGACCTATAACAACCGATTCCAGCTCGGAAGATGAAAGGCAGCTGAGCACTTCCCTGAGCAACGATGAAGAAGCAGTTGAAAGTATGAGCGATCCCGACGACGAAGGACAACAGAGCGACTCATATCTGGAAGAAGTTGCATCCACAAGTGACGACGAAATCGAAGAAGTGACACAAATAGAGAGCACTAGTAAACAGCAGTTGACCGAGGGCCGATCAGAGTTCAGTGGAATTACCGAACATGGCATGGACGACACTGATCACGAGGACTCGAGTTCTGAAATAGAGAAATCAGAAGCAGCAACTAAATCAAGAGTGTCAATTAGGCGGGACTCGGACAGAAATGATGAGAATCATTCACAACTTCAACTACTGAAAGTAGAACCTTTGACTCAGAAAGGAGGTAAATAATCTTGAGGATGTATAGTTCTCCTTTGAAATTATGTTATTTTATTTACAAAGTAATAAGTGAACAAAATTTGTGACTATTTTCCAACCAGATAAGTGGCGAGCTTCTTTGGAAGCAGTGAAAGAGGAGTCGGATAGCACAGCGGGGCAAATTAGCGAGTTATTAACAGCGTCATCCTCCTCTGAAGTAAGTCATGCTCAATATTTGCAAGACACTATCTTAAAATTGAGTTTTGGGATAGGCGCTGGTAAGAGATTTTTCACAAAGCTGAGTTTCGATTGGAGTGCGGTATTTGCCGAGGGCATAGTAAACAAACACAGATTTTTCTTCAGATTGCTTTCATATAACTGAAATTATGCTTTTTTGAAGGATGAGGAAAAGTCACCCAGTCAACTTCCGGTTGCTCTTTCAGGGCAAAACATCAGCTCCAGCGGCACGTATCATTCTGTAAGCCAAATAGTTCAATAATAAATTTGTCAAAGGCACTGAGAGAGAAAAAAAGTAGCCCTAGTGTTCTTGCTGATATGCTTTGAGTCCAATAAATTGCCCCATTGAAATTACTAGCGATACAGTTTCTGGACGAGCTTTTGAAGCTTCAAGATATTTAAAATATCGTTGTTTTTTCATCTCAAGGCTGAAAGCATCCAAAAGACAAACGGAGCAATGGAAGCAAGTTCATCAGTGCAGCAGGAATCCACAAGCAGCACTGGACGAGAAATTGTCCTAGAAATGGCCGATTTGCTGTCGAAAAATGACAAACGGCCATCTCTGGCTGGAGAGGATATTCAAAAAGATGCTGAAAAACCAGAGGAAACTGGGCCAAGGATGGATGCAGGAGAGGAACTATCAGAATCAGTAGAAGAGGTAAATATTTTAGTGTGGATTGCAAATAGGTTGTTATATTCATAGAATTAAGCAATTCTCATAGTGGCAAGGTAACGAAATTTTCAGTCTCTTCATAACCAACCCATTTCTGGTCAATTTTAACTTCCTCTAGTACTATCTATACTGTCCAAACTGTTTGAACATGCTATTGCGACTTTATTTTTAGGTGGAGGAAGAAGTAGCAACGGAAAATGAAAGCGTCGATGAAGACGAAGAGAAAACCAACAGTGGATCGGAAGTTGAATCAATACACACTGAATCGGACGATGACGATCCTACAAATGCAACTTCCGCAGAATGAACAGTGCGTTTTTTTACAATTGTTCTTAAAAATCCCAGTTTCTCGCTTCTAATGATGTTCAATTTCAGAAAGAACGGCGAACGAGAAGAGAAAATATTTTCTGCGCACATAAAATAAGTGAAACGAGATTTTATTCAATATAGCTTCTCTAAATTTGCTTGTGTTTATTCAATCAGACCTGTTGAGCAGCGTTTTTAGTATTATTTTCCGTACCGAGAAGGAACATTCATTCAACCCGTTTTGGAGAATGCACACGGTAGGCATAAAAAACAGATCCACAACAAAACCACCAATCATCTTTTCAAAGTGACCAAAAAATTGTCAACGCAGAGTTGCAATAACGTTGAACAGGAAACGTTTACATGTCCTTTACGTGTGATTTTAAATAAACCAAAAGTTGATTACAAGAGTCTCTTCCTCCAGAGCCGGCAAGGTAAAGAATTTCCAGTTTCACCGCGTCATCAAGTTCTAAAATTGTTATCAACGCTTTCAAATAAGACTCGGCCGGTTCGGGATTGTTTTCATTTTTAAAGCTATCAACAGACGCGTCCTCTTTCACAGCACTGTCAAGTTCGGATTTTACTTTCTTAGGCGGTATAGAATCCAAACCATCAGCTGATTCAGTTTTGATGGTCGGTTCTTTAACTAAATCGTTAGGTTCCACATAGCTTTCAGCTCCTGGCAGAGATCCGTTCTCTAACCGAGTCTGAAGTTCAGCAGCACGTCGTTGCTCTTCCCTCCTACGTTTTCGGCTGTTGATCCACGAATTTTTAGGAGCGTCGATACCCAAAACGTAAATTCCATCATCGTCTTCCTCTTTCACGCATTTGATCTGGAAAACAATATGCATCGCCATAAAAATCATAGAAAAACACATAGAAAAAAAAAATATATAGAAAATTTAAATGATTAACAATCGATTATTTATTCCAAAAATTACCTCAAGTTTCTCCAATAACTGAATCAACCTGGAAACGATCTGTTCGTATGTATAACCGTCATCTTGGAGGAAATCATATGTGAAAGGCTGATTAGCCTTTTGCTGCTTCTTTTCCAATTCGAACGGAGATTTGAGCGATGAAATTTTCAAGTTTGTATCGAAAGTCCACGCAAAGCCCCAGCGTGTCGTCCGGCCTTGGCAGAAAACTGAAGAGGCCACATCAGTCGCACCAGCTTCAACCGCTTTCTTCTTCAAAGGTGCCACACTACTTTTGTGGCCCAACATTACTGTGTAAATCCTGAAAAAAAAAAACTTTTGAGTGTTGTATTCCTCGAGGGGTGGGAACAAAAAACACACGTATGAATACCTCGCATTACTTAATTTTTGTTTTGAGGAGTGCGCTGTCGTCGATTATTTTGGAAACAAAAGCCTCTTCCCCTCCATGTACGGAAATTTCAACTTTGGTGCCGGTAGGTGCGTTGCGTGGCCCGTGGCGATCTGGATGGCGAGACTTGGGGCCGGAATTGTCCTTGTGAAAGGGCGGGTTGCACATGCAGAAAGAGTAGGTTTTATCTACGTCAAGCGCACCGATCAGAAACGTATCGGAAGATACGAGTTTCACTGTAATAATACATCAATAGTGAAAAAACGGCGATCAGTCGGACGGTTTTTATATTTTTCCATTCTTTTCAAAACGTATAGCGTTGTTCGAGAAACTTTACTAGCCACAAAACGTAATTTTACGATTCAATTACCTGTAATCAGCTCTTGAAGCTCGTTTGATTCTACGTTTCGCTTGGCGCATTCGTAGTTCTTTTCGTCCGTCTCGGTCGCCAACATTCGCCACGAAAAATGTTTCCAGGCGAGAAGAGGATAAATACAGCAGGCGCCGGTTCCTGCAAACAGCAGTAATTTTAATACTTCTACGAAAATGACTAGCTACAGAACTATATTTTGATTTAATTTTACAAAACGCTACCAATATCGACACCGAGGACTTTCTTGTTTTCGCCGGGGTTAATATTCAGGAGATCTTCCAGCCAGAGGAGATAATTGAGCCGAAGAGGCAATGTAGGAACGAGACGGTCAGGAATTATGTCAACTTTCAGCTTGAAGTCTCTATGAAGTAGCGATTTGGTAAGAGCCCAGACCGAGCCCTGATTTCGGAAGTCAAGCCGCACATGTCCGCTCAGGTTCTGCACAACAAATAAATGGTATTAAAAATGTATTTATTATCTTTATAAATGTAAAAACTGTTTATTCACAATTATTATTAATTATCGCGGTATAATTATCCTGACAGAAGAAATACGATAAACTGTGGAAAAATGTCAATCTTTCGTTGAAATGTTCATTTGAAAAACTTGGCATTTCGGTAGTGGAAATATAAAATTATATTGGAAAAATATCGAACGCTGGTTTTTCTAGAACGTAGAAATATTCGGGATAAGAAGTTGATTTTATAATTATAAAAACGTCAGATATTTGTGGAACAGACAATTTTTAGTGGAAAACGACAAATACAGTTGAAACACGACGATACCATTACGTTGAATGGGACCGACCTCAAAACATTTCAATTTCCAAACGATCAGACGAGGTAAAATTATAGTTTTTGAATGCATTATGCTCTATGCATAGAGAAGTACAAATAAGGATCACTAGTAAAAATGAATATCACTAAACTTGGAAACATTTCTAGCTGGATAACTATTCGAAAATAAGTTTTGGCGTTGGTTACAGCATCACGACATTCCAGAGTAATGTTTTCCAAACCTGAACTGCTTTCTCTCGAAACTCCGGATATTCCAACGCCAACTGCTTAAAATCGGGCGGTGTTTTGTACGGGTTGCGAGGGTGCATAAAACGGTTCATAGCCATTTTGAAATTCGGAAGAGCTCATAAAACAAATCAGTAAAGGATTAGACGTAGTTGAATCAACAACACATTTTTAAAGACAAGACAGTAGGCAGAACGGAACACAATACTTTATAAACAACAGCCTGCAGGAGGCAAAAGTTGTCAGATACGTTATCAGTTTTTGTTGTTAAGAGGAATGATGGAATTTACAAGACACGAAAACAAGGTATGATTTTAGATAACATTATGTCCCCAAAAATAATAACCAACGATTCTCATCCAGAGAATTAAGTTTTAATTTCAATTATTGATTCAATATTCGAAAAATGAAGATATGAATATAGATCGAAATGTTTTTAATCGAATCGGAGGATCGATTGATCGATAATTATTTAACTATCGATGTTTCCTCATTACATCGAATTCAGTCTTCGTTATTGAGAGATATTTTCAAATAATAGAAACGGGTGATTTTCTATTTGTCTTTTGTTGAAAAACTTTCCTAAAATCTTGTTGAAAAAAATTATAGTACTTATCCAAAAATTTTTATTATTGATTTAATGGAGACGAGTATTCATCGAAATGATTTTAAATCGAATTAACTGTTAGGATCGATTGATCGATAAGTTCCGTAGTTCCTGCCCGATCATTCCATAGGAATCGAAATCGATTAATTTAATCGATGTTCCCGAATTTCATAGAATTGTGTCTTCGTTATTTGAAGATTATTAGTGAATAATTAATAAGTGGCATCGGATGATTTTTTCCTTCCTCTCGTGCGATTCTTACTACAAAATGCATTTTTTAAAAATATTTCCCCAAAACTATCTAGAAAAATTATTGTTTCCATCCAAAAAGTACAAAAAAAAATAAGTGTGATAATTTATTTCAAATATTTGCAGTCTTTTTTTCCTTCGAATGAGTTTTTCTACAATTGCTCTAATCGTATCCTTACTCAGTCAACTTGCGCAAGCCATTCCGTTGCGTAGGTTGGTATCGATTTTCTTCCGCAGAGAACTCTAGCGGAAATATGCCGCCCCTAAGTGAAATAGTCAGTTAACGATTTCGCTTGGTTCGGGTTCCCTGTCGACTGTTGTGCGCGTGTTGCAAATTTTGTTAATCCATCTACTTTCAACCGCCGATTTTCTTCGTTATTTTGAAAAAAGGTGAGTTTTCGAATTATTTCCATCGATCCTTTGTGTAGAATAGTTCGTCCTGGTTTTCTTCTGGCCGCCGCCTAGCTGTCACGGGAATGTATTCAAAGATGGCAGATGGAATTTTCGATTATTCATCCGCCGTTCAAGGTTTTCCGCGCTCTTTGTCGTAAAAAATTTGCAAAACATTTAACGCCCCGCTTAAGAACGGATTGTAAGCGATTTCTAGCACTCTTCGGCAATCTATAAATCTGCTATCTATTATTGTGAAAGAGGGATTGAGAAAACTGAAAGAGACGAGTTGCAACGGCAAACCGCCGTTTCAGATTGAACCCGATTTCTTTTTGATTTTATCTTATCGTCGTCCGATCTGCATTCGGAAAACCCCATATTGACGGTATATTGTTAGCAGTAATTTATGTCGATGTTCAAAACATCCAAAAATAGTAAATTGTTTCCAAACCGACGTCATCTGTGAATCAATACGTATAGGTAGGCTGTGATGAACAATTTTATTGTATTTTTGGCTCTAGATAAGTGTGAGTTAAGATTTTACTTTTCAAAGCTAGTTACTACCGGATATTGAAAAAATGTTGCTTATGATTTTGCAGTGGTTTATTATTCCTTTACTCCAAAATCGATTTTTAAGAAGTCCATCGAATTGTGATAATTCCGAATATTATTTTCGTTTCTACCTAAACACAGCTTCATAACAAAGAAAAAACTACGTAGCAACTAAGGTATTATTTTTTTTTTGTTTATTTTCGATAATAAACCATTGTGATCGCCCACAAAATTGCCAAACTCTCAAAATTTGATGTCTTACGTTTCGATGCATGTACCTAGAAACCGAATATATATATATAAAAAAAAAAAAATAAACATCAAATTTTGAGAGATGTTGAACATTTTTTTTCTTGGGCGCTTATGAAATAATAAACCAAACGCTTAATTAGCTTAGAATACTTTCATGCTGGATTACTACCTGAAGTTTTGGTTGGTGTTGGTTCCTTTAATAATAAACCGAAATATAAAAACCGCCTTTGGTCAAGTATAATCAGTCTTGTCTTATACTTGCCATAACGATTATTTCAAAACCTTGAGGTCTGTGATGGTTTTATTTCCGCTGATAGAAAGAAAAAGATGAAATTAAACCGTTGAACCTATATTGTGGAAGTACTGTGTGGTATCGGAAGTTGATTTGGCTAATTGGGTGGAAAATTTCTGAAAATGTCATCTGGTACAGTTGATTGTATTTTTTTCTAATATAATGTTGTATTCTAATTTTCAACCGTTTCTAATTTGATCTTTGGCCAACGCACATCAATCAATATTGCGACGTAAAATAGGGAAATAATCCATAAAACCATAGAACGTAGAAAAAAATGGATTAAATGATTTGAGTTGGAAACATGAGGTTTATTATTGGAAAAATCAATGTTTCCCTTTTATTTTGCTGCGAGGCCTCGTTTTACATCTATCTTAATAACTTATAATGTTGATGATTCGAAAATATTGCCGTTTTCGTGACCAATTCATGAGTTTTCGCCAAATACGCGAAGACAGTAATTGTCATCTTCGACACGATTTAAAAATACCACGCTTAAGCTACGCATGAACGAATAGTTCTCATGCAGAAATAAGTTCTTGCTAAGTTATTTATCAACGGGATCGTTAAAGCCGGCTCCCCTTCCATTGCTATAGGCGAGTTCGCGGGGGCGGTGCCAAGGGCGCCGTCGATCAATACCTAAGACGAGTCAAAGGGTTGGGCTGAAGAGGTCGGTTGTTCTGCTGGAGCTGTTATATGGAACACTTTTCGACCCGGCTATAATATATATTATTTACCCTATTATACATGTAAATTTTCTTTATTTTTAGTTTATTATTTAATAATAAACCATTGTATTCGGCAAAAAAAAAGAAACTCTACCTCTTCTCAATGGGATATTAGAATCTATTGAAGAATATATTAGATTATATATATTAAATTAAATAAATATATGTTAAAATATTCTATATACTAAATTCTTGATATTTTCCACTAAAATTTATTCTTGGCCCGACTATGGCTCATTTCTTTAACCAAGTCGCCACTCATTTTGTAAGAGTATTTTTTTTTAATCAAGGGTTTGAGAGGAAGAAAATTCGTATTTTGCTACGTCTTTAAAAAAAGGTGTATTTGCTATCAATCAATTCCTAAGTCGACAGCTTTAATGATTCTCGAGGTCTGTCAGAAATTCGGCATGAGGGTATAACTCGAGGATTTTTGGAGCTAGAAAAGTTGAAAAAATTAGCTGTTAATTTGAAAATTAATAAAAATGAAAATGATTAAAATTATCGTAGTAGTTACGGAGTTTCCCTCTCTCTGTTTTAGGTGGAAATAGTTATTATCACAAAAATGACTCGTCTCCTTTTCATCATTATTGAAGCAAAAGAAATATGAAATCACTGTACAATCATTTGCAGCGTTTTTATTTTTATTTTATTTCCATTTTTTATTATTACTTTTTAAAAATTAAATCACTTGCGCTAAGATTGTGGGATCCCGTTTCATAAGGATAGGATGGGAAGAGATTGTCACAAATTCAAGAAATATTAAATGAATTTTATTGCTAAGTACATCGATTTCGGCGTTCAGGCCATCATCAGTAGTTGAGTGAGTCATCTGAGTTGTAAGATTGTTACTGATGATGGCCTAAAAGTCGACATCGATATAACAGTACCTATATTATCTTTTTTAAAATTAGCGAAATTCGTGACAACCTCTTCGTCTCCTATCCGTGTGGTATAAGATTGCGCTGAAGTAATGTTCGTGTACATCGTTTTTTTTTTCGCTTGTTATATTCCAATTTTCATTTTGAATTCCTCGCTAATGCATTTTTTACTTCACGTAAGCCTCTTACAAGCTAGGCTTGTTATCCGTATTAATGTTCTCGGCCGTTGTTTTCCCACGACCATTTTCTTCTTCGCGGGAAAGGTTTCGTCTTGAACGGTTCCTCCTGTCGACTCTGTTCAACTTTCACAGGGCCTCCCTCTTTCCTAGGATCGCCATTCTGGAGCCGTTGGGCCCTCGTAAATCTTTTAGGTCGTTGACTGACATGCTCTGACGTAACTAGCGTGTGATATCGAATAGAAGGAAAAAGTGCCGTCATTTCGGCAGAGGTTCTTAGAGTATCTCGTGTTCCGCAGACTGGGAAGGATTTTGAATGCTTTGATGAAAAGTTCTCATTCCGCTTGGCGATTATAACGGCTATAATATGGCCAGAATGGCTTGAATATAGCTACAATTTGTGTAGTGAATAATTCTATACACTCATGCAATCTCAGCAATTTATAAAAAAAATTTAAAAAAAATTATTAGAACTTTTACGGATTATTAAATGGTAAATTTTTGCTATATTGGTTTATCTATCAATAATTAAACCTTGTAATCGCCCAAAAAAATTTTTTTTTCGAACCCCCCTTCAAAATTTAATGTTATACGTTCTTTACAACTTTTGCGTGTTTTAAAGCTATGAGTGAGCGAATTTCAGAGATTTTTGACTGGCAGTATTTTTGCTTGCCCGCCACGATGGTGAAAAATTTATTTTTCAGCGTACCGAGTTACCTAAATTTATGATTTTCCAGTTTTTTATTTTATTTATCTTTTCCCCCCGATTGTCTCCATTGAAATACTATTTCACCGGCCATTGAGGGTAGTCTGAAATTCTAGAAGTCGCTAATGTCGGTCATTTCGCTAGTAGATTTTCAGTCAGAAAGGCTATTGCTCTCGTAATGGATTCGTGCTCCATTACAACGCTACGTGCTCATCAGTTGATCTCAGTGGTTGAAACACACGATGCAAACGTGTCCTTCTACCTTCTAGCTCAGCTGTAAAACGTGAATCTCACCGAAGTTATTACCCTTATTCAACCTTCGCTCAGCAGGTAAAAATAGCTTCCGAAGCGACCACAATATTTAGCCGCGCGAGTATTTCGAGCTGATGCTACTGAACTCATGCCAAGTTCAGTAGCCGGCCTCAAATTACGGCGTTTTTAAAGATAAATATTCGAATTAAGTTTGTTTTCAATTTTTTTTTTAAATATATATAATTCTTTATTTCTAAAAAATGTTCATACTATTTCGTCAGCCAATCATTTTTCTCATTTAAATTTGAAATACCTACGTACCTATTTAAATGAAATTATATTGAATCTCTCTCTTTTCTCTCTTGAATTATATTGTTTGCTTTCAATGTTGTCAGAGAAATAATTAATTTATTTGCGTTCTCTTATTTCCATATACGTATTGTGTAATATCGCAATGGAATAGATACATCTAATTTCCCTGTTTTTTAATAATATTTTTATTCGTTCGATGTTGTTGGTCGCGGAAATAGGAGCGGTTAAGGATTCTTCCGTGAGAGCTGTGCTCTCTTCATTAGCAATTCAAGCCTTTCTATGAGAGTTTCCCATGTTTAAACCATGATTGCGGTGTTCCACCTCGGTTCCGTATCATTAGGGCGTGGACATTAGTAAATATTGTGCTGTTTAAAATTGAAATTAGTTGTAGTGGTCCCGGCTAAAGCAAGGTAGTCAGGATTGAAGACATATTGGCCTTAGGCGCTTGATTATTTTAAATTTCCATTTAAAAATCGTTGATGACTGATTTTTTTGACTGAGATTGTTTTTTTTTTTTTTTTTGTACTGAGGTTTTATCGGAGAAATTTATGTCTGTTGAATGAAGAATTGTCAAGATAAAAAGTATGCGTCACACTTACCGCCTTAAGCGATCCAAAATCGGCGAGGAATGCAGTTCTCTCTCGGGCAAAACTGGTTTACCAGAAATTTGCATTCGACGCCGTCTTTGATATTTGCAATCACTAGTTCAACGGTACGTCGGCGATTAAAAAACAGCTGTTCGATCCCAGGTCAATCTATGGGCTGAACAGAGCTGAGTTTTTGCTATTCGAAACTTTCCTTTCCAGTGTTTCATATTAAATCGATTCATGACTATTGGAAATAATCGAAAGCCAACCAGACAACTTGGCACCGCTGCCCCTTCATTCTGGCTCTTGTACTTGTAACTTGGAGATCACTCCGTAGACCTATTTTGTGCAAAAAGACAGGTTCTTTTCCAATTAAAATGATCAAGTGCTAGAAATTGGCTAAATCTGATATCTGTCATCAATATATTTTTTTTCTAAAAAATTACTCCTCAAAGATGGTAAATTTCTTTCAAAAATAATTTTAAAAATCTACCTTTTTTGTTAATTTACCTATTCTACCTCACAACACCTACCTACATTTTTTCTCCTATTTTCTGCTGGATTTTTCAAAGATATTCAATCGTGTGCTGTTGAAATAATGGGTAAGGAGAAAATTCTCTAGACGCTTGCTCTTGTCCTTGAAGGGTTCGTGCTCTTCGAGTACAAAGGAAATCAACCTTACACTTCGAACTTCGTCAACAATCCTCACGATCTTTCTCCCACTAGCTCTGCTCCCGGATTCTGGGACGCGTTTCTTATAATGACCTTCTTTTTTCTGAAGAGAAGTTGACCACAAAATTTCGACTATCTATCGAAGCTTGTAAAAATGATTTTTGGTTGGAGGATTTCGATAGCGCAAATGACTTGATTGCTCGTTGATTTGCCCAATGGCACTTGATGTGTTCAAACCGTTGCAAATCAAATCCTGCGGTTTTCGATTTCACTGCCGTAATTGCCCAATCTATGATTAAAAGTTGAATGATACATTTGAATTCGTTCCGTACTTATTTTTTACTCTAATAATAAACATTGGTAGTTCATTTCCGGCCTGTACAGAACATAGTTTTTTTTTAAGGTAGACGGTTTTGTAGATTTGGAACTCGGCCAGCCGAAGATTCATTGTCAACTGAAATAAATCGAATACGAGCGTTGTATGTCTCAACGATTTTAGTCTGAGCTACAATTGAACGCACGCTCGCTGCGCTTTTTCATTCTTCTCCATCTGATGTTGTTCGTACGTTTTTTTATGTTGTTTTATTTTTCTGTTTCAGGTGAGTGACTTTTACGCGTTTTGCACCGTTCGTATCTACAGTAAGCGAAAGAATTCATGCAGTATGTCCAATGAAACTATAATTTCATATTATACAAAATTCCGTTTATTTACTCGAGGAATTCGTTTTTTAATATTTTAGTTTCGTGATTTATTCAATTTATTATCGCTTGGTAAAAAAAGAAGAGTTTTTACTACGCACAAATTAATTTTTAACAACACTTTAAATGATTGTACAGTGGTTTATTATTTCTTCGCTTCAATAATGATTTAAGAAGACTATCCATTTGTGATTGTAATTATTCCGAACATTTGTGTACGATCCCACCGAAAAACAGATGGTAACTATCGGGGAAAACTCCTTAGCAACTATTTTAATTTTAATCGTTTTTATTTTTCCTAATTTCCTAATTGAAAACTAAATTTTTTGCCCTACCGTACAGCTGATATTTAGGTCAATTAATATTAAGGGGATTTTTATATCTCGAAGAACTCTCGAGTTATACCCTCATGGCAAATTTCTGAAAATCTCCCAAATTCGACGCAAAAGCTGCGATAACTCGAGAACCAATGAAGCTATCGACCCCGCGATGGTCTCATTCGATTCAGCGTCCAAAAATCTATAGAATTTGATACCAAATACACATTGTTCTGAAAAACCCTGGAAAATATGAATTTTCTCCCCCTCAAAACCCCCTAAAAATACCATTAAAATTGAGCTAGCAAGTTAGTTCAAGAATTGGGCCGTCGTAGGACCGAGATTGATTTTTGGTGAAAATTTCTAGAATTTAGCTATTATAGTTTGGCCGGAAAACTGCGTACGGCGGACGGACAGAATTTTTTTTTATTGGATATTCGGAATCTACCTGCCTTGAAACGTAAAACATCAAATTTTGAGGGGGGTTAGAAATTTTTTTTCTTGGGCGATTACAATGGTTTATTATTGAATAATAAACCAATACTTATTACCGAACGGTTTATCGATAACACAATAGTCGTTGTTACCTTTTGGATGCTTGAAACTGCCAGAACGAATGGAACGTTGCAAATTAGCCTGCCCTCCGTACCGAAAACCTGTGCAATTTACACCGATCGGTTCAAGGATCTTCATCCTCCGTTAAAGCTACGTTTTCTTTTCGCTGCACCCGTCTTCTCTCAACCGATAAAATCAATCTGGCGCGCTGAATTGCAGCTGACGAACCTGATAGGTGAGACGAAGTTGTCACAAAAATCTCCCGTTTTCCTGTTGAGGTTCGATCGCCATCTTCCATTATTCACGTTGACTATCTCGAATGATCGATAGAAAGGTGGAAAATATTAATATCTAATTTATTTAAATAAACTCAATCGATATTTTCGATCTAAATAAAAATATTTGTAGGTACTAAACATACCTAGAGCAGATTGATTGAGGAATGATAGTTGAGGGTTATGGATTGTGAGACCTTCGGACTTGATTCGGTTGAAAAGAAGGTACTTAAAACCTTTCGTCAACTCTGGCCGACCTTAGAAAAATGAAAGCGTCTCTTGTTTCACTTTGGATAGCACCTCTTTCTTTTAAATTCACCTCGACCGCGACTAAGGCGCGAGCCTGTTGATTTTGAGTCTGATACAGTCGGTTTTCTGCGGCCTTCGAGTTCCAGACCTGTCACGAAGCCTCGCCTGCGCCCATCGACCGTGCAAGTTTCGAGCTGACTCTCCCTACTTATTGTTTTCACATTCCCTCTTTGTTTTAAATAGCTGCTACATGAAGCAGGCTTTTATGAAACAAAGAAATTTTACTTCAATAGCTCGTCTTGTGGAAACTCAGACAGCCTCAACGTTTTCACTCTTTAGGTTGATAATTCAATAATAAATTGTAATCGCCCAAGAAAAAAAAAAATGTCTAACCCCCTCAAAATGTGGTGTCTTAGTTTTGAGGCAAGTAGAAACCGAATATTTGAAAAAATGCCTCAACTCGTTCGCCAAATCGCTATTTCTTTTTTTAGAGTATTTTTGAAGGGGGAGGGGAAACTCATACGTACATCTTTGTATCATTTCTAGATTTTTGAACGCTAAATCGAACGAGACCATTGCCGGGTCGATAGATTTAATGGTTCTCGAGTTATCGCAGCTTTCGTGTCGAAATTTTCAGAAATTTGGCATTAGGGAATTTTCGGAGCTATAAAAATCGTTCAATACTATTTTCTGAGGTTTCTAATACTAATATTTTTCTGAGTTTCGTTCGAATGTATCGAATAGATATTTATTTTGGAACGTAATATCGGCCAGAGAAAGCTTTAGCACCTTAACAGTTTTTTACTGCACATCTGACAAAATTTACCGTTATGTCATTCGCGTAAACTGTCAGTAATCGGAATTTTATTGCTAGGCTGATGTTTGTCTCGTTAATTAGTTACAGGTGAGATGTACTTTTCCCCCTAAGGGTAATTACTTACGATGACATTCGTTCATTACGGAATGAGCGAAGTTTCATCTTGCACGATTAGGTAACTCTCACTTGGGTCGTTAATACATAGAGCGCATCGTCAACCGGTAAATCTGGCGAAAATCCGGAATGAGGTTTGGGATGGTCGTGTAAGGTTCAATCTATTAGCATAGCATACTTCCTGGTTTGGGTGAAAGGCATTTTCGTGCTAACAGACTCGCATTCCTTTGGAGGTTCATAATTTCATCATAACGTACTTCTTCGATTACTAATATAATACTCGATATTTCATGCGATTCGCATTTTGTCAGGTCATTCCACTTTTAATTTTATGCATTATTCATTCGAAGTAGTAGCTCTTATTAAAAGCAATCTTCGGGCAATTAAGTCAACGACGAGAGTTGATATGTTTTACGTAATTATTTCGCACGCATTTGCATTTTTCCTTATCTTATGTTTCCTTCTTTTTCCGGTGATTTTCCTACTTGGAAAAATTCGAAGACCGGTTATTCAGGCAAAGTAGAAAATTGTGAAAGAGTATTTGAATAAAATGTTGAACTAATTTATTCCCAGTGTCTCCTCTGCTCCGAAAATCAGTCACGGTCTTGATGTATGTAGCTTCCTGTTGAACTCACGATTTTTACTCACCTTCGCTCGTTCGGACAACTTTCTGTCGATGATTCAACTTCTTTTCAAATCGATTGATATTCACAGCTGGAAGTCACGCGAGCCCACGCGTTGCTCGAACTTGTCTCTCTCCCACTCGATGATTACTCAACTTTTTCATGGCTAATCCGCCGATTCCTATTCTAGAATGATTTTGAATGGAACTTTGATAACGATTAACCGTGTCCTCTGTGACGTCCATTGTTTCGTTAGGTTTTATGAAATTCTTTGTTTCGATAAGTTAGACTTCTTGACGGACCATGAAACACCAAAATGAGTTATTTTGTATGATTTCCAATTCATTTACGATTGGTAGGAATGTGCAATTCAACGTGTAGATATTATAGCATGCTAGTACACGGTAGACTAGTATTAGCAGAGTAGACTAGTACTATCGGCACATTAATCAGCCTTGTGTTGCAGACTTGTAGACTAATCGAGTCTAGTAGACTAGTCACAAACTTGTTGACAAATCAGTTATCAGTTGTCTAGTTAAATACTATTAGACTCGTCATAGTCTAGTAGACTTGTCACACATTAGTAGACGAGTCACCCACTTGTAGGATAGTTGCACACTGGTAGACTAATGACACACTAGTGGACGAATCGCACACTAGTACACTGGTCACACACCAGTTGACGAGTCGCACACAAGTAGACTAGTCACACACCTGTTGACGAGTTGCAAACTAGTAGACTTGTCACACATTAGTAGACGAGTCACCCACTTGCAGGATAGTTGCACACTAGTAGACTTGTGACACACTAGTGGACGAATTTCACACTAGTAGACTAGTCACACACCAATTGACGAGTCGCACACAAGTAGACTAGTCACACACCTGTTGACGAGTTGCAAACTAGTAGACTTGTCACACATTAGTAGACGAGTCACCCACTTGCAGGATAGTTGCACACTAGTAGACTTGTGACCCACTAGTGGACGAATCGCACACTAGTAGACTAGTCACACACCAGTTGATGAGTCACACAATAGTAGACTGGTCATTCCCTAGTTGCACACTAGTTGACAAATCACTCACTAGTAGACTTGTCACACACTAGTAAATTTGAGACACATTTGTTGACTAGTCGGTCTCTACTTGTAGGACAGTCGCACACTAGTTGACTAGTCACCCACTAGACACTCGAAGGAAAAATAACTCACTAGAAGAACGCCTATATTCTATATTACTTAGACTTTTAACACTCCAGTAAGCTAGTTACAAATTGAGAGACACTGTCAACTTTCAGTATACAAGTCAACATTTTGTCGAGTCTGGTCGCTTTGGAAGAATCAGTTGTAGCTCAAACCACTTCTGGTTTTACGATCTTATTTGCGCTCACGTGATGAGCTGTATGCTAGTATTGTTGAGTCCGCCATCACAGGTAGAGCGCGCCATCTGTCAAGACGTCCCTGCCCTCGCGTGTCAGGTTCATCCGAGGCTCTCTGCGTGTAAATATAGCTCTGCCCTCGTCTGAGTCACCTCCGTTTGTTTCCTTCCATGCACTTTTGTCCTCCACTAGAACAAGTTGAATCGTTTGGCTTGCATTTCCCTCCTCCCCCTTCAGGAATGTCATTTTGACCCGCTTTGTCGAAGGACTCGTTTCTCCACCCACTACTGACCTGACCATTCTTGACTCGCGACGCTGAGAGCTCGGAATTCCTTAATGAACCCTTTGTTTAGGATAATTAACCCAGAAACGAACTGCAGAATAGAAAGGAAATTTCGAACAATGTGATATTTGTGAAAAGAAAATTCAAATCCTTCACTTTCGAAAAAAAATGTTTTTGCTATCCAAATTTAACGTATTACGCTTTTAATAGCGTACAATTTGGCTATAGAAGAGCGACATATCGGGCACGTTCAATCGACTGTCGATTTTCGCTGTTTTCAATACAATTATTAAAGAATTCCAACTCGAAAGCCTCCCGGTGAAAATTGGCGAACAACCGACAATTCCAGACGAACGGTTTCATCGATTTCGACGTTTGAGCTGTGTATTCGAAGTATAATTTAACGCTCTCCAATTTGTAGACAATTGAAATCGTTGCAATCGTTGAAAAATTAAAGAAGTGCCAACGATTTTGCACAATTTTGCCTCTTGATCTCGGCTTTGAATTAATTTTCCAGCTTCAGGACTCGGTTGTCCTCATTTGTCCGATAATTTAAGTTAAGGTCCTCGGTGTTGAAGATCTTGACGTCCATCTTTGGAGGGACGAGGTCGACTCGATGTAAGGAGGCTCTAATAGGATGACTTGATTGAATCTTTGCCCATTCGGTTATTTCTCATGGTAATCCAGGGTCGCTAATAGGTCCTTGTTTACCACACGAACGGATGACGTTTGTTTGACTTTACGTGGAGTAATTTCTGTATTTCCGAGAGACTTAAACGTGAAAACGGGCAAAATTGTCCATCGCAAACTTGAATACATGCCATTTTTTGGCACACCTGCGGTATTATTTCGAAATGCTTATGAAATTTTGACTTCTAACCCGACGGTAACGTACGTCACTTGAACTTGGATAAGATTTGTTCTAGGTAATGTTAAAAATTAAAGTTCTGTTCCTAATCGTGTTTAAACGAAATTTAGTTCTTGTTTTAATAATCTGAATAATCTGATCGACTTTTTTCTGACCTACTTATGCGAGGTATTATTTATTGTTCACTCGTGACGAACATTAGAGCCTTTCTAGGTCGCTTTTGGCGGATTCTTGAGCCCGGTGAAATTCTTTAGGCGGAAGCGGTTATAATCATCAAACCTGGTTCCAGCTATTACAATATTTAGGCCTCCCTTACTTCCTGGCCCAAAGACCTAGCTGAATCGTTTTGGTCATTCTCGTCGGGCATTGAGTGGAAGTGGAAGGAAGGATTTTGATCTATCTCTGCCCGTTCATGAGCCGCTGAACCTGCGGCGGTAACGGGCTCTCGAAAGTCATTGACCTTACCACCTCGGGCGTTTCTAGTACGAGCCGCTACAGGTAAGGGCTTGGCAACGACTTCGATCATCGACTTCCTCAAGTGTTTTGCCGTAAACCGTGTGAACAGATCCGGAAATCGGTCATCTAGCGACGGCGAGCGGATTTCGGGGGAAGAAAATCTAGCTAACATAAAAATCGTTCTCGAGATTTTTTCCCATGTATTACCTTCTGGCCAAAATAAGATGCTGCGAACAAAAATATTATTATTTTCCTTAAAATTTTCACCGATATTTTATGAGGTCATTTTCAATTTCGAAGGGGAACTTGAGGTGCCTTGGTACTTCCCATTTAGATAGTCCACGTAAAAACTGCTCTAATTGTACAAGGTGAGGCAACAAGGTTGACTTTCTGCGATAACAGCGCCACACCGACCTTGCACCTATATTTTACGTAATATTAAGTCAGTAGGTATCTACTGATATTATATTTTATATACCTGTTTTAAACTATTTCTATTGTTCTCGGTTCTAATTTCTCAAATCGAATTTCTCGATTTGATTATTTCTAAATGTCACTGTTGGTTAATGGTCCATTTTTCAATATTGTAGATTAAGCCAAGATAGTTCGAAGCGGTTTTCTCGTGAGCATACCTAAATTTACTTGGTAATTCTAACTAGTATATTTCGGATTTATCTCCGATCGATAAACTTGCAATAAATCGCTTGGAATCAGCCGATAAATAATCAGCGCTTTAAATAATTCTAAGCAGCTTGTGCCGAAAAATTAATGAAAATAAACTAATTTAAGCTCCTCATCATGATCAGATAAGCGTTTGGATCTGCGCATCGCTTGTTCTTGGCGGAGCATTTTTAACACAAGCTGCCTGGACAAAATATAATTTTGAGACCGAGATTTGAGAGCGAGTAGGCAGCTTCGACCTTGCTCCATACCCAGATAGATGTAAGATAACCATGTCAGTGCAGGAGTCACTCTCGTTTCCTGTCAGACGTGCTCACATTATTGCGGGAATAATGATATAGTATCTCGTCAAAGAAATAGTATCATTTTCGTCGATTCGACACGCGCCTCGTGTCCTTGGTTGTTTCATTCTGCGATTCCTTTATGTCGTAGGCGTCCAGTAGCCCACAGTGCCAAAGGAATTTCGTGATTTTGTAGTAGTGGGGTAGTTTTCATAGAAGATGCTGTTGAATTCACTGCAATGTAGAAATTGGATGTTTTAATTTTCACGAGACTAATTTTTCGATGTGCTCGATTTTGGAAAGCAATTTCTATCAGTTTTCTGTGCGTTGTGCGCGTCAACTTTATGATGCACGATATTTTCGCAAGAGATACGTTTAAAAACCTTAAACTTGTTGAATGTTATTATTGATCGGACGTGTTTCGATAATTTTGGTTAAATTGGTAGCAGCGCCTGCAGAAAATTCTTATTGCTCCTTTTTCGATTTGGTTCATTGTTCAATAACAAACCATTGTAATCGCCCAAGAAAATTTTTTTCTAACCCCCTCAAAATGTGATGTTTTACTTTCCAAGGCATGTAGAAGCTGGTTATCCAATAAAAATAATTCTGTCTGTCCGCCGTCAACACTTTTCCGGCCAAACTATAATAGCTACATTATTGAAATTTTCGTCAAAAATCAATCTCGGTCTCACAACGGCCCAATTCTTGAACCACATTGCTAGCTCAATTTTAAGGGTATTTTTGGGGGGTTTTGAGGCAGAGAAAATTTATATTTTCCAAGGTTTTTAAAAAAATGTGTATTTGGTATGAATTTTTACAGATTTTTGGACGCTGAATCGAATAAGACCATCGCGCGGTCGGTAGCTTTATTGGTTCTCGAGTTATCGCAGCTTTTATGTTGAATTTGGGAGATTTTTAGAAATTTGGCATTAGGGTATATTCTTGGAGCTGTAGAAGTCGTTCTATAATCGTTGGAATACTCGTCAAACACTCTCTTCAACTTTACCGTAAGGCGAAAAATTCAGATTTTAATTTGGAAACTAAGAAAAATAAAAATTATTGAAATTAAAATAGTTGCTACGGAGTTTTCCCCTAGTTACCAATCTGTTTTTCGGTGGGAACGTTCACAAATATTCGGAAATAATTACTACACAAATGGATAATCTTCTTAAATCATTATTAAAGCGAAGGAACGATAAACCACTGTACAATCATTTGCATTGTTTTTTTTCTTTGCCGTGTAATTTGTTCCTACTAGTTTTTAAATTCCACCGGAGTATCAGTTCTATTAATTGGATGAGAAGATTGGAACGAGGGGAATTGTTTCTCAGAACACTCCTTATCAGATCCAAAAGCCAAACCCAAGTTGTCATTGTTGGCTTTCTAAGGTTGAAAGCTCTTGTTTCTATACTGATAAACAGAACGCGATATTCGCTCACCTAATACGGCACAACACGTGATTTCACCCGTTGGCCGCAACTATTCTTTCTCGTGCGTTTTTGTTTTGCTTTTCCCTCTGGTTGGCTTGAGTTTCTGTTCGTATATCTGAGAAGCTTAGCCTCCGGGGCTGTATCAAATTTCTAGGTGTCCATTGTTTCAAAATACCTCCGTTTCTATTTCAGTTCGCGCGGATTTTTTAGAAAATAAATTAAACGGAAATTTTTAATCCACTATTTTCAGCAATAGCAGCTGTAGCAATTTTCTAAGAGATTGGTCACCATGTTCGATTTTTATGGAAGCGATATTTATCATTTATAATTGAATTACGATCGATAAATGGCAATGTCTTGTCTCAATGTTCGGTTCAGATATTCCATGGTAATGGAATCAGAAGCGGAAGCTGTTGAACTGAATTATTTAAGTTGATTAAACGAGGCGACGAGAGTCACCTGCGGTCGTAAGGCTTCCTAATAGGATTTCAATTATTCACTTCGGGTAGGCAAGGAGCCAAAACGGATCTCTCGCATGTAAATAAGGCGGCTAATAAGATCGATAAGGACGAAGACATCTATTTTCCGTACCACTTTGCTTTTTGACTTTTTTATGTGTTTGCTATGGCACACAAACTTGTAGCTGTAACTTCCTCATTTTCTAGGCCAAAAAAATCGTACACCACTCGTTCGAAAGCCTTGAATTAACTACATATTTCTATGTATTCACCTCACCAGTAACTATCACGATAACTGAGATTTAAGGTTGTTCATAAATGTATATAAACAATTTAGTGATCAACTTCTTGTTGCTATAAAGTTGAAACATACGTTAGAAAAAAGCATTAGATGTAATTCAAAACATTCAATTCAAATTATTAAGGAGTTTAATCTCTACATTTATTCTATTATTAACCTCTTAAAGATTTTCACAAAATCGTATATTGAAAAATAAATGCAAATATTAGCTATTATTTTGTTTGACAAACAACTAAAATATTTTGTCTTTCTTTCTTTCTTTTCTTTCTTCAGACATCATGAAAATTTCTGAGTTGCGGTCTTGTACGCAATTTAGAAATTTTTTGTTTACCCTAGGAATATGTGAAAAATTATCATCATAAAATCATCATCAATAATATTTTCATTGTTATGGTTTTTCCTCGCTGTCTTCTATCTGAGCTATTCTTCGAATTCTTGAACCAACATGGAAGTAAAAATAAAGCATGATTTAAGTCGTTAGCACAAATTACAGTTAATCCTACAAATAAGGAACTAATTTTCCTCTCATCATCATAATGTCATTTCATCTTAAACTCATCAGAAATTGTATAATTTTTACTGTCTATTTTCTATTTTGTCCTCAATGCGAGTTATCTTTAAAAATCCCTCGACGAGTAATTCAATTACTCTAAGCGCATAACCGGTTCAAAGTCTAGTTTTCTCATTGGTCCCAGGATTAATGAGCATTCTCTGACATTCAATGAATTACCAAGCGTTCGTATCACTCTCTCCTGTATGACCTGAGGACCTTTATGGTTTCGAAGGTGATCGGATAACTTAGGGAGCAATTTATTTCCGTGTACAGAAGGTAACTCTAGCGAAGGATTAGTTCTGCAGAGTAGTTGTGTCCTGTATAATGAACTGATTGATGCTACTCCTGTATGCTCTCTCCTTTCACCTATTAATTCCTACACGACAGGAATAACTGAACCATGTAATGAATTACATGTTTGGATGGTTTTCGAAGTAGGCCTTTCAGACCGAGTCAAATTAACCGTTACAAATGGTAGATTTCTACTTTGGCTGTCTCGACTCCGATTTTTTTTTTTTTTTACTTCGACGTTAAAAAACAACTGGTATCCATAGATTACACAGCACTTCCATGTTTCGGTAACTGGAATAACAAATTATAAAATCAAAAAAGCTCCTACTAAAGGTGCAACTTTATTATTCTACAACTGTTATTGAAAAACTAGCTTGGAGAACCCAAAAATAGAAGAACTCGCCAATTAGGTAAATAATGCGGAAGTGCAGTATGTGAGCCTAACATAACGATTCAAGCCAAGTTTTGTAAAATGGGATCATTTCTATGAACCTTCAGTCCCCGACCATTAAAAACTGCATTATCATTCTATTTATGACGCCATTCTTCCGATTCAACTCTTCTTCAATGATTTTCTTTCTGGTAGATCCGAAATGATAAGTTCTTTGTGTGATTGTCCTGACTAACAATAGCCGTTGAAGGCGAGCCTTCTAAAACTCCAGATTTCCATTCAAACGTTTGTTTGATAAACAAGATTGAAATACCTGATCGACGTTGGGGATCGCGGTGTTTATTTTTATCCGCAGCTCCTAAATGAAGATCTTGGAGCGAGTTTCTCGTCGAGATTCTATACATGTATTGGAAAACTGATTATTCTGTTTCTATTCAAATTTTTGAGGTGTAATTTGTACTTTTTACATTTTTTTTTAAATTTTATATTTATTTCATTTTATTTTTTATTTGTTCTATTTATTATTTTATATATGTTAGCTATTTATTTTGTTTTTCACCTTTGATTTCTTTACCATTCAAAACGTTGCAATTAAATTGAGCGTTTCTCGATTCTGAGAAATTTATCCTGACCCTAAAAACCCTGGTGTTCCATGTTTTTCACATTTTTTGATCCAATATAGGTAATCCGTTGCGTATAATAAGTTTAGCCCCGAATATGCGAGGCTTCTTTAGTTATGCTGTTATCTAATTCTCAAGTTGGAAGCACGATTTGACGATGTTCGCCGAAACTTTCCATTTTTTCCGTTTTTTTAGAAGCCTCTCACTATGCCGAATCGAGTTGACATTTCAGTATTGCTCATCGCTTCGTTGCCTTTGCCCTTTAGATTTAATCATGCGCCATTCTATCTCCCCGTTCATCTGCAGGTATTTTCGTCTTGCGATTTTGATGAACAAATATCACCATTCTTGCTCTTCATTCTATTTTTCAAATTGCTTAATAAAAAAAAGTCCAACAGTATTTCCTTTGAATTCTTTATTTTCCTGTTAATATAAAGGAAATCTAAAAGCGCGAATTGAAGTAGATGGCAATATTTGTTTTCTTTTTATGTCACTGCCAGAATTTCTCAACATTTTCTCAACTTTTTCAATTTCTATGTCATAAAATCGAAACGGCGGCTTTGAACGGAAAAGTCCTCAGAATATTTGCGAAAGAAGAGGATTTTTCACGACGAATTCACTCCTTAAAGTTGAAAATCGGTCATGCCAATTCTTCGCAATCGATCACCGGAAAACAATTTTTACACATCCTTTTTCCCCGCATGTCGCACAAATCGCGCAAAATACTGACAATTTTTCTATGTCCATTTTTCGTTTAATCTAAGAATATTTATGTTTAACCTTTTTCTCCACAGAGAATGGTCAACCGTAAAATAATTTTTGTACAGCTCATGGTGTCTATTTAATTCCAGTTAAAAATTTTCGAAAATTCTTGCCTTTATAAAATTAGTCGTTGTCGCATTCTCTACCCGTTTTCGAAGGCTATGTTTTTTATTTGCCAATTTTTCGTCGCTTTTTCCTCGATCTTTGAGTCCTGTTACCTAATATCTAGCTTTCCATCTTCGAACAGCGGTTGTTTCCCGATTCTTCGAAAGTAATTTTGTCCAATCTATCTTCTTCAATATTCTTCATTACGGTACCGGTTGTTGCGTGTTCTGTACAATGGATTTTCGAATGTTTGGCGGCCGGATTTTCGCGTTACTTCATTCGAATGCGGGAGATTCTCGGCGAGCGGTCGCGGTTCAATCGGCTCGTCCGATGATTCGCTTGGACGTTTTTCACGTTCTCGAGGCCGAAATCCCCTTTATGAACGTTAGAGACTGAGATTTCCTCATTTTTCGTTTCATATTTTACTCAGTCGATGTAAAATTTTGCGTTTTTCCCCGAAGAAAAATTTTCAAGTTAGTTTTTCATAGTTTTTTCTTCTCTAAACCCTTATAAATATAATCTGTAAAATTCGCACGGCTGCATTTTATTATTTTTGTTCACTATTATATAAAACGAGTATCTCCAAATCTATGGTTTCTGAGTGATTGAAGGGCGACAATTGAAATTTTGTCGCAAATTCGGATCTGAGATGTATTTCAGCTTTAAGTTCTTTCACCTGATTTATCCGCAATTTAGAGCGCGGATGCGGCTTTTATCGATGAAGCGCGCGCTTTCGATTTCTCTCGCAATGCACTGTTGGCTTTGGCCCTAAAAATCGCGCATCTGACCTTTTCAACTCCGATAACGGCGTATTCCCGTTACTGGTACGTAAAAAGATGGTCGATGACCGTAGATGGCATCGTCGATTCGCCCTAGGCAGCTCATGGAACAAGCGAGAGATTTCGATTGCGAGAGTTCAAAAGTTTAAAGAACTCGAGATACCTGAAGTTCTCCGACCTTCTTTGCAGATCGAGGTGAAAGGGAGTAAGAACGTAGTGAAACCGCGAGCCTTGAACGTAAGAAAAGAACGGCCGTTTTATTACCAAATCAAAGCGAATGTTCAGTTTCAAATAATGGAAAGTAAAAAAAAAAAAAACTTTAGATTGTAAAAAATTTGATGGTAATTTTCTCTTTCGTTATTCTTCGATAATCTTTCATTTGTGTTCGAAACAATTCCGAGCTATAATTGTCCGAAAAACGAGCGACGAAAATTACAAGAATGCAAATAACGCGGATTTACGGTGTTGAGTCGAACAATAAAATCTTTAACTGTTAATTACGCCTATAAAACTTCGCCGATTTTCAAATGCGACTAGTGCTTTCCAATTGGAAAATCCTTTTCGTTCTAGCTGATTCTACTGCATTTTTCGTTCGAAATCACCGTTTTGAAGTTATAATGCAAAACGCAAAAAAGTGCTCGATTTCGACGATATTTTCTTTATGAGGTTTTTATTTTTATTTTTCTTCATTTGTTGTTGCAATATTTTGATTTTATTTAAATGCAGTGGCCATATTTACGGTTTTCTCGTTCAAAATCATCTGTCTCCGTGAGTCTGGACTTTTTTCGGCAGCCATTTCGCTCATTACCGAACATGTCTCGCATTCGTTGCGCCTGGGAACCAGGAATTGCCGATGGTTTCTTGCTGATGGCCTCTTATGGCGATGAGGAAAGGGAAAGTATCTCCTGATGAAGTCTGTCTCATTCCGTTCTCTTTTAACAGCGCCGTGCAGACGGCGGCCACGCCTTTTCTTAGTTGCCCGGATCGATAAATCCTCGTGACGTCAGTTTTCCAACTCGCGTGACGAACATGGTCAACATTTAGTTCCTAAGCGAGTCCATTCTCGACGTCATTTATTTATTGATGGGTTTAGGTGATTTAATTTAAAAGAATTTGAATAAACGCCGGCTAAAGTACTATATAGGATTAATAGTATCGTCGATTTGTTTAATAAAAACTGTTCTGTGATATTTTCAGTTAGAATATTTCGAGTCATCGATTAGGTATTTTTTAAGTTTGTTTATTGTTACCTATTTTTTGAATTCTATGAAGACTATCATTGGACAATGATCGTTTTCCTGTTTTTATTATTTTTTAAATATTTTTTTTAATTTTTTTTATAAATTTTCAACTTTTTTAAAAATTTGTTTTGTAATAAATTATTTTATTGTTGTTATAATTATATTTTATTTTCATCTTATTATTATTACATTTCTACCAACATCTATTATATGATTTGGAGGTCGCGAAGTTGAAAACTCTTCTATCTTTATCTTCGTATTATTTATTTTTCGCTCTTATAAGTAGGTCGATCTCCATCCCGTATGCCAGTGGTCGATTGTGGAAGCCAATTATCTAGTCTCTGAACTAAACAATACGTGTACAAGCGTGTAGCAATCTACACATGTCAATTATCATAGTTGAGCGCGTGTAGAACATTAGTTATCACTTCAATTTTCGGAACATTTTGACATTAAAATCGTTTAAAAATTTGTTTTTTGTATTATCTAGTTATGCAGAAGTTTGCAAGTACCTGTTGAGTAATAGTCCTAGGGAGCTGTTGTCTCTTTGACTTAGCCTGATCGGCCGACTCCTTGACACGGATGCATATTTTAAAACCGGCCCTGCACAATGGCAGTATTAGTTAGGCTATTTGAACACTAACGAAATTAGGGACGGTTTAAAAATAACTCGACGCGCTGTCACATTCGGGACGGAAGATAATTTTAGCGCATCACAGTCGGAGTAAAAGTGAGTGCTTGCGAGATAGTCAATATTTGAACACCCATTTGTAAACTGTCGATGCAGCGGAAATAATTTATTTCTTAAAATGTTCCAAATTTTCCCCTTTTATATTTGTGGAAGTAGTTTTCGGATAATGAGTCCTTTGAGGTTGAAATTGGTCGCTAGTGTGGAAAAATCGCAAGGTAGAATGATCCGTAGAAAATCGTTCCGAAAGGGTTTTTATTCGGATTCGCCCGATTTTTATTGGCACCTTTTTCAGTCATGAGATGTAACTCATCTGGCGGGGCATCCTCGTACATTGTATTGGCTATGAATCGTGCAACGAGTGTGGGAAGACGTGATATCCAACGTCAACGAACTCATCTCACCTTCACGCCATTGTGCTCTGTATTGCCACATAATTGATCGCCAATGACTTGGCAGGTGCAAAAATTCATTTCTCTCTTTGCCGAGACGCATCTTTCAACTCATCTTTCATTGTATTGAGTTTTTGTTTCATCGGTAACAAAATGCTTCGAATTTTTCCATCCTTTCGCTCAGTCCAATATTTCCAGACCTTTTTCCTTTTAAACGAGACAATAGCGCATAAAAACCCTTTCGCTCTAGAAGAGACAATTTCCATTATTTTGTCGCTTCTTGTGTTGGGTGCTTGCGTCAATAACGGCAATTCTGTGCCAGAGACGACGGTCAGCTAGGTCAATCGATAAAATGGAACCTGGGGCGTTGTGGCATTAAAGCGTTCATCCTGCAATGCGGAGTTACTCTATTTTATACCATCAAATGAGCAAAAAAATACTCGAATTTAAATGAACTCTGAGAAAATTGTTTCGGAAATTCACTCAATCCTAAAATTTGCTCCCTCGAAGGCATCAATATTTTAAAAAAAATTTAATATTGGTACATAAAATTGAAATTCAAGTATTATTTTTTTATTAGATAAATATGTAGTAATTACGTAGGTTTTTTGTATAATGAGCTACCAATATGGTGCTCGTGTGATATAATTGCTCGTTTTTTAATTCTAAAAGTATAATAGATTAATAAAATTATTTTCTATGTTGCAGGTGATGGCCTCAAATTCGCTGTAGAGGAGTGAGGAAAAAGAGGAACATATTTGCCGAGGACCGAGTCCACGTCGCCTAAGATCATGAAAATGGTTCTATCGCAGCGGCAGAGGGAGGAGTTGTAAGTATAAATTACAAGTCTATCGTAGAAACTAATTCGCTTTGATCTTATTTTCCCTCGTTGACCGACCTAGTGACTTGATAATCCCAACTTTCTCGCGTAAATTTCATTTACATGCTAGTTACGTGATTTCAAAGCCTTATCGAACGATCTCTATTGTTCTTGTGTGGTGACAAGATCGTTTATCTTGCAATCCGATTGCCAAACTGAAGTAGTGGTACCTCCATTTCATTACTGATGTAGCGAAGTATAGAATAGATTTTTTCCATAAAATATTATTTTAAAGAATTATCAGGTATGGAATTATTAGAATTATTAGAATTGTTAATTATCGTTGATAATTAGTACTTATTAATTTCTTGTACCGGGTGTTCCATGACCTATTTAATTCCTCAACTCTTAATTTCAAACTGTCCCCCTTTTTTGCGATTTTTTCCTTTGTAATTAAATGTATTCTTATCAAAATGCTCCTATAGTTAGTGAGTTTTTCATTCAAAATTCCTCGTGTGCCCTCTTATTTTACCAGTTGTGCGTTAGAAAATTTCTCAAAGGAGTAATTCGAGGAGAACGATGTCACTTGTTCTTGAGCAGCTGTTCGTGTATTATTTTCAGCCTTCCTGTCTTATAGTTCTTTTGACGCACGTGCCCTTGCTTACCTGGTCCACCTTGAGAAGTCTCCTATTCATGTCCTGCTTCCTCTTTTTAAGTGTCCCAGCCGCTTTCATTCATTTTTTTTTACAACAGATGGGTAACAAGTGACTATTATAATAGTTGAACACAACTTCATTGCTTTTGAATTAAGTCTACTATAAAATCTCATATTTCTCAGGTTCGAATTATATTTTATAATTTTTTTATGTTTTTTAATTTTTTTTACGTACCTATAATTTTTGGAATTCGAGCCTCCCTTGAAGAGCTCGTCCTTATGATTATATCCTGAGCATATCCTGCAGTGAAAGCTTTTTTTTAACAGCAAATTTTCTTGTCGTTTTCAGGAACAAGGCTGTCGCCGATTATCTGAGCAGCAATGGTTACATGACGGCTCTCGAAGGGTTTAAAAAAGACGCCGACATGCCTGGAGAAGTCGAGCGCAAGTATGGAGGCCTTTTAGAGAAGAAGTGGACCTCGGTCATCAGGTTGCAGAAGAAGGTGAGCTATATTACCAGAAATATTTGTAATATTCTTCGTAGGTATTAAAAAAAGTCCGAGAGTGTGAGGGGGATAAAAACTAGGCGACTTATTCTCCGATACTTTATTGGCTGGCGGAGCACTTTATCCCTCTCGGGCATCCTCAGGGCGACGTGGAGCCGTAGGATCCACAGCTAAAAAATGCGACGCCAAGAAAAAGAAGAAAAAACCTGCGAATGATACTTCACTTCCATCATGATTTGAAAATACCTAAGCCAAACATAATATTGGCAACTAAAGGCGAATTCCTTGGCAGCTGTCGTAATTTAAAAAAAAATCTCAATTACTTACATTCTTAATTAAAATTAAAATTAATTGCCTTACAATAAAGCAAAATATAGTGTATGTCGAGCTTTCCAACGAAAAGAGAGATTTTTATGGGATAAGCCCCTTGAAAACCCCAAAAATGCCCTTAGGATTGAAGTAGCGTAGAGTTGAGCCATTGTCAAACTAAGATTGATTTTGGTGCAAATTTCAGTAATTTAGCTGTAATAATTTCCTCAGAAAAGTGTTGACGGTTGATCGACAAATTTTTTTTTTTTTGTATGGGTTTTACATGTAAAACATCCAAAACAAATCCCAAACCCCCAAACTTACCCTTATTATTAATAAACCAAAAAGCACAAAATGGAGCTAAAGTAATTATTTCCTCTCGTTTTTTGTATTTTCCAATTTATTTCAGCTAGAACTATATCAATGTTGGTATTTGCAGGTAATGGAGCTCGAGTCGAAGCTTTCTGAAGCTGAGAAGGAGTACATAGAGGGAGCCCCGACGAGGACCAAGCGCTCACCGTCCGACTGGATTCCCCGCCCGCCTGAGAAATTCTCTCTTGTCAACCACAGGGCGCCAGTCACAAAAGCAAGTGGTTACTATTGTTAAAGGCAGCTTGATCGTAATATTGCTATAAATGTGCGGTAGAGCATCACATGAGAAACCTTTATTCAAAGGTCGGTCCGAAAGTACCTAATAATAGTAGTCTGGCTAGAATTCTGAAGCAATATTTAGTGGATACGTTTCAAATTAACATCGCCAGGAGTTTGAGTGTTGGGACTCCTGACCTCTAAATCAATAAATAGTGCTGCAGTGGACGAAGTCTATTTCAAGAGAAAAACGTCGATGTGAAGTGATGGGGGAGCCTAAGGTGTCGTTACAAGAGAACATGTTACTCAAACTAACTTAGAAACAGAATGCTTGCTTTGCTTATGAATGTTTTGAATGAATGTTTTGCTTTGATTATTTCCACAAGAGCCAACCGGCAAAAGTTATTGTGGTAGCCCTCCAAGATGCGTTGATGAGTCCCATCAGTGTTAACTCATGGTAGAATTCAATAGATAGCGCTACAAGGGGACCTTTAGAGGACTTCCTCTTAATAATGCTACTTCAATGCCCTTTCAACTGATTCATGATGATGAAGTAACAACTTATTGGCTTTCTTTGTGCTTCAGGTCATTTTCCACCCTGTATTCAGCCTTGCGGTGTCTTCGAGCGAAGATGCTACGATCAAGGTTTGGGACTTCGAGAGCGGGGAATACGAACGATCGCTCAAAGGTCACACAGATTCCGTTCAGGACATTGCGTTGGACAGCTCGGGAAAACTGCTTGGTAATACTTCCCTATACAAGAGCCCTATGGTGAACAACGTGGTTGACAGTTGTCCCTACAGTTCCTTAAAATTGTACATATTTTTCGGCAGTTTCCTGCAGCGCAGATATGTCCATAAAACTGTGGGATTTCACGCAGACATACCAATGTCTGAAGACGATGCGAGGCCACGAGCATAACGTGTCCAGCGTCACTTTTCTGCCGTCAGGCGACTACATTGTTTCTGCTTCACGTGACAAAACGATCAAAATGTGGGAAGTCTCTACAGGGTAAGCTGGGTGAAATGAAAAAAAAAAAAAAATAAATAAAATAATACAAATATAAATAAGTGAACAATTCACATGATAAGTCTGCAAGTTTGAAATTTTTGTTGTTGAAAAAGAAAAATGTTGAAAAGTTTGTTTGGTTGACAGAAATTTTCTTTGCATGATAAACCTGCAAATTCTTAAGAGTTTTGAGCGCTTTTATTTCATTTTTTTTTTTTTTTCTTGCAGTTACTGTACAAAAACGTTCTCCGGTCATCGAGAATGGGTTAGACAGGTGAAAGTGTCGCCTGACGGTTCGTTGATTGCCTCCTGCTCAAACGACCACACGGTCCGCGTTTGGATCACGTCAACGAAAGAGTGCAAGGTTCGTAAAACCAAACTCATCCCTCCTTACATATCCTTCAGTCATTTATTCGTCTTCAGTTTGAATATATCATCAATTTTAACAATAAAATTTCAATATTAACTCTTATGACATGAAAAACTAGATTGTTTACGATTTTTGGGATTTTTCCAGGCCGAGCTTCGAGGTCACGATCATGTGGTGGAGTGCATCGCGTGGGCGCCAGAGAGCGCCTATTCAGCCGTCAACGAAGCGGCTGGAGCGGATAACAAAAAAGGCGCCTACGAAGGTCCTTTCCTCGTCAGTGGCTCGAGGGACAAAACACTTAGAGTAAGCTCAAATTCTCTTCAGCGGAAATTTTCCCAAGAGCCCTCTCCTGCGAGGTCTTCTCAGTAAAACGTTACAATTTTGTGCTCTTTGGGATCTGCTCTGCCGAATATTATATCCTTAATTTTTTCAGGTTTGGGATACGGGTCACGGCATATGCCTATTCACCCTGGAAGGCCACGATAATTGGGTCCGTGGCGTCGTTTTCCATCCATTCGGCAAGTACATCGTGTCTGCATCTGATGACAAGTCTCTCAGGGTTTGGGACATTCGGAACAAGCGGTGCTCCAAAAAACTCGAAGCTCACCAGCACTTTTGCACTTCACTTGGTGAGAAAGAATTTCAACTCGATTCTTTGCATTACCATCGCACAACCAGACCTAACCAGGCATTTTATCTATAAAATACGTCTTCTAATATGGCAATTGATCTTAAAGCGCGTAGATGAGGTTGTAAAAGTGATGAATATCTCAAAAAATCTACAAGCGTACGCTTTTCTATATTTTTCTCCTTTCGCATCAAGAAGTCCTAGCTCTCGGCGTTCCACAAGGTTCCATCTTGGTCCCCATTTTGTTCAAGAAGGAACAACTTCCGATTTTTCCTTCTTATTCTGATAACTCTAACGGAACGAATTTCCTATTCCAGATTTCCACAAATCGCAGCCGTTCGTCGTTTCCGGCGGAGTCGATCAAACCGTCAAAATTTGGGAATGTCGTTAAAACGCCGTATCAAAAGAGGATAATACTTATTCGCAAGAAAATTTTGTTTTTGAAAACTCCTTTCGCTCCCGCCAATTTCCTGCTCCGTCGTTTTTGTTGTGTTTCTTTCTCAAACCGCCCTCCTAGTCCATCTGTATAGGAATTTCGGTGGCTGAATGACACAAATCCACCTCAATACGTTGTCATCGGTTTTCGTTTTGTTTCTCATTCTCCTCCATTCCAATTGCGCGGAAAAGGAGCCGTTTCCTCCGTTTCCCGAAAGAGCGGCTTGAAATTGGAAATCCGTAGATGAACGATTCGCTTTTTTGGATCTGTTTGAAAACGAATTCAACCCTTTTCCTAACGGTTCATCTGTGTAACGATAGTGTTAAGTACCTGTGCCATCAAGCGGAATTGTTTTTCCTTAATTGAGAACGAGGGGAAAACTAGGGAAAATAATCGAAAGAGTAAGGAACGATGGGAAACAATTGCTCCAACCCTATTCAAGACTAGTAGCTTGTAATGAGTAAGGAATCGTGATAAATTTATTATTTATGATAATTGTATTTCATTTTTTGTCGTCGGAACACGCAGATGATCCCATTCCTGTAAGAGTTCGTTACAATAAACAATATAAGCCCTTTGCACTTGTATTTGTTAAGATTTTCGAGCGCACCTTTTTTTCTAGCGGAATACGATAATCTATGAGATGTAGTTCTTTTTGTGTAAAACTATTTCTTAAAAAACGATTCTTTGGATGTTCCCAAATCGCGATATACTATATTTTCGGTTTTGCAAATATTGTGCGGGGAAAATAAGAAATACGTCGTTAAGCTTTCGCGCTGACACTCTATTCAAGTATTCATATTTAGCGCGGCTATGATTCGTTAGGAATTCAGTGTAAACTAGATTGCGTAGTGGCTTTTCTCGTTTTCCTTGGTTTTTTTTTTCTTTTCCAGTTCGACAGCTAAAAATAATCAATTACGTTTCGGCTTTCCGCTTCTCCCTCCGTCTAGATCGTTCTTATTCGCGAGCCTGTATCTATAAAAAATCTATTTCTCGAGTTACTCTCGCTCTTCGGGCGATATATTTTACCTTTTCCCCTTAGGTTTAATTTGCGGCCCGGATGTAAATTTTTTAGTTTATAATGTTTTATCGAATTATATAATGTGGAAAAAAATGATGAGCATTTCTACATGTAAACAATTTTCAGTTTAATGTAGTCGCCGGTTGTAGAGGTTCAGAATTAACATTCTCCGCTACTCACCCAGTGGTGATCGTTGGTTATTTACTTGTAGTACCAATCGTGATCTTTATGGCAAAAATACACAAGATTATTTGAAACCGGTAGTAGTTATTTTCCTTCTGTGTTTCTGGAACAGCTTTATAACTACCTAAGTATTGCGCTGTCTTGGTGAATTACGTGAGGAGCTGTAAGTTCTTATGAGGGAAAATCATAGAATTTAACTATGGAGAAAAAAGAAGGAATTTTGAGAATTTTAGAGGGAATAGGCATGAACCACATCAACAGAGCACATTGGTTGATGCTTGGACAATTACAAAAACGCTGCAAATTATTGTAGTGTGGTATACAATTCCTTCGCTTCAATAATGACTTTAGAAGAACCAAACATTTGGAACGCATCCACCGAAAAACAGATTGGTAACTATAGAGGAAAACTCCGTAGCAACTGTTTTAATTTATTTAAATTTTTTTTAAATTTCCAAATTAAATGCTACTCACTCTCCACACCTTTTTATGAAAAACGTTGAAAAATACGAATTTTCTGCCCCTAAAAACCGCCCAAAAATACCCTTAAAATGGTGGAAGCAATTTAGTTAAAGAATTAAGCCTATTCCAGACTAATATTGATTTTTGGTGAACATTTCAAGAATTTAGTTATTGTATTATTCTCAGAAAAGTGTTGACGGTGGACGCACAGAAATATTGTTATTGAATATTCGGATTCTACATGCCTTGAAACATAAAACATAAAATATTGAGGAGGGTAGACAATTTTTTTCTGGGCGATTAAAATGGTTTATTATTGTATCATAAACCAAAAGTCAAGACTGGAATTGATGCGCAGTAGAGCCAACATTCTCTTATCTTCTTTCCCTTGCCGTCAGATTATTTCTTCTCTGTTATCATTCCCACCGATCAGGGTGAGCTCTGATGAAAAAATCTCCCAATAACAACCGTTTCATATTTTCCAGCGGAGTAAAGGGTGTAAAATAAACACGAACAATTATTATAATTAAAATATATTGTTATTAGGTATTATCACAATTCACAAAATTACACTGCAACGTTGTTAGAATTTAGAACCAGTGAACAATGATAAGGGTTATTGATTCGTTTTCTTATCGGCGAGACGTCCGAAATGCGTCATACTAGAGAGACATACTGTAATAATAATGAACTAGAAGGATTCGTGTGACATTGCCGCAGTCACATTATCTCTATAGTATGACCACTTGAGACGTGCTCTCAATGTATTAGGACGCATTAGAAAATTAATTCGATCGATAGTGCGCAAAATCGTATTTCTTTTTAATCTCTACCCTCCGAAATAAAATAACAAGTTAAAGCTCTAAGCTTAGGAGAATTATATAAATAAGTAATAATTGCTTGGCAGTCTTCGCACTGTGGCCGATATCGAACGGATTTATATAAATTACGAAAATAATGCAAATGAAAAAAAAAACAATTCTTCCGATCGTACGAGCTGGACGAGGCCTAGATCGATCACAGTATACAATTATTCAGTTGAAGTTACAACATACAATTCTACAGGTCATTCACTCGCGTATGTGCGTAGTTACGGTCGAAACGTGGAAATGTACAGGCGAGGTATTTTCGGCCCTAACTAGGAACATACATTCGCTGCCATATTAACTAAGGAAATATTTACAACTGACCGTTCACACGTTATTAGACTATAGTACAAATGTTTCCTCCTGACGAGGCAATTTACAAACGCACATCCTCCAATGGCTTCGTTTGAAAATTGGAAAAAGGGCAGCGGTTTCGAAGAAGACCCGACACCGATTTGACTTCTAACGGGAAAAAGGAAGTTCCGGTCGACGCGAAGAAGGAAAGCCATCTGAGGAGGTGGTAGGAAATTTCGTAGAGCGAGCCACTCTTGAGATGAAGCGACGGCAGCTCCATCTGTTGACGAAAAAGTGTCTCGGCCCGAAGAAATTTCAACTCGTCGATAATCTTTGTGTTGTTCTTCTTTTTTTTTTTACAAAATAAAAATCGTTTCTAGGGAACTCGTTCGTTTTATCGTAACAAAAAAAATAATTGACGACGAATTTCATTCTAAATAGGGCAGTAGAAAAAGTCATAAGTTAGTTCGATTTGTGAGCGCGTACATGAATTATAATACTAAAAGTCTCTAAGGCGCAAACGACAGCGCAGGGACGACGTTTCGTCCTTAATTTACGATAGGTAGTCGGGCGACGGTTCAGCCAATGGTTCGGGCGTCGTGAATAGCGGATTAGGAAAGTCGGGCGGATGAGGCAGCGGTCCAGCAGTCTTGGGTCGTCGACGATAAGCTAACAACCAACAGGAGACAGCAACTGCGACGGCCACTAAGGCGAGCAAAGCAGTTATGATCAGCGCGATGATGAAGCCGACCATAGAAACGCAAATGTCGTCCATCTGCTGCAGTTGGGGTGCTGAAAATCACATTGACGATTAGGTTAGGTTAGATGAATCGGGTTTTTTGTTACTAAAGGTGTGGAAAATATTCGATGGTGGAAAAATTTACCAGAACTGCCTTCCGATTGATCAGTGTAACGCTCTTCCCTCCGTTCGAACGTTAGGATGGCGTTTGATTCGATGGTGATCTCCTCCCGGAGTTGACCTTCTCCAATGGATGTTTCGGCTACTTCACTTCCCGAACTGTTTCTCGTTCCATCGTCGAGCGATCGTCGTCGTCGCCCAAAAGCGTTATATCCTCGGCAGTTCACCTGCGGAAGCGAGAAAAATATTGGTAATATGGTAACGAACAGCTAAGACTTTCGGATTTTACATGTCTTGCAACGTAAAAAATCAAATTTCCATGGGGTCAAAAATGTGTTTTTGTGAGCGATTACATTATTGCATAATAAACCAAAAATAATAATCTTAAATTGTAACACCGATTACACAATCGTTTTGTTTAGAAAATATCAACAAACCAAAAAAATAATTAATTTTTTCGTTTTCCTAATTTGATGAGAAACTTTTGTCTTTTCCACCATCTCTCCTTTTCTATTAACCATCGGATTTATTTATATTTTCGGCGACTTACAATAAAGCAGATTGCAAACCATATGGCCAGGTCGTTATAGATTTTCATGGCGATATTGGAAGAATCTCAAGGATGATGGACTCACAAGTACATAACAGGTGCGCCGCAACTAGCTACTAAGAACGTATAAGTGACGAACAGGGGCGTCATAGGAAGGCCTATGTGACATGGCGTTCGGGAAGGAGAGACTTGGAGATGACTCAATATCCTTGGGAGGAACAACCTGGAAGGGATAGGTGAATCGGTGGGAGGATCGGATTTCGTTCAAGATAAGGATAGAGACATAAAGAACGTGAAAGACGGAGAATAAGCACAGCCTTAGGTCCTTGACTTGTAGCTTCTATTGAGCACTTGAGTGAGCTCGAGTTGTTATTATACCTATCGTAACCGTGAAGAACGTTCTTGGATGCCAGCCAATCAATATTACACAGCTCTTGCTAGACATAATACGTAGGTTGATTGAAATAAAGACTGTAAATCCGGTCGAATAGAAGTCATGGATGATATACAAGAAGAGGGCTTAGTTGGATAGAAATCAAAATAAATAAGGTTGTGCTAAGGTGGGCTAGGAAGATGGCTCGTAGAGCGCTTCAGAAGCTGGAAATAATATAGAAAATAACACAGTATTTTTTTCCTCAAATTTCCAACAATTTGATCCCTTCCAACAGAGAAACCTACTCTGCCAAATGATAGTTTAGCTACTCAAATGAAGTTGAGTGTCCGCAACGAGCTTTTAAAGAAGAATAAATACAAAACAAAATTCAGCAACTCTCCCCTGAACATAAAAAAAATAAGCAAATAATTTCCTTACCGGTTGGCATTTGCCGAAACAGACGCGAATATTGCATTGGAAGCGGATGTTATCGCTGCTGGGGAATTTAAACGCGTTGAAATTGGCAAGCAACGACTGCGTGTCCGGATTGTAGTCCCATTCTCCAAAAATGCTTGGATCTGTTGCGCAGCCGTTCTCATCCGTTACAATGTATTCGTTCTCTACTGCGTCTTCCATCGTCTTGGCGACGCAACTTCGAGCGAAACCGCCGTATATGCCTGCAGCGGAATCACAACATTAATTAATGTTTAATCGAACACGAAAAAACGGATGAGGTTCAATGAAACGAAGGATTAAAGATGATAGATCGCTCGTATTACTTACTTGAAGGCTGCACGTCAACTTGGAGCATAAGATTGTCACCGATTTCAGCTGAATTTATTTCCTGGCCGTTGTTGGTAACAATGCGCATAAGGCAAGTTGGTGGTGGCCCAGTGTTGGCGATCGTGCCTGCCGTTGTCAGCATTGAGACATTGAAGCCCAAAGTCACGTTCTGCTCGCCAGTCGTGTAGACGCACTTGATGTGATATGCTTGCGTTTTGAACGTCACCAGCATTGGATGTTTCTGAATCACCAGTACAAAACTGGCCTGGCCCTGAAGGAACAAAAGGATTTCAGCATTAATTTTTGTTTGCTTACAATCGAATGATTACAATCGAGTCATTCACTTACGTTGACGTGAATGAGACCGCAAGTTCCGAAGTTGACTTTGAAAATTTCCGTCCTCGGCTGAGAATCCGTAGGGAGAGAAACGACGCGGCGGCACCGTTCGTCTTTTGAGTGGCCTTTGACGTAGAGAACGCCATTAAAACCTTTTTCCTCAATGTGAATCTCGACTTGGACGCCATCCGACAAGCAGCTGACTACCATGTCTGGCCGAGGGAAGTCCGTACGCATATGCGTCTGGTTTGGTGGAACTGGAACCAAAATTCAACTCTTGAAATGGTGTCGATTTTTCAAAGACTTAACAGTAACCAATCTCTCACAAAGAACTAGAGCCATGGTTATAGAATATTTGCTACTCACTGCAAGAGCCGTTTGAATTTCTGTTGTAACCCGATATGCATTGACAAACTGCCACGTGCCTCGTAGCGTTACAGAACGCATTCGGCACGCACTGTTTCTCTTCGCAAGGGTCGACGCAAGTTTTTGTCTCTCTGTTGCAGTATAGATGGTCGGCGCAATCTGAGTCAACTTCGCACTCCCTGAACACTGGTTTACAATATCCGTTCACATCCAAGATGTAGCCATGATCGGTAGGACATTTGCAGTTGCCACGTTCGTCGATGATGAGGCCTTTTTCAAGGTCGCACACGCAGTGGCCTCGTTCGTCAATTTTGTAGCCAAGTTCAGGCAGGCAGCGGATGCATTCGTCGTTCGGATTGAGTGCGGTTCCAGGTGGGCAGACACAGTTGCCATCGTCATCTCGCACAAAACCTTTGTCAGGTGGGCATTCATTGACTGGAAATTTGAACAAAATTATAGGACGATGTAGGTTGAAAAACAAACGTTGATAATGTATTTAAGATACCAACCTTTGATACATTCAACTGCTGCGTTGCCATAGTAGCCGGGCAGGCATACACAGGCCATAGTGCGGACAGGAGTTGTATCGAAGACTTGGCACAGGGTGTTAGTGCCGCATGGGTTGCTCACGCATGGATTTGTGCACTGTTTGTTGATGCAAGCAGTTTGCGATGGGCATTCTGAGTCACTTTCGCAGCCTCGTTCGACTACAATTGAATTAGGAAGAACTATCATCACTCACGATAAAATATTGTGATCAATACAACAAACAGGGTCAATGTAATTTTATTTTTAATCGTTTGACTGAGAACGGAGTAAGTACTATTCTACATGGGAACAATTGCTGTCTTGAAAATACGTACTCTCTTTGCAGCCTCCAGCGCTGTTGCCGATGTAGCCTGGTGGACAAGCACAGTCGGCGAAATGGTTGAAAACAGTGCATTCAGCAGGACTGCTGCATGGATTGTGCTCTTCACACGGCGATACGCATTTAGCGTTGACGCAAGCTTTGTCCAGTGGACAGTCACTGTTTGCTTCGCATTGGACGTGGACACAGCCGACTTGTGGGTTTCCGGTCATGCCAGGCGGGCAACTGCAGAGGGCATGGTGATTACTGCCGTAGCAGACGGCACCTGTGCCGCACGAGCTGCCATCAGGGGAACAGACCGGCACACACTGCCTATTCAGACATGCGTGCTGACTAGAACAGTCGCTATCATGTCTACATCCAACTGAAGAAAAAAAACACAGAAAATTATATTAGGCTAACTAATAACAAGAAGAACACAGCAGAAGAAGAACACTGCATGGTGACTCCTTTTCTGTCCGTGTAGCTACTACATTCAACTCTGATACCTGAATGGGTGAAAGTGCTTAGCATTAAAGGGAAATGTGAAAAATAAGCTGCCAACTTTTTCGCTCTTGACATACAACCTCATAATACACCGAGAGAAGGATAAATAAATTGCTTACTCTTGACACACTCCAAATCTGGGTTTCCATCATAGCCAGGTAAACATGAGCAGATAGGCTTGTGGTCTTTCATTCGACACTCCGAATTCGGTCCGCAGTCACATGGATCTCTGCATATGGCGTTGACACAGGCTCTGTCCGATGGGCATTCTGAATCTGTAATGCACTCGCCGATGGTTTTGACTGGCGGAGTCGCTTTACAAGTCCCGCTGCCGCTGGAGATGTAACCGGGCGGACATTCGCATATCATAGTGCGCACTGGGAGTGTCGACACTGTTTGGCACGAGGCAGGCTTCTGGCAAGGCTCCAACTCAGAGCACGGGTTCTTGCAACGGCCATTGAAGCAAGCTAACAATGACGGGCAGTCTCCATCTTCAGTGCATTCTGGTTCTATCTTTGCGCGACATGAGGTGTATGGGTTGCCTTCCAAGCCAGGTGGACATTTACAAAGAGCCAAATGATTTTGTACCGTGCACTCAGCCTGCGGTGCACATGGATGTTCGTACACGCAAGGGTTGATGCACTGAGCGTTGATACAAGCACGATTACTTGGGCAATCTGAATTAGAGCGACAGCCGATGATGTTGCACCGCTCGTATGGGTTACCTTGGTAACCACTGACGCAGCGACATTCAGCGCGGCTTCCGATAGCAAAACATTCAGCATTGGAGCCGCAAGGGTCGTCTACAACGCATGGATTGATGCAATGACCGTTTATGCAGGCCTTTCCTGAACCGCATTCTGACTCGCTACGACAGCCCACTGCAAAATTGCCAAAAAGGTAGAATGAGTGATTTGCAAAATATAACTGAATAACTATAGAAATATTGTTATGAAGAGCAATTCTTTAGCAGGAAAAATAACTCACCAGCTCTACATCCAGTGTTGGGATTCCCATCATATCCAGGAATGCATGAGCAGACTGGCCGATGGTCACTGACAAGGCATTCAGCATTTGGGCCGCAGTTACACGGGTTGCGACACATTCGGTTGATGCAGGTCTCGTTGAACGAACACTCAGAATCAGATGAGCAACCAGGTGGTGTTGGGACAACCACTAAAGGGCAAAAAGTGCATAAAATTATACAAAATGCAGAATAAAATCCTGCTGTATGAATTGTAAAATCTGCAAATAAGAACATCTAAAAACTTCAAAGATTGACAATGATTATTAAGAGTGTACCTGGCTTGCATTCACCCTCTTCATCAGGTGCCCACCCAACAGGGCACGTGCACACCATGGTTCTGACTGGGACAGTATCAGAAACTGAGCACATTGCGCTCGAACTGCAGGGTGTCAACTCGACGCAAGGGTTTTTGCAGGAATTCTTGATGCAGGCCTGTTTGCTTGGACAGTCGATGTCATGTTCACACTCGGGAGCGTTAGGTCTGGGTGGTGGTGGTCTGTGACAGAATGACATTGGATTTCCCAGTGGAGTTGACTCGGGACACCGGCAACCTGCCATATGGTTTCTAACAAAGCAGATCGCATTCGATGCGCATGGTGGTTGAACCAAATCCGTGCATGGGTTGATACATCGGTGCCCTGAGCATACTCTATCAAGAGGACAGTCTGCATCAACGTTGCACTCGACATGGTCACAACGGATGTTAGCATTGCCCTGGTAGCCTGGATAGCATCTGCATTGAGCTCGATGGTCTGCACCGTAGCATTCAGCATTGGTTCCACAAGGATCACCTAAAATGCACGGGTTCACGCATTCTCCGTTGTAGCACGTCTTGTCCGAGCTGCACATGCTGTCAGTCTCACATCCGACTGAAACAAGAATATAATTTATAACATGGTGTATGCATAGTCAAGGACAGAGATATCAATAGTCCCTTATTAATTCAAGGAATAGTCTATGTAAACTTACCCTTTTCACACCCGACTTGCGGGTTTCCAGAGTAGCCAGGCTTGCAGAAACAGATTGGGTAGTGATCCTGTACGCGGCAATCAGCGTTAGGGCCGCAGTTGCAGGGGCTGACGCACATTCGATTGACACAAGATTCAGATGGTGAACATTCAGAATTCGATTCACATCCAACGACGTCAGCAGATGCTGGAAAAATAACTAATCAGGCAAAATGGCTTGGGAATTGCAGGTAGTAAACATTTTTAAGGTAAATCGCTTACGTGGATTGCATCTGGTGTAAGGATCGCCGGAGAACCCAGGCGGACATCTACATACAGGTTGGTGGTCATTGGTGAAGCAGAAGGAACCAGGTGCACAAGGTGAACCGACAGAACACGGATTAACGCAAAGTTGATTATGGCACCGTTTGTCACCTGGGCAGTCATCATTGTGCGAACATTCGGCCACAGGTGGAGGCGGCGCTTGATCTGTAGGAAACAATTAAGCAACAAGTTGTAAGAAAGTACGAAACTAAAAATTAATTATCAGCAACGAGACTCAAAAATTATCGATATTGGGACTCCAGTTAAAAAAATATTTACAAACCATAAGAACATTCGATATGCGGATTGCCGATGAACCCTGGTGCACAAGAACATTGAGCCTGGTGCCGAGTTGACTGGCACTGAGCGTTCAGACCGCAAGGGTCGATTCTGCAAGCGTCAACGCACGTACCCCGTACACATCGGTCGGGGTCTTGGCAATCGTCATCTGCTTTGCATTCAGTTCTGCCTTCTTCAACCCCTGAAAAAATTTATGAAAGGCAGACGCAAGGGTGTGATTGTTGGCTCCACATACTTGGATTCTTTTGTCGCTGAATTTGTCTAAAAATAAGAGCAACTTACGAATAGGGGTGCAATGGCCATCGCTGGCAGCAATTGTGTCTGACGGACATTGACAGATGACAGTGCGAAGAGGCAGCGTATCCTGAACGCGACATTCCTGATCTGGAGCACAGACAGCTGGCATTGTGCAAGGGTTTTGGCAGCGCTTGTTGATACACGCCTGCTTTGACCCGCAGTCTGAATCCTGAGTACATTCCGGTCTTGGTGTTTGTCGGATTTCTGCAAAAAAAAAAGGACTTTGGTAAAAAGAAGCAAAAATTAAAAGCTAGACATGGAACACAATTGAAAAGGAAACAAACCATTGCATTCAACGTATGGATCGCCTTGAGTATTGAAGTCGCAAGTGCAGACGGGCTGATGAGCTTTAGCAGTACAAATGGCACGCCGTCCGCAAGTGTCGCGTTCGCAGACCTTGCGACAAACGCGGTTGAGGCGATCGCAGGCCTCGTGGTCGGCACAATCTTCGTTGTACTGGCATCCAACTGAGACGCAGGACACGTGAGCATCACCTTGAGTTCCAAGTGGGCAAACGCACTGAGCAATATGTTGGGTAACACGGCACTCAGCACCTCTGCCGCATGTAATGCCGGAGCATGGTGAAACGCAGTTGCCAGAGATGCAAGCCTTCTCGTATATACAGTCCGAATTGACACGGCATTCAGCTGGAATAGAAATGATAATCAGTGAAACGCTACGATAAAAATAGGTAGATATATTGGAAGAAAGAGGTAACGCGGTCCACATTCAAGCCATTTTTAAACTTATGAAAATGCTGCTAGTTTGCTACAGCTCAGTAGAGAACCGTGTTGCTTCAAGACAAAATAACGATTTCTAAGATGCTCAAGAAGCTCCAGAGCTTACAGTTCCCGAGCTTGAGGAAGGCTCTTTTCAAAATGTAAAGAATTATAGTCTTGCCGCGGTGAGCCAGAACCCCCAACTAGTGAGCCCCTAAACCTGGCGTTCAAAGGGGCTATAATTTCTGCACAAAATGTGAAGTATGTAATTAGAAATTTCATGAAAAGAATAAAACTCAGACTGTACACGTACGTCTATAACAGCTGGTCTGTGGGTTTCCAGCCCATCCTAACGGACAAACGCATGTAGGCCGATGGTTAAGCGTCGTGCACTCGGCGCCTTTGCCGCACGGTTGGTTCACTCTGCAAGGATCCTGGCACCTTTGATTTATGCAAGCGCGCAACGATGGACATTCAGAGTCAGAGGTGCATTCTGGTTTGACATCGGAAGGAACTAAAAAGGGGACAAACCCATTGTTATAAAAAATCGTCAGTAAAATTCGGTTGATATTTTTTTCTTCAAGAGTTTCAGGACGAATCATCTCAAATTCAATTCGATACCTCTGTAACAGTTACTGAACGGGTCGCCGACAAGGCCCGACGGGCAGCGGCAAACGGCTTTGTGATTGGTCGGTTGGCATTCAGCATTTCTGGCGCATGGATTCGACAGCGTACACGGATTGACGCATTGCCTGTTTACGCAAGTTTCCGTCGGTGAACATTCGGAATCCGTTGAGCATCCAGGTTCGCTTAATGGAGCTGCGAGGAGAGAAAGTCCTACATTGTAAAGGCGACAAATAATCGAGCAATGAAAGCCTGAGCGGGACCATTTGGAAACAAATTTTTTTTTTTTTCAATTTGCTACGAATATTTCATTAACAGTTACTAGGTACTCTATTTCATCCCTTTTTCTCGCGAAAAGCTAATTTCAAGTTAATTGGATAAAAATGAAATAAAAAAAGCTAATCCATAACTAGTAAATAATGAAAATTATCAAGTGAATACTGATGAAAATGGTCCACTTAGGCATAGCTGAAAAGAAACTCAATGAATTAAGGTTTCAAAGAGATGTAATTACTAATGATTCATTCGGGTGTGTTGCTGTTATAAAGCAAAAAATTCACAATAATATTAAGTATTCACATTATGAGGAAAAAGGAATAAAGGAGATGGGAAATAGTTATAGAGGTGTTGTCGAAATTAGCTGCGCTATTTCTGGAAAAAGAAAACAATACTATGAGTAAATCATATTTCACCATAAATAACAGTACAAAAACGATGTACTAGCAAATATAGACAGTATATAATACCAATAGACAATTGCAACACTTGACAAAGAGAAAATAGGACAACATTAAGCTAATGAACTCCACAAATCGACACTGCAGGTTGAATATCAATAGAGAAAAAATTCAATCCCTTCGAACAAAACAAGAGGTTTCACTATTTTTGATCACTTCCATTCAATTGAACTTGAAAAACTATCATGACATTTAAAAGAAACCAAGATACTTGAAATGAAAAACGAGTCATATACAATGGAGTTATTTTTACCTCGATCGCATCTGACGTCGGCGTCGCCTACAAATCCAGGCAAACATTGGCAAGACATTGTACGTAATGGCAGCGTGTCTACGACGAGACATTCGGCATTTTGGCCACACGGCTTCGTCTCAAAACATGGATTTCGACATTCGCCACTAAAGCAAGCCAACTTGCTAGCACAGTCGGCGTCATGTTTGCAACCGGTGTCCATTTGCGGTTCTGAAATAATTTAATATAATTAGGATTTATGAAAACGTCAATTGTTGTCTTCAAGACCGACGAACAATGAAAGAGTTAAAACGCATGTGAAACGTACCGATGGTACAAGATATGTGAGGATTGCCTATGTATCCAGGTGGGCATCTGCACGTCGGCATGTGACCCTGAACTGTGCATAATGCACCAGGAGCGCAATCGCAAGGATCGGCACACCTCGTGTTACGACAAGCCAGGTGAGATGGGCATTCAGAGTCGCTTGTGCATTGGGGTCGAAGACAGGAAACTTGCGGGTCGCCGAGGGTCCCTGGAGGACACACACAGCGAGCAGTGCTGCTGATTACATGGCATTCGGCACCCAGGCCGCACTGCGTGTAACGGCAAGGATTCACGCATTCTTTGTTGACGCAAGCTTCTGTCGGTGGGCATTCCGAGTCTGATCGGCAGCCGACTGTTGGTAGAATGGACAGAATTTTAAATAGAACACAATGAAAAAGGTATGGCCACTCTCTCCCAAAACTGATTCAAAATCAGTCCAAGGATACATATCTGAATACTGAATCATGATGTAGTTAGATCATTATATGCACAATTTATGGGGCAGAGACTTACTGTCAAAACATTGACTAAGTCCGTTGCCAGTGAGGCCTTCTCTGCAAACGCAAACAGGCCTGTGCATCAGAACTCGGCACTCGGCGTTGTAAGCGCACAAGCTGGTTGAAGCAGCTTGGCAAGGGTCTGCGCATTTTTCATTAATGCATGCTTTGTCGTTGGAGCAATCATTATCAGAAGAGCACTCCGGCTTTTGTATGACGACAGGATCTGGAAACCGATCAGAAATATATTTAGACTTCCAATAACCTTATGGCCATTGAATACTGATAAAGGGACAAACACCTACCTCTTTGTATGGTACATTGTATCCTAGCGTCACCGTAGTAACTCGGTGGACACGAGCAGACCGCTTTGTGATTGACAGTTTGACAGATGGCGTTGATTCCGCAAGCATCGGAACATGGGTCGCGGCACTTCTGATTGTAGCAAGCCTTATCACGCGGACAATCCTGGTTGATGACACATTCAGGGTAAATACACGAAGCGACACCATTAACCACACGGCATTGTCCGTTTTGACCACACGGTGATGGGTTGCAAGGGTCAGATGGAGGAGCTGAAAAATGATGAGAAAGAAATAATCTACAATTAGATTAAAATATTCAGACTGGATGTTAGTAAAAAGATTTGATAAATTCAAAATGGCTTTCATGTTATTACAGCTATGGAAACATACCAGGTATCTGCTGGCATTCGACAAATGGATCGCCGTGATACTTGGGTGGGCAAGAGCAGATAGGACTGTGATTGACGACGTGGCAAACCGCCAAATAGCCACACACACCGACGCAAGGATCGCCACATTTGTTGTTAATACAGGCTTTGTTTCGAGGACAATCAGAGCTGATGACGCATTCAGGGCGGCAGCCTCCGCTGCTGCTTGGGCTGCCCTGGAATCCTGGCAGGCATTCACAGTTGGCGACTCCCTGGATTGAGGAGCAACGAGTGTTCGGGCCGCAAGGTGACGGTCGGCAAGGATCTGTGGCTACTGGGGGCGCTAGAAATTATACAAGTAAAATGAAACCATGCAGAAACAGGAATGACTTTTTTATTTTTGACATGAAAGCAGTGGATATTGTAGAAAAAAATCTGCAGGGGGTCTCTCTTGAAAATTGGCACAAAATTAAAAGTTATTGACTCGCTTACGTGGTGGCAGTGGCTGGCATGAGATGAAAGCATTTCCAGTGTACTCTGGTGGACATGAGCAGATCGGTATGTGGTTGGACACTGTGCAGACGGCACCGACACCGCAAGTTCCTGGGCAGGGATTGGCGCAACGATTCCTTATGCAGGCCTGACTCATCGGACAGTCCGAACTGACCACGCATTCAGGACGACAGCCTTCGTATGGATTTCCTTGGTATTCAGGTGAACATTCGCAAACTGCATAGGTCCCTTCGATTCGGCAAATAGCGTTTGGTCCGCAAGGAGACGGTACGCATGGATTTGTTGGCACAGGTGGTGACGTCGGTGGAGCTGTACGGGAAAACAGAATTGCAGTATAGGTCAACTGACCACAAAGTATTCCTAAAAAACCATGTTCATGCCAAATATCACATCAGAATCGACCAGTGCAGGCAAATTTGTTCGAAGAATTCAAGACCATGCATATTCAGGAAAGATGAAGCATCAAAATTATCTAACTAGAGCATAATTCACAATGGCTAAAATAGAAGTAAGAAAAGTCGAGAAAAAGTATGCTTCTTCCAAAGTGAGTCATAAATTCTTCAGTCAGACAAATGGCTGAATAAGTATTCAATCAAATAATCGATTGTATTATTACAGTATAGGAACTATAATTTGGTACGTAGGGAAGGTGTTTTCTTGGTTTGTATCATAATGTATTGGGATTTTTCAACTGGAGCAAAGTTGTAGTCGAAGAAAACATACCACCTTTCAAGTTTTTCAAGATTTGTAACTTGCACAGTGGATAACTTTGACAAAAAGTCGTCAATTCAGATGTTTGAATATACCAAGAGTTAGGTAATTAAACTGTTCACATTTCCCCAATGTAATGTACCTATCCATTTTTCAACAGTTTGTGAGGTATTCGACACTATTGCTGGAATATACACGAAAACATTCATTTTTCAACTTTCAACCTTCTTTTTGTCAATTTAGCGCGAAAGAAACAAAGAATGGAGCATATATTATTGATATACACATAATCTACTATCATTATGCCGAATTTGAGCGAAATCGGAATCAAAAAAAATTTCACGAAAAATTCAAGGGGTACCCCTGCGATTTTTATTAACCGATCAGTTAACGATTTTTTACTCCTCTCTCAATAGAGATAAAAATCTGAAATTTTCAGGAAAGTTGTATCTTACCAAGATGTATTTTTGTGATTTTTTTCAATTCTCGAAAAAATCTGCAAGTGGTCCAAAAAAATCAGTTTTTGAAAGCTCGAAAATCGACCTTTAAACGGGCTTTTCGGGGTCAAAATTTATGAGAATCAATTGTTTTATTATGCAGGAGTCTTCATTTGAACGCCTTACACACGTACATAGCAAAAAATTTGGTGAAAAAACTTTAAACAGAGCCAGAGAAATTATTTTCCGTAAATCGAGGTTTTCACCGGCCGAGATCTCGGGCTCCGCTAAGGGAGAAAAATTAAACTCTTGTTTTTAAGCGTTTTCGAGAGCTATTCTACAAGAAAATTTAACGCTGAACCCGAAATTGACGTCAAAACGACGGAAATTTGACGACTACGATCAGTTTCAGTCCATTTTTAAGGTATTAGTGTTTGTTTTTTAACTTTGAAAATTCGTTGCAAATACGGTACTATTCAATTTTAATTGATTAATGATTCCTACAGTAAATTAGACGTAGAATTCGAATTTGGAGGAATTTTTTTCAATTTTCAACGGCAAAATTCAAAATTCCAAGATTTTTTTCAGCCGGTGGCCTTAAATTCTGAGCATACTACAAGAAATTCGTCAAATTCTGCATATTTTCGTCAAATTCTATCCAGCCAGTTTACTCAATCAATCGTATAGCTCTCCTCATCCCCCGGGGTTTTTTTTATTGCAGAACTTCAATAAAAAGTTCATTGTTCGAAAGAGTTCATTATTCTATTGCATACTAAAGAAATTAAGTTTTTTTTTTAAATTATAGATTTTCTGTTCAATTAGAAGTCGTCTGTCATCATTCTTAGCGTTTCCAAGCTTGCTATGCTGAAATGAGTAGGGTTACCTTCTTCGCAATCATATACATGACGGATGAAATATGTTTACATGAAGCGATGATTCTTCCGATTGCAAGACACTGAAATATCCACAAGAACATGCTCACGAGGTACAAAATAGAAAACATACAGTAATGTGCAAAAGAGATGAAAATTAAAAGTACCATGCAAAAACCACAAGAACATTCCGCATGCAAAATATACATAGTGTGTGGACGCGCGATACAACGGTTCGTGGAAATTATTAAACCTGCAATGATCGTATTCTGATATGGTCAACTCATTGGACAAAAATGAGAGCGAAAATGTAGCCTTACGTGGAGCAGACAAACAGAGAGAGAACGGATCGCCGGTGAAACCTGATGGACAATAGCAGTTAGGAGTGTGACTGACGACGCGACATTCGGCATTCGAGCCGCAAGAACCAGGACAAGGATCTCGACACTTCAAGTTAATGCAAGCCTGATGAGACGGACATTCAGAATTCGAGATACATTCTGGCCTACAGTTCGGAGGGCTACCGGTGTAACCTTCGACGCAAGTGCAGGAAGGCGATTGGTTGATAGACTGGCAAATTGCGTTCGGCCCGCAAGGCGAAGGTAAGCAAGGATTTCGAGGCGCTTCTGGTATTGGAGCTGCTTGAGCTAAAAGGGTAATAAAATCATGTGAGATCCAAGGAAAAGGTTTATTATTACATATTCATTCGGAATTTTCAACCCATGTTTTGCAAAACTATATTGAACAGTAACTATAATTATCAGATAGAGTTAAATATTTTTCTATAATGAGGAGAAACGATCTTACGTATCGGATAGCATCTGACAAAAGGATCTCCAGTCATTCGAATCGGACACTTGCAGATTGGATTGTGGTTAATAACCATGCACTCAGCTCCGATGCCGCAAGTTCCTGGGCATGGATCTGTGCAGTGCATGTTGCTACAGGCACGGGTCTGCGAGCAGTCTGAATTGACAGAACACTCAGGTCTACACGACGGCGGTGAGCCTAAGTAGCCCGGCACACAAGTGCAGACGGCTTGATCGTTCACTTCGCGGCACACGCTATTTGGCCCGCATGGCGACGGGAGGCAAGGTTTCACTACTGGTGGAGCTGGAAATTCGAGCAATTTATGAGGAATAACTCAAATACAAAGTGGAAAAAAAATACGGACCAATTTCAGAGAAGCTGGTGAGTGAATCTTCCAAAGCAAACCTAATCAAATAGAGATATCTTTATATACCTTCAAAAGGCCTACAGACGACAAACGCGTTTCCGCTCATTCTTTCAGGACATGAGCACGTGGGAATGTGATTGAAAACCGTGCAGAGGGCATCTAGACCGCAAGTCCCAGGGCAGGGATCTATGCATTTGTTTCGAACACAAGCTTTGTCTCGAGGGCAGTCAGCGTTTAGAACGCATTCAGGCCTACATCCTCTGTATGGGTCGCCTTGATATTCAGGTAAACAAGTGCATACCCCATCATTACACTTTGCATTCGGACCGCAAGGAGACGGGTTGCAAGGATCATCGGCAACGACTGGTTCAACCGCTGAAAATAACAAAACTTGACTTAGCCGAAGGCAGAAAAATTGAATGATTCGGACTGGTAAATGAGGCCAACTTACGAGGAGGTTTGGGGACGCAGTTTGTGAAAGGATCACCCGTATAGCCATCAGGGCAAGTACAAATCGGGGTGTGGTTTATCACGTTGCATACAGCGGAGAAACCGCAAGATCCTGGACATGGGTCTTTGCACTTCTCGCGAATACAAGCCAGGTTACTAGGGCATTCTGCGTTTATTAAACATTCGGGTTTGCAGTTGGGAGGAGCACCTCTGTATTCAGGAAGACATGTGCAGGAAGGGGAGCCACCAATGTCTCGGCATTCTGAGAAAGGACCGCAAGGTGATGGGTAGCATGGGTTCACATATGCAGGAGCTGTTGGCCTGGGTGGAGGAGCTGAAACGAATTGAATAAAATTAAGCCTCTGTACGGATGAAGTCGGAGGAAAAAATGTAATTCAAACTGGTAAAATGAGGGAGAGAAACATAAAAAAAATTGTATTTACGTGGAATTGGCCGACATTGTACAAACGGGTCTCCAGTGAAACCTGACCGACAGCTACAAATGGGACTGTGGTTGATCACTTGGCATTCAGCATTCTGTCCACAAGTTCCAGGACAAGGGTCAACACATTTCTGGTTGATGCAAGCCTTGTTCGATGCGCATTCAGAACTGACAACACATTCGGGTCTGCATCCTGGAGGTGATCCAACGTAGTTTGGAAGGCAAGAGCATATGGCTTGTCCATTGTTATCTCTGCATTGGCTATTTGGGCCGCATGGTGATGGATTGCATGGGTCGACTACAGGTGCTGCTTGGACCGCTAAAAAATTAAGGGTCTTCATGACTGAATGACCAGCAGGATATGACTGAATTTAATGAAAACGAAGCTATTCTTACGTTGGGGTGGTATGATGCTGCAGTATCTGAATGGATCGCCAGTGTATCCTGGTATGCACGTACATGTTGGAAGGTGATTTACAACTTGGCAAAGAGCGTTTTGGCCACAAGTACCAGGACACGGGTCTTGGCATTTGTTTTGCATGCAGGCTCTATTGGTCGAGCAGTCTGAATTGATGACACACTCGGGACGACATCCTTCATACGGGTTGCCAATGAACTCGGGCAAGCAAATGCAAGCTCCAGCTCCATTTTGTTCCTTGCAGATTGCGTTAGCACCACACGGGGAAGGAACGCAAGGCGTTGGCCTTTCTGGCGGAATTGGATCCGCTAAATGAGGTGGAAAATGAGTGTGCGATGTTAGAAAAAAAGAAGCTAGAAATTACTAAGCAAAGGAATAACTATTTATATTTGCAGTCAAGGGCATGGCTGAGTTAACTCACGCTGTCTGAGATGGCATCTTGAAAACGGATTTCCGGAGTAGCCCTCAGGACAAATGCACTGTGGAGAGTGGCTTACAACTCGGCAAATAGCATTTTCCCCACATGTCCCAGGACAGGGGTCTTTGCATTTTTGGTTGACACAGGCGAGATGGCTGGAGCATTCACTGTTAGATATGCACTCTGGCCGGCAATTTGGCGGTCTTCCAAGGAAATCTGGTAAGCAAGAGCAAGATGGACTGTCCCCTACAGCTTTGCACTGAGAATTCGGTCCGCAGGGCGAAGGTCTACATGGGTCAACAGGGGCTTGCTGTACTGGTGGCGGAGGCGCTAAAAGATGTGACAAATCCTAATGAAATTTTGGCAAGATTTGAAGAATTTTGATCTTGGAAACAAGAACCAGACCACTTACGTGTGGGTAGGCATCGTATGAACGGATCACCCGTATAACGGGGTGGGCAGCTACAGATTGGATTATGGTTGACGACTTCACACCTAGCCCCAACTCCACAAGCACCCGCACAAGGATTTATACATTTCTGGTTGCTACAAGCTTCGTTGCGCCCGCAATCTGAGTTGACTACACACTCGGGGCGACAAGCAGGAGGTGAGCCTCTGTAAGATGGTAGGCAAGAGCATACAGACTGCCCATTAATCGGCCGACATTGGCTATAAGGACCACAAGGAGATGGCTGGCATGGTGTTGGCTCTGGAGGAGCTGTAAGACACGAACAAATACGGATTGATTCACCTGAATTTCACCAGATTCGTAACGATCTAAGGTTCTTAACTTAGTTGGGGTAGTTTGTTTGATTCATAGAAAAATAAGCAAGTTAATAAAATACCTGCCACTGTAGCACATTGGATGAACGGATTGCCAGACATTCTGTCAGGACATCTACAAACAGGTATGTGGTTAACAACATCGCAAAGCGCATTCTGACCACATGTTCCTGGACAGGGGTCCAAGCATTTATTGCGAATGCAAGCCTTGTTATAAGGACAATCAGTGTTCAGCACGCATTCCGGCCTGCAACCCTGATACGGGTCTCCTTGGTATTCGGGCAAGCAAGTGCAAACTCCGTTATTGCATTGAGCATTGGGTCCACAAGGAGACGGATTACAAGGATCATCAGCGATCACAGGCTCGATAACTGGAAAATTAAATACTCTATTGATGATACCATTACTATGAATTGAAACCAGAAGTCCTAAAAAGAGAAAAAACTTACTCGGTGGTTTGAGTACACAGTTTGTGAAAGGATCTCCGGTGTATCCTTCAGGGCAGACGCAAACTGGTGTATGATTGATCACATTGCACAGAGCGCCAGAACCACAAGATCCTGGACAAGGATCCCGACACTTTTCTCTAATGCAAGCTTCGTTACTGGGGCATTCAGCATTTATTGTGCATTCGGGTTTACAGTTTGGTGGTGAGCCAATGTACTCCGGAAGACAAGAGCATGAGGGAGAGCCTCCCACATCACGACACTGAGAAAATGGCCCACAAGGTGATGGGTAACATGGATTGACGTATGCCGCTTGGGTCGGAGGAGGAGGAGGGGCTGCAATATGAACAAAACAGGAATAAGGATGTTGAATTATTACTACCTATCCATTTATTGATAGACATTAGAGGATCATTACGTGGTATCGGACGACACTGGGAAAATGGATCACCAGTGAATCCTTGGCGACAGCTACAGATAGGACTATGGTTGATCACTTGACACTGAGCATTGTGCCCACAAGTTCCTGGACATGGATCTGCACATTTCTGATTAATGCAAGCCTTATTCAAGGCACATTCTGAGCTTCCAACACATTCCGGCCTACATCCAGGAGGAGATCCAATGTACGTGGGAAGACAAGAACATATTGCCTGACCATTATTTTCCCTGCACTGACTGTTGGGACCACATGGTGATGGATTGCAAGGGTTACTCGGAGGAGCAGCTTGAACCGCTGGAAGGAAAGTACCGTAATTTGAAATAGGATCAATATTATATTTTATAAGTTCTATATATCCCAAGACAACTATAACACCTACGTTGCGGAGGGATGATGTTGCAGTATCTGAAAGGATCACCAGTGTAGCCTTGTATACAGGAACAAGATGGCAAATGGTTCACCACTTGGCACACAGCATTTTGGCCGCAAGTTCCAGGGCAAGGATCTTGGCATTTATTACGAACACAAGCCTTGTCTGAGGAGCAGTCTGAGTTAATGACACATTCAGGTCTACACCCTTCATATGGGTTTCCAATAAATTCTGGCAAGCAGGAACAAGATCCTGCACCATTCTGTTCCCGGCAAAGGGCATTAGCACCACATGGGGATGGCTGGCAAGGAGTTACTTTCTCCTGGACCGGGTCAGCTAGAATTAAGGATGTAATTTTAGTTCAATTATTTAATAACTTTTACTGAGAGAAGAGGGATTCTTTGGATACTTACGAAGTCGCAAGGTGCAGAATGAAAATGGATTACCAGTGTACCCTTCTGGGCAGAGGCACTGGGGTGTATGGCTGACCACTTTACATAGGGCATCAGTGCCACAAGTTCCTGGGCAAGGGTCTTTACATTTTTGATTGATACAAGCCAAATTTGATGGGCATTCACTGTTGCTGGCGCATTCAGGCCTGCAGTTCGGTGGAGTCCCTTGAAAGTCAGGCAAACACGAACACGAAGGACTGTCACCTACAGCTCGACATTGTGCGTTGGGACCGCAAGGTGATGGAACACATGGGTTGACTGGTGTTTGCTGCACTGGAGGTGGAGGAGCTAAAATGGAAAACAATTTCCATGAGAGAAGGAGGAGTTTTGAGTGGTTTATTATACTTCACCTAGAAGGAATTGAACGCTTACGGATTGGTGAGCATCGAACAAACGGGTCTCCTGTGTAGCGAGCTGGACAGCTACAGATTGGATTATGATTGATAACTTCACATCTAGCTCCAACTCCGCAAGTTCCGATGCACGGATTATTACATTTCTGGTTTGAACAAGCTTCATTTGACCCGCAGTCAGAATTGACAACACATTCTGGCCTACAGGAGGGTGGCGAGCCTCTGTAGCTTGGTAAGCAGGAGCACACAGACTGACCATTGACTGGTCGACATTGGCTGTACGGGCCACAGGGTGATGGTAGGCATGGAGTCTGTTCAACTGGCGCTAATAAAAGAAGCAAGCAGTTTTACACAAGTGAAAAATCGTGAAAGCTAGGCAAAAGTTTAGGTCTTATGAGATGGCTTGAAAGCCATGTCAGGCCAGGGTGAGGAGCATTTTAAAATCTATAACATTCGATTAGACGCCTATTGGACAAACATGAATTTATTTACCTGCCATGGTTACGCATTGAATAAACGGATTTCCTGACATTTTGTCCGGACATCTGCAGACTGGAATATGATTCACCACGTCACAAAGTGCGTTATGTCCACACGTTCCAGGACAAGGGTCTAAGCATTTACTACGGATGCAAGCTTTGTCTCTAGGGCAGTCAGTATTTGTTACACATTCCGGCCGACAGCCCCGATATGGGTCTCCTTGATATTCAGGTAAACAGGTACAGGAGCCTTCATTACATTGCGCGTTTGGCCCACAAGGCGATGGGTTGCAGGGGTCGTCAGCTTCAACGGGCTCGACAGCTAAACAATTAAAGTAGCTTTGAGGAAAACTGTCCTAAATGCGCACATCTGCATACTTTGTTCTAAAAATATTGAAATAATTTGTTCTTACGTGGTGGTTTTGGATAGCAATTGGTAAATGGGTCCCCAGTATAACCTTCAGGGCAGAGACAAACAGGTGTATGATTGATCACGTTACATTGAGCACCAGCACCACACGATCCAGGGCAAGGATCCCGACATTTTTCTCTAATGCAAGCTTGGTTACTGGGGCACTCTGCACTGATTGTACATTCAGGTTTACAATTTGGCGGAGCGCCTATGTATTGAGGTAAACAAGAGCAAGAAGGCGATCCTCCAATATCTCTACATTCAGAGAATGCTCCACATGGAGAAGGGAAGCACGGATTGATGTATGCCGCTTGAGTTGGAGCAGGAGGAGGAGCTGCAATATGAACGAAACAGGACTGTAGGATTTAGAATTCTTATAACCTTAATAATAATAAATGTTTGGAAATTAAGTAAATAGTAAGAACTTGAGCTGAGTATTACGTGGTATCGGACGACACTGGGAAAATGGATCACCAGTGAATCCTTGGCGACAGCTACAGATAGGACTATGGTTGATCACTTGACACTGAGCATTGTGCCCACAAGTTCCTGGACATGGATCTGCACATTTCTGATTAATGCAAGCCTTATTCAAGGCACATTCTGAGCTTCCAACACATTCCGGCCTACATCCAGGAGGAGATCCAATGTACGTGGGAAGACAAGAACATATTGCCTGACCATTATTTTCCCTGCACTGACTGTTGGGACCACATGGTGATGGATTGCAAGGGTTACTCGGAGGAGCAGCTTGAACCGCTGGAAGGAAAGTACCGTAATTTGAAATAGGATCAATATTATATTTTATAAGTGCTATATATCCCAAGACAACTATGACACCTACGTTGCGGAGGGATGATGTTGCAGTATCTGAACGGATCACCAGTGTAGCCTTGTATACAGGAACAAGATGGCAAATGGTTCACCACTTGGCAGACAGCATTTTGGCCGCAAGTTCCAGGGCAAGGATCTTGGCATTTATTACGAACACAAGCCTTGTCTGATGAGCAGTCTGAGTTAATGACACATTCAGGTCTACACCCTTCATATGGGTTTCCTATAAATTCTGGCAAGCAGGAACAAGATCCTGCACCATTCTGTTCCCGGCAAAGGGCATTAGCACCACATGGGGATGGCTGGCAAGGAGTTACTTTCTCCTGGACCGGGTCAGCTAGAATTAAGGATGTAATTTTAGTTCAATTATTTAATAACTTTTACTGAGAGAAGAGGGATTCTTTGGATACTTACGAAGTCGCAAGGTGCAGAATGAAAATGGATTACCAGTGTACCCTTCTGGGCAGAGACACTGGGGTGTATGGCTGACAACTTTACATAGGGCATCAGTGCCACAAGTTCCTGGGCAAGGGTCTTTACATTTTTGATTGATACAAGCCAAATTTGATGGGCATTCACTGTTGCTGGCACATTCAGGCCTGCAGTTCGGTGGAGTCCCTTGAAAGTCAGGCAAACACGAACACGAAGGACTGTCACCTACAGCTCGACATTGTGCGTTGGGACCGCAAGGTGATGGAACACATGGGTTGACTGGTGTTTGCTGCACTGGAGGTGGAGGAGCTAAAATGGAAAACAATTTCCATGAGAGGAAGAGGAGTTTTGAGTGGTTTATTATGCTTCACCTAGAAGGAATTGAACGCTTACGGATTGGTGAGCATCGAACAAACGGGTCTCCTGTGTAGCGAGCTGGACAGCTACAGATTGGATTATGATTGATAACTTCACATCTAGCTCCAACTCCGCAAGTTCCGATGCACGGATTGTTACATTTCTGGTTTGAACAAGCTTCATTTGACCCGCAGTCAGAATTGACAACGCATTCTGGCCTGCAGGAGGGTGGCGAGCCTCTGTAGCTTGGTAAGCATGAGCACACAGACTGACCATTGACTGGTCGACATTGGCTGTATGGTCCACAAGGGGACGGTTGGCAAGGTGTTTGTTCAATTGGAACTAGAAAGAAATAGAATTGAAAATAATCGGATACTCATGGAATTTCTACTGGTTTGAAAAATAAAATGTGTTATTATTACCTGCCATCTGAATGCATTGAATGAATGGGTTTCCAGACATTTTGTCCGGACATCTACAGATCGGAATATGATTGATGACGTCACATACAGCGTTCTGACCACAGGTTCCTGGGCATGGATCTAGACATTTGTTTCTTATGCAAGCCTTATCTCTCGGGCAATCAGTATTTAATACGCATTCTGGACGACAACCATGATATGGATCTCCCTGGTATTCAGGTAAACATGTGCAAACACCATCATTGCATAGAGCATTAGGGCCACATGGCGATGGGTTGCATGGATCATCAGCTTCAACTGGTTCAAAAGCTGCAAAATAACAGAAATTGTCAGCCATAGAAAAATCTGAGCTAGAGGAACGAATGATTCGAAAGTCAATAACTCACGAGGAGGTTTGGGGTAGCAGTTTGTGAATGGGTCACCAGTATATCCTTCAGGACAGTTGCAGATTGGTGTGTGGTTCACAACAGTACAAATAGCGCTGCTACCACACGATCCTGGACATGGATCCCTGCATTTTTCCCTTATGCAAGCATTGTTGCTTGGGCAATCAGCATTGATCGAACATTCAGGGCGGCAGTTAGGCGGGGCTCCCATATATCCGGATAAACAACTGCACGAAGGAGAGCCTCCAATATCCCTGCATTCAGATAGAGGGCCACAGGGCGAAGGGACACATGGGTTATTATACTGAGGGATTGCGGGGGGCGGTAGAGGCGCTGCAACAAGAAAAAATCCGTTATTCTTGTTCTACAATGGAAATGAGCACAAGGTGAGGAGATCTGCTTACGTGGTATGGGCCGACACGATGAAAATGGGTCACCAGTGAAACCCTGGCGGCAGCTACAAATGGGACTATGGTTTATCACTTGGCACTCAGCGTTACGACCACAAGTTCCAGGGCATGGATCTGTGCATTTCTGGTTTATACAAGCTCTATTCGTTGGACATTCTGAGCTAACGACACATTCAGGTCTACAGCCAGGAGGAGATCCAACATAAGTTGGAAGACAGGAACAGATGGCCTGGTCGTTGTTTTCCCTGCATTGGCTATTCGGTCCGCAAGGTGATGGACTGCATGGGTTTACTGGGATCGGATCGGCTTCTGTATCAAAAATAATTATATAAACGAGGTGGAAACTATGAAATTTAGAACCCATCACTGATGAATAAACATCTTTTCTTACGTTTAGGCGGAATTAAATTGCAGTATCTGAAAGGGTCCCCTGAATAGCCTGGTAAGCAAGTACACGTTGGTAGATGATTGACAACGTTACACTCAGCGTTCTGGCCGCACGTCCCTGGACAAGGGTCTTGACATTTATTTCTGATGCAAGCCAGCGTTGCTGAACAATCAGCATTGATTAGACACTCAGGTCGGCAACCTTCATACGGATTGCCAAAATATTCAGGTAGGCATTGACAGGATCCTGCACCGTTCTGCTCACGACAGACAGCATTAGCCCCACAGGGTGATGGACTACACGGATTCGAAACCTCATTGTAGACAGGCTCAGCTGAAATGAAAAAATTACCTAAGTTACAGATTTATTTTCATAAAATGGAAGGAGAACCTCACTGAATCGAACTGTTAGGTTGACACAAAAACCTGCGTACAATAGAGAGCGTTTGAGCTGAAACGTTGAAGAAAAGCACTGACCAACGGACGATAGTTTTGGTTAAAAAATAACTGCACAACGAGGAGAGGAAAATATAGTTGGAATATGAAAAATACTGCAGAGAGCGTCATCCGAAATGAGAGTCAGAAATCGTACACTAGAATTGATGAACAAGGATATAGTATATACTATGAAATAATATTGTAGAAACCAGTGATTCCAAACTTTCAAGAAAAATTACAAACCTAAAATAGGGGTGCACGTAGTGAAGGGGTCACCAGTGAAACCATCAGTACATATGCACTGTGGAGTGTGGCTCACTACACGGCAGATGGCATTTGGAGCACACAGCCCAGGGCATGGATCTTTGCACTTTTGATTGATGCATGCAAGGTGGCTTGAACACTCGCTGTTGCTTACACATTCCGGCCGGCAGTTGGGTGGTGTCCCCAAGAAATCAGGAAGACAAGAGCAGGATGGACTGTCACCGGACACTTTGCACTGCGCGTTGGCACCACAAGGTGACGGAATGCAAGGATTTGTGGGAGCTTGCTGAGGTAATTCAGCTGCAAACAACATTGGCGACACTATTTAGTTTCCTGTTTACTCGGGAAAAAGATAATTCAAGACTTTAGGAACCATTAACTTTTATATCCGCGAATAATTAAAACCCTTACGTTGGATATAACACCTGACGAATGGATCTCCTGTGTATCGAGATGGGCACTTGCACAGAGGGTTATGGTTGACAACATCACAAAGTGCACCTACTCCGCAAGAACCTGGACATGGGTCCCGACATTTCTGGTTACTGCAAGCTTCATTCCTGTTGCAGTCGGAGTTCACGATACATTCGGGCCTACATGCCGGAGGCGACCCTTTGTAACCAGCCAAACATGAGCACACCGACTGCCCGTTCACAGCACGGCACTGGCTATAAGGCCCACACGGTGATGGCTGACAAGGTGTTGACACAACTGGAGGAGCTGAAAATGTTTCACTCACTTTAGCATTGTTATTCATGGGGGAAAATCTAATCACCATTTACTCATAACAAACGAGGACTACTAACCAGCTGGTATTGGCCTACAATCAATAAACGCGTTCCCTGTTGTACCAGGAGGGCATAAACACATTGGTATGTGGTTGAAAACTTCACATCTCGCTCCTTGACCGCAAGTTCCCGGGCATGGGTCTCTACACTTGTTCCTTTGGCATGCTTTTTCTCTGGGACAATCGGTGTTCAAAACACATTCTGGCCTACAACCTCTGTAGGGATCACCTTGGTATTCGGGCAGGCAAGAGCAGATACCATCGTTGCATTCAGCATTCGGACCACATGGTGAAGGATTGCATGGATCAGCTTCAACGGGTTCTTGAGCTAAAAATAGAAGAGCCATCAATTGCTATCAATTCTCTAGCAACTTGAGAACAATGCCACAAGCTACTAATACGTGTATCTTACGTGGAGGTTTGGGATAGCAGTTGGTAAATGGATCTCCAGTGTATCCTTCAGGACATGTACAGATAGGTGTGTGGTTAATCACACTGCATTGTGCTCCTGCACCGCATGATCCTGGGCAAGGATCTCTGCACTTTTCCTGCATACAAGCTTTGTTGCTTGGGCAATCTGAGTTGATTGAACATTCTGGACGGCAGTTGGGAGGAGCACCCGTGTATTCAGGTAGGCAAGTACAAGATGGAATGCCGCCAACGTCTCTACATTGCGAGTATGGCCCGCATGGTGAAGGAAAGCAAGGGTCTCGAGGTGGTAATGGTGCGCTTTCAATGATAGGCGGGGGAGCTGAAAATATATGAGGAAAGAAGTCAGAAATCTACCTTCCACTCGAACACATCTAATTGAAAACTATATTTTTTGTTTTGCTTACGAGGAATCGGGGAACATCTGGTAAACGGATCTCCAGTGAATCCTCGCCTACAGCTGCAAATCGGGCTGTGGTTGATAACCTTGCAATCTGCATTTCTTCCACACGTATTGGAGCAAGGATCACTGCACTTCTGATTGATACAAGCCTTATTTGCAGGACATTCGGAACTGACAACGCACTCAGGCCTGCAGCCTGGCGGTGATCCAACATAGTTCGGCAGACAAGAGCAAATTCCTTGGTCATTATTTACCCTGCACTGACTATTTGGTCCACATGGCGAAGGATTGCAGGGGTCCACTGGTTTTGGTGGATCAAGTGCTGTATGGAAAGTAAAAAGAACCAATTTGAACTTGGAACCGTGTTGACATGTCATTGGATTATGATTTTCCATTGCTACTCTTTCACTAATTTCAACATCAATGGAATCTTACGTTTTGGAGGAATGATATTGCAGTATCTGAATGGATCTCCAGTGTAACCTGGGAAGCAATTGCAAGACGGCAGATGATTGACCACTTGGCATTCAGCATTCTGTCCACAAGTTCCCGGGCATGGATCTTGACATTTGTTCCTTATACATGCCTTGTTCGTAGGACAATCAGTGTTGATTACACATTCCGGACGACACCCTTCATAAGGATTTCCAATATATTCCGATATGCACGAGCAAGATCCAGCTCCATTTTGTTCTCTGCAAATTGCATTAACTCCACACGGCGAAGGCTCACAAGGTGTTGGACGTTCTTGTGGAACCGGGTCAGCTGCAATAGGGGAAACGAACGTTATATATGTATCTACCCTGAGACGTTACCTTCAAGAATATCCCTATTCCTAGAAGGATGAAATTCACCTTTCAACTATTCAATCAAAAAACGAACTCACATTGTTTGGGGAAGCACTGAGAAAACGGATCACCAGCGTAGCCTTCTGTGCAGAAGCACTGAGGAGTGTGGCTCACTACACGGCAGATGGCATTTGGAGCACACAGCCCAGGGCATGGATCTTTGCACTTTTGATTGATGCATGCAAGGTGGCTTGAACACTCGCTGTTGCTTACACATTCCGGCCGGCAGTTGGGTGGTGTCCCCAAGAAATCAGGAAGACAAGAGCAGGATGGACTGTCACCGGACACTTTGCACTGCGCGTTGGCACCACAAGGTGACGGAATGCAAGGATTTGTGGGAGCTTGCTGAGGTAATTCAGCTGCAAACAACATTGGCGACACTATTTAGTTTCCTGTTTACTCGGGAAAAAGATAATTCAAGACTTTAGGAACCATTAACTTTTATATCCGCGAATAATTAAAACCCTTACGTTGGATATAACACCTGACGAATGGATCTCCTGTGTATCGAGATGGGCACTTGCACAGAGGGTTATGGTTGACAACATCACAAAGTGCACCTACTCCGCAAGAACCTGGACATGGGTCCCGACACTTCTGGTTACTGCAAGCTTCATTCCTGTTGCAGTCGGAGTTCACGATACATTCGGGCCTACATGCCGGAGGCGACCCTTTGTAACCAGCCAAACATGAGCACACCGACTGCCCGTTCACAGCACGGCACTGGCTATAAGGCCCACACGGTGATGGCTGACAAGGTGTTGACACAACTGGAGGAGCTGAAAATGTTTCACTCACTTTAGCATTGTTATTCATGGGGAAAATCTAATCACCATTTACTCATACCAAACGAGGACTACTAACCAGCTGGTATTGGCCTACAATCAATAAACGCGTTCCCTGTTGTACCAGGAGGGCATAAACACATTGGTATGTGGTTGAAAACTTCACATCTCGCTCCTTGACCGCAAGTTCCCGGGCATGGGTCTCTACACTTGTTCCTTTGGCATGCTTTTTCTCTGGGACAATCGGTGTTCAAAACACATTCTGGCCTACAACCTCTGTAGGGATCACCTTGGTATTCGGGCAGGCAAGAGCAGATACCATCGTTGCATTCAGCATTCGGACCACATGGTGAAGGATTGCATGGATCAGCTTCAACGGGTTCTTGAGCTAAAAATAGAAGAGCCATCAATTGCTATCAATTCTCTAGCAACTTGAGAACAATGCCACAAGCTACTAATACGTGTATCTTACGTGGAGGTTTGGGATAGCAGTTGGTAAATGGATCTCCAGTGTATCCTTCAGGACATGTACAGATAGGTGTGTGGTTAATCACACTGCATTGTGCTCCTGCACCGCATGATCCTGGGCAAGGATCTCTGCACTTTTCCTGCATACAAGCTTTGTTGCTTGGGCAATCTGAGTTGATTGAACATTCTGGACGGCAGTTGGGAGGAGCACCCGTGTATTCAGGTAGGCAAGTACAAGATGGAATGCCGCCAACGTCTCTACATTGCGAGTATGGCCCGCATGGTGAAGGAAAGCAAGGGTCTCGAGGTGGTAATGGTGCGCTTTCAATGATAGGCGGGGGAGCTGAAAATATATGAGGAAAGAAGTCAGAAATCTACCTTCCACTCGAACACATCTAATTGAAAACTATATTTTTTGTTTTGCTTACGAGGAATCGGGGAACATCTGGTAAACGGATCTCCAGTGAATCCTCGCCTACAGCTGCAAATCGGGCTGTGGTTGATAACCTTGCAATCTGCATTTCTTCCACACGTATTGGAGCAAGGATCACTGCACTTCTGATTGATACAAGCCTTATTTGCAGGACATTCGGAACTGACAACGCACTCAGGCCTGCAGCCTGGCGGTGATCCAACATAGTTCGGCAGACAAGAGCAAATTCCTTGGTCATTATTTACCCTGCACTGACTATTTGGTCCACATGGCGAAGGATTGCAGGGGTCCACTGGTTTTGGTGGATCAAGTGCTGTATGGAAAGTAAAAAGAACCAATTTGAACTTGGAACCGTGTTGACATGTCATTGGATTATGATTTTCCATTGCTACTCTTTCACTAATTTCAACATCAATGGAATCTTACGTTTTGGAGGAATGATATTGCAGTATCTGAATGGATCTCCAGTGTAACCTGGGAAGCAATTGCAAGACGGCAGATGATTGACCACTTGGCATTCAGCATTCTGTCCACAAGTTCCCGGGCATGGATCTTGACATTTGTTCCTTATACATGCCTTGTTCGTAGGACAATCAGTGTTGATTACACATTCCGGACGACACCCTTCATAAGGATTTCCAATATATTCCGATATGCACGAGCAAGATCCAGCTCCATTTTGTTCTCTGCAAATTGCATTAACTCCACACGGCGAAGGCTCACAAGGTGTTGGACGTTCTTGTGGAACCGGGTCAGCTGCAATAGGGGAAACGAACGTTATATATGTATCTACCCTGAGACGTTACCTTCAAGAATATCCCTATTCCTAGAAGGATGAAATTCACCTTTCAACTATTCAATCAAAAAACGAACTCACATTGTTTGGGGAAGCACTGAGAAAACGGATCACCAGCGTAGCCTTCTGTGCAGAAGCACTGAGGAGTGTGGCTCACTACACGGCAGATGGCATTTGGAGCACACAGCCCAGGGCATGGATCTTTGCACTTTTGATTGATGCATGCAAGGTGGCTTGAACACTCGCTGTTGCTTACACATTCCGGCCGGCAGTTGGGTGGTGTCCCCAAGAAATCAGGAAGACAAGAGCAGGATGGACTGTCACCGGACACTTTGCACTGCGCGTTGGCACCACAAGGTGACGGAATGCAAGGATTTGTGGGAGCTTGCTGAGGTAATTCAGCTGCAAACAACATTGGCGACACTATTTAGTTTCCTGTTTACTCGGGAAAAAGATAATTCAAGACTTTAGGAACCATTAACTTTTATATCCGCGAATAATTAAAACCCTTACGTTGGATATAACACCTGACGAATGGATCTCCTGTGTATCGAGATGGGCACTTGCACAGAGGGTTATGGTTGACAACATCACAAAGTGCACCTACTCCGCAAGAACCTGGACATGGGTCCCGACACTTCTGGTTACTGCAAGCTTCATTCCTGTTGCAGTCGGAGTTCACGATACATTCGGGCCTACATGCCGGAGGCGACCCTTTGTAACCAGCCAAACATGAGCACACCGACTGCCCGTTCACAGCACGGCACTGGCTATAAGGCCCACACGGTGATGGCTGACAAGGTGTTGACACAACTGGAGGAGCTGAAAATGTTTCACTCACTTTAGCATTGTTATTCATGGGGGAAAATCTAATCACCATTTACTCATACCAAACGAGGACTACTAACCAGCTGGTATTGGCCTACAATCAATAAACGCGTTCCCTGTTGTACCAGGAGGGCATAAACACATTGGTATGTGGTTGAAAACTTCACATCTCGCTCCTTGACCGCAAGTTCCCGGGCATGGGTCTCTACACTTGTTCCTTTGGCATGCTTTTTCTCTGGGACAATCGGTGTTCAAAACACATTCTGGCCTACAACCTCTGTAGGGATCACCTTGGTATTCGGGCAGGCAAGAGCAGATACCATCGTTGCATTCAGCATTCGGACCACATGGTGAAGGATTGCATGGATCAGCTTCAACGGGTTCTTGAGCTAAAAATAGAAGAGCCATCAATTGCTATCAATTCTCTAGCAACTTGAGAACAATGCCACAAGCTACTAATACGTGTATCTTACGTGGAGGTTTGGGATAGCAGTTGGTAAATGGATCTCCAGTGTATCCTTCAGGACATGTACAGATAGGTGTGTGGTTAATCACACTGCATTGTGCTCCTGCACCGCATGATCCTGGGCAAGGATCTCTGCACTTTTCCTGCATACAAGCTTTGTTGCTTGGGCAATCTGAGTTGATTGAACATTCTGGACGGCAGTTGGGAGGAGCACCCGTGTATTCAGGTAGGCAAGTACAAGATGGAATGCCGCCAACGTCTCTACATTGCGAGTATGGCCCGCATGGTGAAGGAAAGCAAGGGTCTCGAGGTGGTAATGGTGCGCTTTCAATGATAGGCGGGGGAGCTGAAAATATATGAGGAAAGAAGTCAGAAATCTACCTTCCACTCGAACACATCTAATTGAAAACTATATTTTTTGTTTTGCTTACGAGGAATCGGGGAACATCTGGTAAACGGATCTCCAGTGAATCCTCGCCTACAGCTGCAAATCGGGCTGTGGTTGATAACCTTGCAATCTGCATTTCTTCCACACGTATTGGAGCAAGGATCACTGCACTTCTGATTGATACAAGCCTTATTTGCAGGACATTCGGAACTGACAACGCACTCAGGCCTGCAGCCTGGCGGTGATCCAACATAGTTCGGCAGACAAGAGCAAATTCCTTGGTCATTATTTACCCTGCACTGACTATTTGGTCCACATGGCGAAGGATTGCAGGGGTCCACTGGTTTTGGTGGATCAAGTGCTGTATGGAAAGTAAAAAGAACCAATTTGAACTTGGAACCGTGTTGACATGTCATTGGATTATGATTTTCCATTGCTACTCTTTCACTAATTTCAACATCAATGGAATCTTACGTTTTGGAGGAATGATATTGCAGTATCTGAATGGATCTCCAGTGTAACCTGGGAAGCAATTGCAAGACGGCAGATGATTGACCACTTGGCATTCAGCATTCTGTCCACAAGTTCCCGGGCATGGATCTTGACATTTGTTCCTTATACATGCCTTGTTCGTAGGACAATCAGTGTTGATTACACATTCCGGACGACACCCTTCATAAGGATTTCCAATATATTCCGATATGCACGAGCAAGATCCAGCTCCATTTTGTTCTCTGCAAATTGCATTAACTCCACACGGCGAAGGCTCACAAGGTGTTGGACGTTCTTGTGGAACCGGGTCAGCTGTGAAAAAGATTGTAGTAGCACTAGACTAATCTTATGATTGTCTGTGCATTTCACATTGTTTCGATAAGGTCTTCCCTTTGCAGTGGCCTATAAATTTGTTTCTTTCGTAGGTGGGAAAATTTACACTTGCGAAAATCGCTGATAAAATCAGTCGGCTTTGGATTACGGGGCGTTGACGTAGTAATAGCTCCTGAGGAATACTCAGTTGTCCTGATGGATGATTTTCTTTTCTCTAGTTTATTTGATTGGCCGATCTTGTATGTTTCGATATTGAAGGTGCTAATTTTTCTTAACCTATACTATCTCTTGCAATCGTCTTCTGGGTTTTGGAGGATATATTTGTGCTGCTTGTATGGAAGTTTTTGCTGGGGACGGCCGACGCTCAAGTAGCCAGGCTGCCAGTGGGCGTGAACCTAAAGTCCACAGTATTTACAGTAGAACTACATTCATGAAGAAGATTTGAAATCTTTTATTCTTATTTTCATTATTAAATTCGTCTCTTCGTTCCGGATGGTTTCGTAATTAATGCACGATTAATAAACGCGATATAAATTATTAATACATAAGCGGTTTTAAATTTATTCATGTTTTACTCTGACTCTCATTTTCAGATTGCTATCGAAAAATTCAACGTTGAAGGATATGCGATGGAACTGACGATATTCGGCGGAATTGACGACGTCGAGGATAAATAAAAAACGACAGAATACGAAGGAAGATCGTCGCAGATTCACGAGAGACCAACGAACCTCAGCAGAAATGATGGAACAATGAACGACAATGAAGGAAGAGACTACCAATGCGAAAATTGAACAAAAAATCGAGATCGAATTCCCTCTAAATGGCGTTGGTGACGAGATCGCTCTTTCCCTAGATTCACTACCACTAGCTGAACATTAAAACAATTTGACAATGAAGAAAAATAATTTGATCAAAATTTTGTCGTAACAAAAAAAAAATCAAGTGCAGTTGTTATCAATTATTTAGTTTGTGTGGATGATGTGTACGCGATGGGATGATTAAAGGAGTAATTAATCTAAGTATCCAGAAGTCGTTGAATTTATTCAAAATTATATTTAACTGAGTGAGGAAAAATGTTACTCTCAGTATGATAGCATTCTCATTTTTGAGCAATTCTGCTATGTTGGTTAGTTAGATTTGCCTAAACAGTCCACCTACTAACCTCCAAATGCTTTAAAATCAATCAGGTAAAATTAAAAAGCTCGGAAAAAATGCGGAGAGAAATTTTCTATCGAGATTTTCTTCCTCTAGTTTGTGAATGGAATGGAATTGAATCCTCCCAGAAATCCTAAATTGTATCAGTTCCTATGAATTCCGTTCTAAAAAGCTTCAAATGATTGTACAGTGGTTTATTAATTATTCGCTTCAATCGTGCTCTATTAACCGTCTGCTAATAATTGAAACTAACCCAAACATTTTCGTGAAAGTTTCTCCAACCAACATCTAAAGTTTTATTTTAAAAAAATGAAAATGGTTTCTATTTACCTCAATAACTTCATCTAAAGTCGAAACAATTGCGAAACTTTACAGCTGAAGAGTCTTCGACGAGAATTTCAACGAAAATAAAACGGTTTTTCAGAGCTCCTCAAATTCCTGTCGAATTTTTTAATAATCCTACACAAAAGCTGCGATAACTCGAGAACCATTAAAAGCAATCGACTCCATTACTGTCTCATTTGATGCAGCCTCAAAAAATAGAAATTGATATCGAACACAACTATCTTAAAAAATAAATATGAGTTTCCCACTTCAAACACTGAAAATATCCTTAATTTTGAAGTAGCGATCTGGCTGAAGAATTGAGCCGTTTCTAGGCCATGAATAATTTTTGGTGGACATTTTGAGAGAGTGGATAGTTTCCTCAGAAGAGTGTTGACGGCGGACGGACAGTTTTTTTTTTTTCATTGTATAATCGGATTTTACGTGCCTTGAAACGTAAAACATCAAATTATGAGGGAGTACAGACATTTTTCTTGGACGATTTTTTATGGTTATACAAACATTACCGGGTTAATTAAAATTACCAGAATGAATCGGGGTTTTAACTTGCGCAAAATACTAGCCAAAGTAAGCAAACCAACTTTCAGGTTTTTCAAGATTTGTAACTTTTATACTTGATAACTTCTAAAAATGACGTTCTCAATTCACATGTATCTGTGCAATTTTTCAATTCTCGGAGAAAAATAGCAAGTGGTTAAAAAAGATCAGTTTTTGAACTCACAAAAATCGAAATTTAACCGAGTTTTACGTGGTTAAAATGTCCATAAATCAATTGTTTTAATACGCAAGAAAGTTGCCAAAAAAATTTTAGGAGCGCCACAGAAATTATTTTCCGTAAACCGAGCTCGAAACCGAACGAATTTTGAGCTCCACTAGTGTCAGCAACGGTGAAAAATTAAACTTACGTTTTGAGCAAATTTAAAAGCTCATAGTAAAGGAAATTCAACGCGAATTTTAATCCGAATTTGTGCTCAAAACAACGGAAATTTGTCGACAACGAACTTTGTTTTTGCAAATATCACGTGCGGTTTTCAGTTTTCTGATCTCCCGGCAGGTTTAAAAAAAAAAAGAATTGTAATGTAATAAAGCTTTACTTGAAACACTTGATTGGTCTATTTTCATACTAAAATGAAGACAATCATTTTCGTATAATTACAAACTGAATTTTAGCCAAGGGCAGAATATTTTCAACCGGATTAAGATCATAGGGAAATATCTTTGATTTCTTTTTTCAGGGGTTCAAACCCCTCACAAATATTCCATGATACATTAGGAATAGATTGAATTTAATTTTTAACCATGGGTAGCCATAATTGATAACACAATAAATTTTTGAACAAGTCGAAGTGCGTTTTTCTTTCGATTTTCGATCTAGAAATCATACTTGCCGAAATATTTTCTCTCCCGAAATCCCGAAGATATTTGAAATTAATCGCTTGATAAATCCCTGAGTATGAACGTAATGTGAAAATTATGTGGTGATTTATGTTTGCGTAGAAAATGTGTACAGAGCGATCTCGTCAAACCAAACGCCCGAAGTCACCGTTGGCCCTAAACAACGTTGAAATCACAGTCGCGTCGGAGGAACAGAACTTACCTCGGTGTTCCTCGAGTGCAAATAAAAACAAAAGCATGCAAGAAGTTTTGAAACCATACAACACGATGCATCCAGTTTATGTACAAAAAATGAATGTATGCTGTACAGAGACATGTACACGAGGAGGACTAACACGAAACGTGCGACAGTGGAAGAGATGACATGCAGAGAGGCCACTCTCGATTTCTTCACAACCCTCACGAAAAATCGGTTTCCTACGGAGGGAAAAACTTGAAGCAAAACTTCAGTTTTAGGTAATCTAGCATTCGAAAACCTAAGTTCGACGTTTACTAACTGGCGCCTAGTTGGGAAATAGAAGGGAAAGGGGGTGCAGTTTCAGAACCAAAATACCTAACGTCACGTTGGCTCAGTGCTCAGTTTATCGAAACAATGTGAAATGCATTAGTAATCACACATTTTTTCAACCATAAATAGTAATAATAATTCAAAAAAATTAAAACAGGTACATTGACGTAAACGATAACACAATAAGTTCAGTTCAATGAAATTAATACATAAAATCAATTTTATCAGGTCGGATTTGTTATTGTACTCAACAAATTTAGAAAAACAGAAAACCCACAAAAAACCAATAAAATAAAATTTTGAAACATTTTCATTTTTTTAATAATGCTGAGCGTGAAAATTTTGAAAATAAAAAGTAATTTCACTCCCGTTTATTTTTCTTTACAACTAAATAGAGCCGTTACAAAATTCGACCGAACTGAAAGTAATTATCTAATCCATTGTATAAAACACTTATATTTTAGCTGTTTATTTCCACGGCTATTTTATGTATTTCGTTTTTTAAATATGTTTTCTTTTAATTTTTTTTTAACTTATCTGTTTACTGCTCTTCGAAACAGAATTTTTCATTCGGCGATGAGTAAATAATAATAAATTATAACTAAAGAATAAATAAATAAATCAAAATAACTGTATTGAGCACAAAAACCAATCCGACCAGTAATTCGCTAGTGTCGAGCGATAGTATTTTCAAATCAATACATGTTCGTTTACCAAAAAGCTCTATAGTTTATTAAATTAGCCCTGCTGTTATACTATTTCGCTGCATTTTCCTTTTTCAAAGAGCACTAAAGCGCCAGCAATAAAAGCTCAATACGTTCTACCAAATACAGGGAAAGCAGAAAAAATGCACCAGTTTCGAAAAGCGTATCAACGTTTAACAGATATTGATTATTCGACGACGATACTCTACTTCGACTCGCTTAAAGCTTTTTTATTTAGCACCAACGGCATAATACGTAGGGGACTAGCGACGTTACAGGGATCAGAGTTAATTATTACTGAATTACGATTAGCACTGTGTCGAGTTATTTTGTTATGAATTGTTTTTGTTAACCCTTAACGCACTAAAAATCGCTTAATACGCTAGAAATTAAATACACCTGAATACGCTAAATATTCAGGGATAATTGTTTTATAGAAAATTTAGCCTGTAAATAGTGTGAGCTAGGAGGGTTTGTTTCGGGTGGCCATGGTAAAAGCATGCACAAGACAAGGCGACCGAATGAGTTCTTCAACACGAGAGATCATCATGCAATATCTTCTGCCAGCCAAACGAATCTAAAGTGTTTTGGAAATCGTTGATAAATACAATTGTGTAAACTTGGCTTCTAAAAATTCTGAGAATAATCTGTAGCTTTTACATTACCGTTAACTAGTGTACCTTTGGTTTACTAATTTTCAAATCGAATCTTTCATCATGGCAAAATCAAGAACAATTCGTTGAGTCTTGAAAGTTGAGTGATGAATACGAATAATAGGAAAATGAGAGTTCTAGTTAAAAATCGAAAATTCTGGATAATGTGTGGTAAAAAATGTGTTGACTGGTCTTCTTAGGGTTCTTTCAGTTTCCTAGCAGTTGAAGAACTCGTTACAATTAATTCAAACCCATGCTACGTGCGCCATCACCACGACTGAGACAAATAGAAATCCTACCTTGAACTCGACTGCAGTATGAGAATGGGTCGCCGGTGAAGCCCGCTTCGCAAGTACATATTGGAGTATGGTTGATGACGTTGCAGAGGGCATTAGATCCACATGAGCCAGGGCATGGATCAGCACATCTTTGATTCATGCAAGCCTGAGTTGATGGGCATTCAGGATTGATGGTGCATTCTGGTCTGCAAGCAGGTGGGGACCCGATGAAATTCGGCAGACAAGAACACGCAGGGCTTTCGCCTCGCACTTTGCATTCAGAGTTGGGACCGCAGGGCGATGGCTGGCACGGAATCACTGGAGTTGGCTGTGGCCGAACTTCTGCACATGAACAGTCACAAAATCAGTTGATATAAGCAAGTAACAGAACTTGAAAAAAATCGTAAGCGCGTAATAAAGCTTGATTAAAATGTTACAGTTTTTCATCGATTCAACAAGTTTCTGATAGCTAACCTGGGATAGGGAAACATTGCCTAAACGGATCCCCGGTTTGACCAGATGGACAACTGCAGATTGGATTGTGATTGATGACATTACACCTGGCGTTGACACCGCAAGTGCCTGGGCACGGGTCTTTACATTTGCTGTTGAGACAGGCCTGCGTGAGCGGGCATTCGGCAGACACAACGCATTCAGGTTTACATTGAGGCGGAGAGCCAATAAAGGTGGGCTGACACGTGCAAACGGCATGGTTATCTGAGACTCGACAAAGGCTGTTGGGGCCACATGGAGATGGCTGGCAAGGGTTACGAGGAACTTCTGTAAAAACAATACAACACTAGTATAAAAAAATGTAATGTGAAACTGGGATGTTCCTATTCAACAAAGTTAGTAGACATACCTGGAGCCTGTTGTCTGCAGGCGACAAAAGGATCACCAGTTGTCGGTGGTGGGCAGGAACACGTGGGAATGTGGTTGATGACGTCACATCGGGCTCCCTGACCACACGTTCCAGGGCAGGGATCAATGCAGTGTTGATTGCTACAGGCTTTAGCTCGAGGACAATCTGAATTCATGGTGCACTCAGGTCTGCATTGCACGTATGGATCTCCTTGGTAGTCAGCGATGCAAGAACAAGCTCCATTGTTGCAAATCGCATTAGCACCGCATGGTGATGGATAGCAAGGATCTTTAGGAGCTGGCGCTGGCTCAGGTGAGGCTGCAAGTGAATATTACGATTATGATAATACAGTCAAGCTTTTGAGTATTTCAGCTCCTGTATCATAATTGATCACCCCAATAAAATCTTAAATCCTGTTTTACCTTGAATTTGCACACATTGTGTGAATGGATCGCCAGTAAATCCAGCAGCACAACTACAGGTTGGAATGTGGTTTTGAACACGGCAATCAGCGTTGACGCCGCATGAGCCTACGCAAGGGTCTCGACACTTCTCGGTTATGCAGGCTTGAGTTGATGAGCAATCAGTATTAACGACACATTCTGGTCTGCAATTCGGTGGAGAACCGATGTAGTTAGCCCTGCACGAGCAAGATGGTTGGTTACCTGCAGTTACTTGACACTCAGAGTTTGGACCGCAAGGTGATGGAATGCAAGGATTTGTAACCGGCGGTGGCCTTTCTGGTGGCGCTGCAATAATTAATGGTGGCATGATAATTGAAATTATCTTCATTCTCACTCAAAATCAATGAAACTGTATAACAAAGATTCAAATGATGAAATAGGAGGCAGCATATTCTACAGATGAACAAACCTGGTATGGGATAGCACCGGGTAAAGGGATCGCCTGTCATTCCTGAGGGACAAGAGCAGATTGGATTGTGATTTATAACTTGACAACGACCGTTGAGGCCGCAAGTTCCAGGGCAAGGATCAGTGCATTTGTTCTTGTAGCATGCCCTATTTGTAGGACACTCAGAATTAACGACACATTCAGGTTTGCAGTTCGGGGGTGAGCCAATATAGTCTTTGGAGCAGGAGCAAACTGCTTGACCGTTCACTTCTCTGCATTCACTGTTGGGGCCACAAGGTGTTGGCGAGCAAGGGTCAGCCACTGTTGCCTCTGTAACTGAAACAAAATATTGCGAATGAGTTTAGGATTTAAAATATGAAAATCACAAGCATTATAACTAGCTTTGAGACTTACTTGGAGGAGGAGGTGGTGGCAAAGAGCAGGAAGTGAATGGGTTTCCAATGTAGCCGGGAATACAGTGACAAGTAGGAATGTGGTTCAAAACTGAACACTGAGCATTTTGCCCACACACTCCAGGGCATGGATCTTCGCATTTATTCCGCACACAAGCCTTATCTGTTGGACAGTCTGAGCTCAGCACACACTCAGGCCTGCAGCCTTCATATGGATTGCCAAAATAGTCTTGAATGCAAGAGCAGGATCCTGCTCCACTACGCTGAGAGCAGATGGCATTAGGACCACAAGGTGAGGGCTCGCAAGGATTGATATCTTCTTCTGCAAGAAAAAATTCCAACTTCAAAAAGGAAGACAAAATTTATGCTAGAATATAAAGAGATTTTTTAGGACGTACAAGCAAGTATAATTTTTATCTGTCAAGCACCTCACATTTCAATAACAAATCTTTATTGAGAAAACCTGAACACTCACGTTTCTGTTCAATGCATTGCACAAAGGCATTTCCAGTGTATCCAGGAAGGCATGAACACGTCACAGCGTGGCTTATAACGGAGCATTGAGCGTTCAAACCGCAAGTTCCCGGACATGGGTCGGTGCATTTGTTGTTGATGCAAGCTTGAGTTGTTGGGCAGTCTGGGTTGATTATACATTCTGGCCTACAGTTAGGTGGAGCGCCAATGTAGCCAATTAAGCAGGAGCATGATGGCTGTCCGCCTGGTGAGGTAAGACATTGCGAGTTAGGTCCACACGGAGATGGTTGGCATGGATCTGTCGGTGGTGCTGCAGTTGGTGGTGGCACTGAAAAATACCAAAAGTAGTAAGATGATACAATGCAAAATAGACTCAATTATTGCAGTATCACACAGTGCAACAAAACTCACATGGTATGGGATAGCAACTCCTAAATGGATCTCCAGTTTGTCCTGCTGGACACGAGCAGATTGGGCTGTGATTGATGACAAGACATTTGGCGTTGAGACCGCACGATCCGAGACAAGGGTCGGTGCACTTGTTGTTCACACAGGCTTGTGTCTGTAGGCATTCGGAACTTAAAATGCATTCAGGCCTGCACGATGGAGGGGAGCCAATGAATCCTGCTAAGCATGAGCATACAGCAACATTGTTTGGAGCTTGACATTGACTGTTGGGACCACACGGCGACGGATTACACGGGTTGACCGGTTTGGGATCAGCTAAAATAGGATAAACGATAAAGATCAATACCACAGATAGAGAACGACAAGTAAACACAGATTTCATTGCAAGTTATATTAGTAGTACCTTGAGGAATAGGACGGCAAGCGACGAATGGGTCGCCGGTCGTTCCCTGGAGGCAAGAGCAGGTTGGTATGTGATTGATGATGTCGCACTGCGCATTCTGGCCACACGTTCCTGGACATGGATCTTTGCACTTGTTCCTGATGCAAGCTTTGTCACGAGGACATTCTGCATTCAAGACACATTCAGGTCGACATGCTTCATATGGATTGCCTGAGTATTCAGAAATACATTCGCAAACACCTTCACGACAGATGGCATTTGGACCACAAGGAGATGGATTGCACGGGTCCAGCGGTCTGAGAGTTGTTGTTGCTGAAAAAATCACCTTGGTTCAAGAATATATCACAGCAAGAAACGGTGATGTCGTTTTATAAAAAATAATACATACTTAATGGCACGGGAGAGCAGAATGTAAACGGGTCGCCGGTGTACCCATCTTCGCAAGAGCAAACAGGAACATGATTCAGCACATGGCACTTTGCGTTTGCACCACATGATCCAGGACACGGATCGCGGCACTTTTGGTTGATGCAGGCGAATTGACTAGGACACTCTGACGAGATGACACACTCAGGACGACAAGATGGAGGTGCTCCAATATAGTTAGGCAAACAGGAACAAGCGATTTGATTGTTGACAATCTGGCATTGAGAGTTTGGGCCACATGGTGAGGGAGTACATGAGATCGGCTCAGGAGTGGGCGTAGGCGGAGCAGCGGCTGGAATAGACCATAACTTGATAAAACTAGAAATTTACAGTAGCTTTACTCAAATCTGTCGAGCTAGGTACTTACGAATGAGTTGACACTGGGAAAATGGATCCCCAGTGTAGCCTTGCGGGCAGGCACAGATCGGATTGTGATTCTTGACTGTGCATTGAGCATGACGACCGCACGTGTTTGGACAAGGGTCAGCACATCTCTGGTTAATGCAAGCTCGGTTGAGCGGGCATTCAGAACTAACTACACACTCTGGCCTGCAGTTTGGTGGAGAATTGACAAAATTTGGCAAGCACGAGCAAACAGCCTGCTGGTTCACAGTACGGCACTGGCTGTTCGGGCCGCAAGGTGATGGCACACATGGCTCTGTTGGTCTGGGAGTGGCTGCAAAAAGGAAGAAGTAGGATTTAATTTACAGTTGTTACATTCTTGTAAATACATTTTATATGCAGGGGTAGTAACTGAAATTTGAATTGAGCAGACTTACGCAAAGGTGCATCTTGGTGGCAGTTGAAAAACGGATCACCAGTGTAGCCAGGTGGGCAAGAACAAATTGGAATATGATTGGCCACTTGACATTCAGCTCCAGCTCCACAGGTGCCAATGCAGGGATCAACGCACTTGTATCCAATGCAAGCCAAAGCTGTAGCACAGTCCTGGTTGGTTTCGCACTCTCTGCGGCACCCTGCATACGGGTCTCCTTGGAAACCTGGCAGGCAAGAGCATGCTCCAAATCCACTTTTGTCTTGGCATTCAGCATTGGCTCCGCATGGTGATGGGAAACATGGGTTGAACACCTCTGGAGTTCTTTCAGTGGCTGAAACAGGAGATGTTTTCATTGGAAAAGGTTCACAAAGTCAATGTCTGGTGAGACCCCTAAGGCATAAGGCATTCTATTGAACGCTTACTTGCGATGGGCGCTGGTGAGCAGACTGAACTAGCATCACCGATAAACCCTATTGGACACGTACAGACGGCATTGTGATTAACGACCCTACATTCGGCAGACACACCGCACGATCCCCTACATGGATCTGAGCATTTTTCGTTGATGCAAGCTAGATTGCTTGCGCATTCTGCATTGATCGTGCATTCAGGTCGGCAATTCGGTGGGTTCCCTATGTAATTAGGCAAACATGAACATGCTGGAGTCGTGCCGACGGAACGGCATTGCGAGTTCGGTCCGCAAGGCGAAGGTGTGCAAGGGTCTTTGGGTGGTGCAGGAGTAGTAGAAACTAGAAAGAAAAGAAATTGGAAGACTGAAAGAGTGGGAAAAGGGAACAGAAGAAAAGAAGTATTTACAGTATTAACACGCAACGCAAAAGAAAACGCACAAACTCATCAACGCCACGATTTTAATGTTCATGGGGTAAAAATAATATGCTATTTCCTCAAATCAGAATATGAATCACACTTCTATCAAGCGATAATGATTGTGCGTCCCTTTTGAGTCTCCTTGGTAGTTGAGTTACGAAAAAACGAGAAATAGAAATTTTGAAGAGAATGCTTTAGTACAACTATTGGAAGAATATGAAACTATAGGAATCCAGTTAGCTTACTCTCGACTTTGAAACACCTGGTGAATGGGTCGCCACTAAAGCCTTGAGGGCAGCTACAAATCGGGTTATGATTGACTACTTGGCATCTTGCGTTGAGCCCGCACGTACCCGGGCAAGGGTCAGTGCATTTAGAATTCATACAAGCTTTGTCTTGAGAGCATTCCGAACTGACGACACACTCTGGCCGACATGTGGGCGGCGATCCGATGAAGTTGGGCTGACACGTGCACACCGCGTGGTCTCTCACTTCTTTACAAATACTATTTGGACCACACGGTGATGGAACGCATGGATTTTTAGGCTTTTCCTCTACAACTATGGAAGAATAGAAAAGAAAAGAGCGAAGTTAGAGAAGAGGAAATGGAAGAGAAAGTTATATAGAAGGGAAAATCATGAAAGAAGAAATTTACAATTATAATTACCAGCTTCTATAAGTAAACAAGCTTTGAAAGGTTCTCCAGAGTAGCCAGGAATGCAAGAGCAAGTTGGTGAATGGTTCACCACTCTGCATTCAGCGTTCAAACCACACGTCCCAGGACAGGGATCTTTACATTTATTATTGACACATGCTTTGCTTCTGTCACAATCGCTGTTGATAACGCACTCTGGCCGACAACCCGTGTACGGGTCGCCAAAATATTCTGGAAGACATGTACAAGAGCCTGCACCATTTCGTTCTTTACACACGGCGTTAGCCCCGCACGGGGAAGGATTGCATGGCATTCTAGGCCCTTCAGTAGGTTGAACTAAAAAGAGAAAGATGTGGTGTAAGAGAGGGAAGTAGTGTTGAAGAGTGAGATATAATGGAAAGTGTTAAACAGGAAAAATAGTCCTTACTCTGCTGTACAATAGAACAACCAGCAAAAGGGTCGCCAGTATACCCAGGGATGCAGGAACATTGAGGGTTGTGTTTGACAACTTGGCAAGTTGCTTGCGGACCACACGATCCAGGACATGGGTCTTTGCACCGTTCATTCTGGCAAGCCAAATTACTTGGACACTCAGAATTGATCGTGCACTCAGGCCGACAATTAGGAGGCCTTCCAATGTAATTTGGCGAACAAGAACAAGCTGGCGAGTCACCCACAGTCCTACAAACGGAATTTGGACCACAGGGCGATGGTACGCAGGGATCACCGCTTGGAGCTTGAGTTACTGGTTCTACAAAAGTGGACGAAACATATTAGAGTGGACGTTTAATTCGGGCGTGGATAAAACACGATAAAGTTGGAAAGACGCCCTTACTTTCTTCCCTTAAACAGCGAATGAAAGGGTCTCCAATAAATCCAGCAGGACAACTGCAAATTGGATTGTGGTTGACAACTTGGCACCGAGCATTGACTCCGCATGTTCCAGGACAAGGGTCGACACATTTTTGCTTCATACAAGCCTTGTCTTGAGGGCATTCTGAACTAACTACACATTCTGGTTTGCAGTTAGGCGGAGAGCCTATGTAATCAGACTGGCACGAGCACACAGCATGGCTGTCCACTACGCGGCATACACTGTATGGGCCGCATGGTGACGGTTGACAAGGATTTCTGGGTTTTTCAGGTTCAGCTGCAGGGAACACAAAGTGTTAAATAAGGGAATTTTAACACCCCTATTGAAAATCGGCATGAACGTTTTTACAGCAGGTCTTGGTCAGAGTTCTTGAGTTTTTCTTACTTTGGGGCTGCCTGCATGCTGTGATTGGATCACCGACGTATCCCGGCAAACAAGTGCAAGATGGTGCATGATTGATGACGTTACATTCAGCATTGATGCCACAAGTGCCAGGGCAGGGATCTTTGCATTTATTATTGACACATGCTTTGTTCCTATCACAATCCGTGTTCACCACACATTCAGGTCTACATCCAGTGTACGGATCACCAAAATATTCAGGGAGGCATGAACAAGATCCGGCACCGTTTCGTTCTTTACAAATTGCATTGGCACCGCAAGGCGAAGGATCGCAAGGCCTTCTCGGTCCTTCAGTTGGTATAACTAAAAATAATTGAAATAGTGAGCAAGAGAGAGAACTTACGAGAAGAGGACGGGAATAGATTGTGGAGCATGCTGAACAGTTTGAGGAAGAACCAGTGGAAGGACAATAAAAGAAAAACATTGGTGTAAAGAGATACAAAGTATAAAGTGCCAATAGCTAGAAATAAGAAAGACAGGAAAATAGAGAAACAGATTGAAACATAGGATAGACATCTTACTCTGAGGAATAGGAGAGCATCCAGCAAAGGGATCGCCAGTGTAACCAGAAATGCAAGAGCATTGCGGATTGTGCTTGACAACCCTGCATTCTGCCTGTGGACCACAAGAACCGGGGCAAGGGTCTCTACATTTTTCGTTTTGACAGGCCAAATTTCCAGGACATTCTTCGTTTATGGAGCATTCGGGTCGGCAATTCGGAGGCCGGCCGATATAATTGGTCAAACATGAACATGCAGGTGTATTCCCTATAGCTCTGCACTGAGAATTGGGACCGCACGGCGATGGTACACAGGGGTTTGTGCTAGGTGGTGCGACAACAGGGTCTCCTAGAAGGTGGAGTGAGAAGATGGTGAGAATAAATGAAATAAGACATGGAAGGCAATATTGACCAACAGATAAAACGTCATGCACAAGTAAGATGGAGAGAATCATGCAACAAAAAAGTTTAACACAAAAACATTATGCTTACTTTCTTCTTTCAAACACCTAATAAATGGGTCTCCTTTGAAACCGGGCGGGCAACTGCAAATTGGATTGTGGTTAACAACGTGGCACCTAGCATTAAGGCCGCACGTTCCTGGGCATGGGTCGCCACATTTTTGATTCAGACAGGCCTTATCTTGGGGGCAATCCGTGCTAATCATGCATTCAGGTCTACAAGTGGGAGGGGATCCGATGTAGTTCGCTTGGCAAGAACATACAGCATGATTGTCTGACACCCTGCACACACTGTACGGGCCACAAGGAGACGGTTGGCACGGATTCTTAGGTGGAGCCACCTCAGCTGAGAAATAAATTGTTTTGTTTAGAGCTTGTGGTATTGTTGGGAAAACTGATCGGTTGGATACGTCTTGATTTTTTGCCTTACTTGGTTGTTTCCTGCATGCCGTAATTGGATCTCCAGTGAAACCAGGTAGACAAGAGCATGATGGTGCATGGTTTACAACATTGCATTCAGCATTGATACCGCACGTTCCAGGGCAAGGGTCTTTACATTTATTGTTCATACATGCTTTGTTTCTGTCACAGTCCGAGTTGACAACACATTCAGGCCTGCACCCAGAATATGGATCTCCGAAATATTCAGGCAGACATGTACATGATCCAGCACCATTTCGTTCTTTACAGACAGCGTTAGCCCCACACGGTGAAGGGTTGCAAGGCATCCTTGGCCCTTCAGTAGGTGTAACTAGAAGTAATAGAAGGAAGAGATAGAGAAAGAAGAAATGGAAGTATGTACAAAATGAAGAATAAGGAAATAGAAGATATGCTTACTTTGCAGTACAAGAGAGCATCCTGCAAAGGGATCTCCTGTGTACCCAGGTAAACACGAGCACTGCGGATTGTGCTTGACAACCCTGCACTCGGCCTGAGGTCCACACGAGCCTGGGCATGGATCTCGACATTTTTCATTCTGACACGCCAAATTTCCAGGGCATTCAGCATTGATAGTACATTCAGGACGGCAGTTTGGGGGTCGTCCGATATAGTTTGATAAACATGAGCATGCGGGTGTATCACCAATGGGACGACATAAAGAGTTAGGACCACAAGGAGAGGGAACACATGGGTCTCTGCTTGGAGGTGCAACAACAGCTGGAGCTGAAAGAGTGGAAGAAAGAAGTTTTGAAATGAAGGTGACCTGTGAGACAGACAGTTGTAAAGTCAAACAAATGAAACAAGAAGAACAAGATTATTGAAAAGAAGATTGGTATATACAGGAAGAAGAAAAAATTGGGTTCTTACTCTCTTTTTTCAAACACCTAACAAATGGATCCCCAATGAAGCCGGCAGGACAACTGCAGATTGGATTATGATTAACAACTTGGCATCTGGCGTTAAGACCGCATGTCCCAGGACAAGGGTCGGCACATTTCTGATTGACGCACGCTTTGTCCTGAGCGCAATCTGCACTAATCATACATTCGGGGCGACATGCCGGTGGAGAGCCAATGTAATTTGCTTGGCATGAACAAACCGCATGGTCGTTAGCAACGCGGCACACACTGTATGGGCCGCAAGGCGATGGTACGCATGGGTTCTTGGGTCTTATTGGTTCGACTACAAGAAAACGTAGTCAGGTTAGGACGAAGCTTATGAAGCTAGGCTGCTTAAATATATTATGAAAAACTTAGTACAATCTGAGCTATACAAATAAGTTCCTATAATTTTCTCATATTCCTAAGTAAATTTATTTCTTCGTTCCACCTAGGAAAATTTGCAGTACAATGGCCCCTTACTTGGTGGAGGTTTATGGCATGAAGAAAGAGCATTCCCAGTGTACCCAGGTATGCACGTGCATGTAGGAGCATGATTGACAACTCTGCATTCGGCATTTAAGCCACACATTCCAGGGCAAGGATCTATGCATTTGTTGTTTGAGCAAGCCTTATCTCTTGGACAATCAGTATTCAGCACACATTCGGGCCTGCAACCTGAATATGGATCTCCCGTGTATTCTGGTAAACATGTGCATGAGCCTGCACCATTTCGCTCTTTGCAAATAGCGTTGGGTCCACAGGGCGATGGATTGCAGGGTTCTCTCGGTTTTTCTGGTGGAGGCGCTAGTGAAAGAAGGAAAAAAGACCACATAGAGGAGCATGCAGAAGACATAGTTAAGAACGGATAGATAAATTGACAGAGATGAAGATATAAACAACATAAAAAAGATGATTGTGCACAAAGTCAAAGTTTTCTCAAAAAGTGTCACTCAAGTTTTAAGGAGTGAGGCACCGTTTTCACTTATTACTTTCTTTAGAATAAGTGGGGTTAGTCATCAGAAATAACAGCCGCAGAGATATTGCTTACGAATCAAAATTGGAGAACATTCAGCATATGGGTCGCCGTTGTAGCCGGACAAACAAGAACAGAATGGCACGTGATTGGACACGCTGCAGAGAGCATTAACACCACAAGAGGATGGACAGGGGTTCTTGCAGCGCTCGTTCTGACAAATTTGATTGCCTAAGCAGTCGCCGTTATTGGTACATTCTGGACGACAGTTAGGCGGTCGACCAACATAATTGGGCAGGCAGGAACAGACAGGAGTTTGTCCGAGGGGTCGACAGACGGAATTCGGACCACAGATACTGGAGGCGCAAGGGTCCTTGGGTGGCTCTACGTCCTCTACAATTTTCCCAACATGCATAATTACACACACATGAAATACATATAAGGCGCAGGCATATATAAGCTAAACAAGCCCACACAGATGCATCATGCAGGCATACTCACGTTGGCGTTGCACGCAGCGTGTAAAAGGGTCCCCGATGAAGCCTGGTGAACACGTGCATATGGCGTTATGATTCACCACTTGGCACCGGGCATTGATGCCACACGTGCCTGGGCAAGGGTCCACGCATTTCTGATTGACACATGCGCGGTTGAGAGTGCACTCGGAGCTGACGACGCATTCAGGACGGCAAGAGGGTGGTGCGCCGATGTACCCTGGCAAGCAACTGCATGCACTGTATCCATTGCTTTCGCGACACTCGCTATACGGTCCACAGGGAGAAGGAAAGCACGGGTTCCTCGCTTCCTCCACCACCACAGCTATGTTTTTGGAAAAAATAATACCGTCAGAACTCATCATGCACTAGCTGTGACTAAAAATCCTTCCCCAAACGTTTCCTCGCACAGGAAATCTACCAATGCATTCTTTACCCAGCAACTCCATAAAAATATAAATGTAACTTTCACTCCAGTGAAAACTGCACTTTAATAAAAAATATTGCATTCTAAGTAGTGTTCACAAGCAGCTCCCTCAAAATAAAATTTTTCTGAGGTCAAGCGATTTCAAACGCCAGCAGAATGATAACATGATTGAGAAACAAGCAAAGTTGATACGAAGGAAACTGATCAAGCAAATACGTGATATAGTTTATCATGCACTTATATAATAAAGACACTGAAGGAAGTTTCAATTTGATCATGCCTTAAAACACAGTAGATCTCTATTGATTGTGGAGAACAGGTCTCCTCAAGAATTCCTCCTAACCAGAAAATGCACACGATGATGCAACTGTAAGATGATTTTCATCCTCAACCAAAATCTGTTCAGTAAGTTAGATCATGATGAAATTGAAACTCCATTTCAGCGTTCAACTCTCATATGCAATATGTATATGGATGCAATTCTTACGAGCTTCATGCACAATGTGACAAGACACCAATGGATTGCCAGTATGTCCTGGAAGGCAGGAGCAGAGTGGCGTATGATGTGTGACGGAGCATTCTGCATTCAGACCGCATGCACCGATGCAAGGGTTGCGACATTTGTTGTTTTGACAGCCTTGATTCCAAGGGCAGTCTGAATTAAGAACGCATTCAGGCCTGCACCCGGTGTACGGATCTCCGAAATAGCCTTCGGCACATATGCATGAGCCTGCACCGTTTTGCGGGTTGCAGACGGCATTGCTACCGCATGGCGAAGGCGAGCAAGGGTCAGGTTCTGCTTCAACGGCTTCTATCACTGGATAAAACATGCAAAAGTGTCATCACATGCTCGAAGGGAAGATGCAGAGTTGGCGGCAGCTTATTTGGTCGGATTAGCGGAGGAGAATGCGAATTTTTCGTTTGGGATCATTATTTCAAGCTTCGGTAGAGGATAAAACTCAGATATCCCTTATTTAGCTGAGAGGGTCAACCAGGGTAATTTTAGTTGTAACTATCTGCATTGATCGTTAGCAATATCTCCTCTGTCAGTAGTCATAGTCATAGGTCTCTAAAACTAAGTTCCGAATGCATCTTACGTTGCGGATAACAAGTCGTGAACGGGTCGCCAGTGAAGCCTACAGGGCATGAACAGACTGGTCTGTGGTTGATTGGGAAACACAACGCTTGTGATCCGCATGAGCCCAGGCAAGCTTTCATACATTTATTCTTGATACAAGTCATGTCTCCTGGGCAGTCGCTGCTTGTTGCACACTCGGGCCGACAATTTGGTGGCACACCCACATAGTCTGGGAGACATTTGCAAGCCGGTTGGCCGTCATAATTCTTACACTGTGAGTTAGGGCCGCATGGCGACGGATTGCACGGGTCACCTCGAGGCACGGCGCATTCTATAATTTAGAGTTAGAACCATCACCGACGTATAAGAGTAAAGAGAAGGAAGACAGGCGAAGTAAGTCAAGAAAGAAACAATTTAAAATCAGCAATTTTTTGATTAACTGGGTTAAAAAATTCGAGAGAGGAAGATATTGATGGGAGTTGCAATAGTTATTACGGTTGCCATCGGTAGACATGTGCCATTGTTTGGTTGCAATTAGATTAAAAAGATCATTATAGATTTGAATTCGGAACTGTCGACTTCTTTATCTACACCTTGTCCCGTAAACCTAACATTGGTGTCAGAAGATGTCCGAACCTTCGCCTAGAACGTTACGGAGTGGTCGGATACTCGGATCGTCCTTGCCCACACTACCGCGGTCGACTTCGGACGAAAGGGAAGAAGGAGTTAGAGAATCGGAGGATAATAGCTCTTCAGGTATCCCAGACGAGTTAGCTGGAGCGGCGGCCCTACAAGGTTCGACAGGTGTTCTGTCGCCACCCCACCTTTTGGTTGAACGGGTGCAGAAGCTAGAAGAGTCTCAAGCTAGAATGGAGAGTTTACTGCTGCAGATGGAGGCTACTCTTCTGGATAATTTGAAGGGAGAACTCAAAGAATTTTATCATGACATTCGCGATGAAATCCGAATGCAAGAGCCGAGCCAGCAGAACTGCGACCCTGCCACCGTACCACCTACTGTTGACAACATGCCGGAACAGGCTCAGGCGAATACCTCACCGGGCGTCAGCAGGTGCGTCTTCAAGCCGTCAACCTTCGATGGCTCGACCTCCTGGGACGAATATCAATGCCATTTCGAAACCATATGCGCCGCAAATAGCTGGGATGATAGAATGATGGGGCTAGCACTAGCATCCTCACTTTCAGGAGCTGCACTCACGGTTTTATCTGAACAACCTGCAAGAGACTACACGAATTTAGCCAGCCTTTTGTCAGTCCGATTTGGCGATAAAAATAGAGCACAGCTTTACATGCACCGTTTGAGATCCAGAAGGCAGCGGCCGGACGAGGATATCTCCTCATTCGCTCAGGATATTAGAATACTAGCGAGAAAATCTTTACCAGGTGCAACGCAGGAATGCATAGAGATACTAGCTGTAGCCCAATTTGTTGAGAATTTGTTCCATGATCGGGTACGGGAGTTGGTGATGTTAGGAAGTCCACAAACTTTTGAAGGTGCTCTGGTCCTGGCATTGCAATCGGAAGCTGCCGTTCTTCGAGCAAGGGTGACACCCAACAATACGCTAGCAACTTACCGCAGACAACTTCCTATAGCTACAGGTCAGTCGCTGCATTCGGTCAGCACCGTGACTGGTACTTGTTGGAGATGTGATGGTGATGGCCACACTGTACGAACCTGCCCCACAAGAACACTAGTTTGCTGGCGTTGCGACCAACCAGGTCATGGATTCAGAGAATGCCCAACTAACAAGAAGTTGGGAAACGAGAAGAAGTCACAGTGAAGGGGCGTCCTGTGGCTTTAAATCATCAACCGCCTCTCAGTGAATACCAACAGAGATGCAACCAACTGGGAATGGTCTGTCAACTTAGCAAGGTTCCAGCTTTAATCTTGACCGGATTTGTAAATTCTACAGCCTGCAGGCTTCTTGTCGATACAGGGGCTTCTGTAACCATTATTCGGGAAGGACTGCTGACTCCAAGACCACCAATGAGGGATAGTACTCCTTCAATGATGTTGAAAACGGCTACTGGAGAACCAGTACGAGTTCTTGGGAAGATGTTAGTTGATATTGGTTTTGGCTCAAAAATTTGGAAAAGATATGAGGTTTTTGTCGCTAGCATCCAAGATGATTGCATTCTGGGCATGGACTTTCTTTCGTCAACGGGTTGTTTAATCAACGCCAAAGATGGTTCCCTGATAATGGAAGATGAGACGGTGGGGACGACCAATCGACTGCTAGGGAACAGAGCTGAGACTGATTTTCAGTCGTTGATGGAGATCAGTGTGGACGAGCAAGAGTCGGGGAGAAAACAACATGGCCTTCAGCCTCTGTTGGAAAATATTTCTTCAAGACTCCCGGAAGAAGAAGCCATTGCGGCTTCAGCATTGCTAGTAGAGTTTTCTGATGTTTTTGCAAAAAATAAACAAGATTTAGGCCGTTTCCGAGACGTTTTTCATGACATTGACGTAGGTTCTACAGCTCCAATACGCCAGGCTCCACGAAGGATTCCTCCTCATCGGTTGTCCGAAGTAGATGATATGATACTGCAAATGGAAAGTATGGGGACTGTGGAAGCATCAACAAGTCCTTGGGCTAGCCCAATAGTGTTGGTAAAAAAGAAAGATGGCTCGACTCGCTTCTGCGTTGACTATAGAAAATTGAATGACGTTACCAAAAAAGACTCATACCCCCTACCTAAGATTGATGAGCTGCTTGGTTCCCTCGCCGGGAGCGAATGGTTTTCGACCCTCGATCAACAAAATGGCTACTGGCAGATTCCATTGACCGAGCTAGCTAAGCCGAAAACAGCTTTTTGTACACCTCATGGTTTATGGCAATTCACGGTAATGCCTTTTGGGCTCTGTAATGCCCCTGCAACGTTCCAGCGTGCTATGGGCAAACTTCTACAACCCCAAATACGGGATGATAAGGTACGGGTGTACCTTGATGACACGCTTATAAAGTCGCCTTCCTTCGAGGAACATTTGGATCATGTTCGGGAAGTCTTGACAATTGTGAGGGGTGCTGGGCTGAAATTAAATCAACGAAAATGTGATTTTTTCAAAAAAGAAGTCAATTATTTGGGCCATGTGATTTCTGCTCGAGGTATTGCTGTCGATCCGCACAAAACTAAAGCTGTGACTGAGTGGCCGAAACCGAAAACACCAAAAGAAGTAAAAACATTCCTTGGGTTTTGCTCCTACTACCGCCCATTCGTGCACAACTTCTCGATGTTGGCTGCTCCTCTCTACCGCCAACAAGATCGTAAAGGAGCCCTTGATTGGTCTGATGCTTGTGATGAATCGTTCCAGGCTATGAAGACGGCATTAACAAACCCGCCTATTCTGGGCCATCCTGTTCCTGGCCGCACGTATGTATTAGACGTGGACGCAAGTCTTAATGCTGTTGGAGCCACGTTGTCTCAGGTGAGCGATGAGGGGGAGAGAGTAATAGCATACTACTCAAAATGCTTATCAAAGCCCGAAAGAAACTATTGCGTTACAAGGAAAGAACTGCTTGGTTTGGTGAAGGCTTTACGGCACTTTGATACCTACGGGTTGGACAACGGGGACCCTGTCATCGTTCGCACCGATCATGCCTCTCTCACATGGCTGAAGAATTTTAAGAATCCTGATGGGCAACTCGCACGCTGGTTGGAGTCGTTGGCTCCTTACAATTTGAAGATCACATATAGACCGGGTAAAGGCCATAATAATGCAGACGGGCTGTCACGCCGACCATGCCAAGAGCAGAATTGCAAATACTGTACCCGTCAAGAAGCTCGTGAATTTTCGGTTTCAGAAGAGGAAATGGTACGAACTACAACTATTGGGCTCGAAATGGATTGGGCGTCAGCACAGGAGGAAGACAAAGTGCTGTGCCACGTAAAGAAATGGATTAGCACTGGAAGAAGACCGCCCTGGGAGACTATTTCACAATTTGGATCAGAGTTAAAGGCGTACTGGGCTATGTTTGACACATTACTCTTGGAAGATGACATCGTGACACGCACTTGGGAAGCGTCTACCCAGCGAGTGCAACAAATACTCGTTCCCGCTGCTCACCGTCAAGAAGTGCTGGGTCAATCTCATCAAGTAGGACACTTTGGTATAAGAAGGATGGTGAGTACCATCCGGAAGTGTTTTTATTGGGTTGGCATGCACAAAGACATTCGATTATTTATTCGCAGCTGCCAAGTGTGTGCGAAGCGAAAAGGTGGAAATGGAATAAGGACGAAAGCACCACTTCAAAGTTACGTGGTAGGCGTCCCATTTGAAAGACTAGCTATTGACGTCCTCGGCCCACTACCCACGTCCGATCATGGCAATCGCTTTATAGTAGTGGTTATGGATTGCTTTACAAAATGGCCTGAAGCTTTTCCAGTACCGAATCAGACTGCTGAAACGGTTGCTGAAGGCCTTGTGCAGCATGTGATCTCACGGTTTGGGATTCCTCACGAGATTCATACCGACCAGGGTACAAATTTCGAATCTGCAGTGTTCCAGCATGTACTGACGGTCTTAGGCGTCAGAAGAACCCGTACAACTCCTCTGCATCCTCAGGGTAATGGTATGGTAGAGAGGTTTAACCGGACGTTATGGGACCTCCTATCAAAGACCGTCGCCCAAAATCAGAGAGATTGGGATCAACGCCTACCTTTGGCCCTTCTTGCGTACAGAGCTTGTGAGCATAGTTCGACAGGCTTTTCTCCGGCCAGGCTTTTGTACGGGAGAGAAGTGGAGCTCCCAATCAACTTACTACGCGGTCAACTTCCCCAGGGCAGCAACGTGACTGGTTATGCCAGTCAACTTCAAAACCAGCTCGTTGGACTACATGAGCTTGCCCAAGATCGACTGCTGCGTGCTGCAGAGAATGTAAAACGTCGATACGTCTCTCGAGGGAACCCTCAGCGATTTACAGAGGGTCAAGCAGTATGGTGTTTTTGCCCAAAGAGGAAAGTCGGAATCTCGCCAAAATTACAATCCCCGTGGACAGGCCCTTGTAAAGTCGTTCGCAAAATTTCTGACGTTGTGTTCAAAATCAAACTTCCAAATGGGCGGAGCGTCAATGTACACGTTGACCGACTTGTTGCTGTTGAAGAAGAAGGGGAGAAGTGATGGGAGTTGCAATAGTTATTACGGTTGCCATCGGTAGACATGTGCCATTGTTTGGTTGCAATTAGATTAAAAAGATCATTATAGATTTGAATTCGGAACTGTCGACTTCTTTATCTACACCTTGTCCCGTAAACCTAACAATATTATAAAGAATTTTTTGTAGCAGAAGGATTGAAAACAGAAAGTGTACATGCTTACTATCAGGTTTTAAACAACGAGAGAACGGATCCCCAGTATAGCCAGGTTTACAGTGGCACACCGGACTGTGGCTGATGACGAGGCAGTCGGCATTTGGGGCGCACAAACCAGGACAAGGGTCGACGCATTTGTTGTTTAAACAGGAAAGATACTTAGCACAGTCAGAATTAGCAAGGCATTCAGGACGACAGGCGGGTGGAGAGCCTAGGAAGCCTGCCAAACAAGAACAGATCGGAATTCCAGATGCGCTGACTTTGCAGGCGCTGTTCGGACCGCACGGCGTTGGCCAGCATGGTGTTGAAGGTCGCGAAGGTTTAGTGGTTGAGTTGGCTAGAGAAAAGTGAGTTAAGAACGATAATAGAAGAAGAGCACAAACGTGAGAAGAATTAGTAGGTAAAGTATGAAGATTGAAAATGGTGAATGCATTGAAGTAGTGAATAGAAGAATAAAAGTTCAAAGCCAATCTTGTCATATTTTGTTCAGCTTTGTTTGTATTTCGATCAATGAATCGGGCAAAGCAAGAACAATTCTAACTGTAAAATAACTAGCTGGCAAGTGAGTAACTTCACCTTTTTACTGATTCTTAGTATTTAAAATAACGAAGTAGAAAAGAGTAGCTTTGATCATACGAAGGGTTAAAATTGAAGAAATGTTAGACAGAATCTTACTAGGTTTAGTAGGGTTAGGAACGCACGAAACTCGAGGGTTGCCGGTGGTTCCAGCAGGACAGAAACAATTCGGGGCTTTGTTGATAACTTGGCATGTTGCGTTTTGCGAACAAGCCCCTAGACAAGGGTCGATGCATTTGTTGCTGTTGCAGGTTAGTCGAGTCGGGCAGTCGGTATTTAGAAGGCAGTCAGGGCGACAGGATACATATGGATCGCCTTTGTAGTCACGTGGGCACGAGCATGAGCCGACAGTGCCTTTGGCTACACATATAGCATTCGATCCGCAAGGTGACGGCTTGCATGGTGTGACAGGACCTTTGTTCGGTTTAGCTACAGTACAAGTTTGATGTCAATCAACAAAATTCATTCAAGACGTTTGAGGTGTTTCAACAGAAAAATATGCTACGCATAAATGAAGTTATGTGCAAGAAAGAAAATTCAGACGAAACGAAAGTCAGAAAATATGGTGAAATATAGAATGAGAAGAATGTGAGTGCTATTTTTGTACAAATTTCTGTCGTCAATTTTGATCGCGCATTTGGACGGTTTCCGGATAAAAAATATTTATTTCGGCATGGAAATTGTCCCGATGTAATGAACTTATATGAAGACTTACCTGGCGAACAGCCTGAGAATGGATCGCCCTGGAAACCAGGCTGGCACGAGCAGACTGGTTGATGGTTAACGACGTTACAGATAGCGTTGAATCCGCATGAGCCAGCGCAGGGATCTTTGCACTTGGCGCCGATGCAAGCAAGTCGAGTCGGGCAATCAGCGTGAATGAGACATTCAGGCCGGCAATTCGGTGGAGCGCCGAGCATGCCAGGTAGGCAAGAACAGACTGGACGCCCGTCGACAACACGACACTCGGAATTGCCACCGCAAGGGGACGGCATGCATGGGTTACTCGCAATGACAGGAACTTGTGGCACTGAAACAGTAACATCGATAAGATAGTACAAAAACCACTGCATAAACATTTCGAAAGTTAGAATAACTTAAATGAATGAACCGGGAGGCTGTGAGATAACCCAAGAGCAGGGAAAGGAAGCTGACCGCGCATAAGATAAGACGAATAGATAAGAGATGTTTCTCCTCTCAAAAAATTATCTAATTTCTCATTAAAATGATTAACAGAGGAAGAAAAATATTCACGATATTAAAATATCAACAGTACCTTCTTGAATGCAGCGGACAAACGGGTCTCCGATTGTTTTCGGCGGGCAACTGCAGATCGGATTGTGATTGATGACATGACAGCTAGCGTGAAGTCCACAAGTGCCTGGACAAGGGTCGATGCACTTTTGGTTCATGCAAGCCCTGTTCGGACTGCATTCCGAGCTGGCTACACATTCGGGCCGACAGTTGGGCGGAGCGCCAATATAGTTGCTGAGGCAAGTGCAAACTGCACTTTGCCCTTGGACGCGGCATTGACTATTGGGCCCACATGGACTTGGCTCGCAAGGGTTTACAGGAACAATAGCTGGAATAAAAATTATTTTTTAAGCGATCGTATGATAAATACTAAAACCGATTCTGATCACCTAAAACAGAAAATGTTTGGAAAAAATGTCAAAATACTTACGCTCTAGCGGTTTCGGACGACATGACTGGAACGGATCGCCGATGTAACCATCGAAACAAGTGCAGACAGCAACATGGTTGACAACTGAGCATTGGGCATTATTGCCGCACACTCCTGGACAGGGGTCGCGACAATGACTAGACAAACAAGCCAAATTAGGTCCACAGTCGCTATTCATAACACATTCAGGCCTACAACCGCTACCATACGGATCTCCAATGTAAGGAGGAATACACGTGCACCGTGCTACACCATTGTTGTTAGAGCACTGAGCGTTCTCTCCACATGGCCACAGATCGCATGGATTTTTGGGCGTTTCTGGTACCACAGCTGGAAAATAATTGAGGTTATGTAATGTATGAAGTTGGGGCATTGCTTATTAAATTCCAGCGAGTGCTTAATTAAATACATACTTGGAGGAATTTGACTGCAACCGATGAAAGCATCTCCTTGGTACCCAGGCAAGCAGCTACAAAATGGCGTATGATTGACTACATGGCATTGCGCGTTGACTCCACAATTGTGTTCACAAGGATCAATACATTTTTCTTGGACGCATGCCTCGTTGTAAGGGCATTCTTGGCTCATTACACATTCAGGTCGACAATATGGAGGTGAGCCAATATAGTTAGCACTGCATGAACAGACTGGACGTCCCTCCTTTACTTGACAAATCGAGTTAGGGCCGCAAGGTGATGGAATGCACGGATTCCTGGACGATTTGTCCTCTTCAATTACTGAAATCCAAAATAACTTGTACAGAGCTACTCCAAACATGATAAATATCTAATAAAAGACTATCCAGTAGACACGCACCAACTGGTACTTGGCAGCTGACAAAAGGATCACCGACGTGTCCAGGTGGACAGCTGCAGATCGGGTTGTGGTTGATGACTAGACATTTGGCACCCAAGCCGCACGTTCCTGGACATGGGTCGACACATTTCTTGTTAATGCAAGCTCTGTCGGGCGAGCATTCAGAACTGACTAGACATTCAGGCTGGCATACTGGCGGAGCCCCTTTTTGACCAGGCAAGCATGAGCAAACAGCGAAGCCATTCTGTGAGACAATGCATCGGCTGTTGGGCCCGCAAGGAGAAGGGTCACATGGGTTTCCTGGGTGTCCAATCTCTGGAGGAGCAGCTTCAAAAAAAAAAAAAAAAAAAGATTATTGCAGAGGACGGAATATGTAAAATAATCTAAATGCATTCTCTCATTATTTGAAAGAGGTTATCAACTTACCAGGATGTGCTGGATAGCAGGTGGTGAATGCATCACCCTGGTAACCTTGAGGACAATGACAGACTGGCATATGGTTTACACACGAGCACAGAGCATTGACACCACAAGCTCCAGCGCATGGGTCCACACATTTGTTATTGATGCAAGCCGCATTGTAGCCGCAATCTGAATTTATAACACATTCAGGTCTACATCCGAGATACGGATCACCGAAGAAATCTTGGTAACATTTACAAGAGATCACGCCTTGGTCATCATGACAGTACGCGTTCGAACCACATTTGACACGATCGCAAGTGAATACATTGTTGTCCACGCCTGTTGAAAAGAAATAAATTTCATCAAAACACACTAGATAATTGAATCTATCTGAAAAACTAGAAACCTTCATAATTTCAAACCTGGAGGTGGTGGAGAGCAGTGTTCAAACGGATTTCCAACCATTCCTTGGGGACATTGACAAACAGGAACATGATGCATGCAGGAGCATTCCGCATTGACGCCACATGATCCTGGACAAGGATCTATGCATTTGTAGTTGATACAAGCCAAATTGAAAGGACAGTCAGAACTGGCGATGCACTCAGGTTTGCACCTCGGATCCCACTGAGAATCAGGCAGACTGCATGGATCGCACATTGCAACTTGCCCATAGTCCAGGCATACTGAATCTCGGCCACATGGGGACGGTGAGCAAGGGAGGGAAGCGTTTGGATATTGAGGTGGAGCTGCAACCAGACAATGAAAAAGATAGAAAAAGTAAAACAGTGTAACTAGGTATACACTAAAAAAAGAAGAAATTAATTACAAGATGTATACTTACGTCTTGCAATACATTGAGTCAGTGGATCACCAATGTGACCTGGCGGGCAAGAGCATATGGGTGTATGCTCTCTACAAGTGCATATTGCTCCAAGTCCACAAATGTTTGATATTGTGCAGGGATTAACGCATTTCTGATCAACACAAGCTGCACTGTCACCGCAATCAGAATTGATTACACATTCAGGATGGCAACCACTCTGCGGGTCGCCGATGTAGTTGGGCAGACATGAGCAAACAGGTCGTCCAGAAGAAACGCGGCATTCAGTGTTGAGGCCGCACGGTGATGGAAGGCAGGGGTTTTCAGGTTCAGCAGCTGAAAATAAAAATAAAAACACGCGTAATGGAAATTATCTCAAATGGTTGGAATGACAGAAGATTGAAAGAATAGTTGTAATAATGCTCACCAATTGGCGCGTAACATCTGATTGTAGGAATACCAATCAATCCATGATTACAAGTGCAGACAGGATGGTGCTTTTCGACCCGGCAAGACGCTCCAAAGCCGCAAGCACCCGGGCAAGGATCACGGCACTTGTATCCAGTGCAAGCTTGTTCCCAAGGGCAATCATCATCGGTTCGGCATTGTGGTCCAGCACAACCATTGAAAGGATCGCCAGCCATACCATCCGGACAGAGGCACATTGGGTGCCCTTCTGGAGTCACAGTGCACAAGGCGTGAGAGCCGCACGGGTTGGGGAAGCAGGCGTTCTTTGGTTCAAGATGGCACAAAGAATACGGATCTCCTGTGTAGCCTGGTTTGCAATAACACTGCTCAGTCGCACCAACCACGTAACAATCCGCGTACAAACCACATGGACCAGGTTGGCAAAGGGCTTTGACAGGTTCTGGAATTCAAACAATGTTGATAAGAAACTAAAAAAATCGGATCATGTGGTATACCTTGATGAAAAAAATACATACCTGCGCATGACTTGTAGGGATTACCAATCAATGGCTCAGGACAATAACATGGAGGATTGTGATCTTTGTCGCAAAGCGCTCCAAAACCGCAAGGGTTTGGATGGCATGGGTTTCTCTTTTCAACGCATCCTCTGATCGTGTTGGGGCTTTCGAGGAATCCGGGTAGACAAGTGCATTTGGCAAAACCGTTTTCCAACACTGAGCATTGGGTATTAGGACCGCAAGGAGACGGGTTGCAAGGATGAGAAGGTAGAGCACATAGTTCGTGAGGCGGGTTGCCTTCGTACTCTGGCAAGCAAAAACATACAGGCGCTCCTTGGACAACTCGGCAACCTGAATGAGGCCCGCACGGGCTTGGAGTACATTCACCTCCTTCAGGAACTGAAACACATCCAGATTAGACATAAGTAAAATATTCAAGTAGAGGGCTTACTACTTCAAAAACACCGAGGTCATGGTTCTACTGTGATGAAACGTACTGCAGTTTTTGAATGGATTTCCAGTCATTCCTTTGGGGCAGTAGCAAATAGGACCTCCAGTATCAATCTCGCAAAGAGCGTTGATTCCGCATGGGTTAGGATCACAAGGGTCAAGGGGTCCTTTAAATTAGAGTCAAGTCATTAATTTTCTACCAGTGGAATATTCATCTTCTGTTGGATAGGCAATATTTCAAAAATTGTAGACCATTACCTGTGCATCCAGCCACAGCATTGCCACCGTAGCCAGGCAAACATTTACAAACAGGCTGATGATTGATTACATCACAGATGGCATTGATACCACAATTGCAAGGGTTCCCACACGCTCCATGGATACAAGCTTGGTTTGAAGAACAATCACTGTCACTGTGACATCCTGAAACTGGATTGAAAGGGTGAGATAAACTTATTTGATTTGTTCAATCGTTCTATTCCCAACGTCTCCGTTTTTATTCACTTACTGGCTTCACAGAACAGGTAAGGGTTTCCAGAGTATCCGCTAGGGCAGTGACATTCAATTCCATGGTTTGCAGGGACACACTGAGCGTCATCACCGCAAGAATCTTCATTGCAAGGATTGATGCACACTCGGTTCAAACGGTCGCACAGTTTGTCAGGGGGGCAGTCTTCGTTATATTGGCAAACCGATTTGTGAGAGTATACTGAAATAAAATACCAGTGAACATGTGAAAACTAGGATACAGAATTCCCAGAAAAAGGAGTCTGATGCCATCAAATTATTAGAGGTCAGTGGATTGAGATAGACCCTTTAACATTGTGTCGATCTGTTGGAGCAGGATCACAAACTGACCAATCCCTAACAGAACTACACGAGCCCACAAGTAAACCACAAATGGTATCCGCAAGTAATTACCTGGCATACAACCAACATATCCATTGCCGTGAAAGCCTTCAGCGCAGCTGCAATCACAGCCGTGGTTTGTATTGATGCAAACTGCATTCTGTGCACAGGGATTGTGAACATCGCACGGATGTTGGCATGTATGGCCGATGCAAGCTTCTGTGATGCCGCAGTCTTCATTCGATACACAAGTCACTAAACGGTCAAGATAACAAGGTCAATTATTTACGAACAAAAGACAATTTCCACTGGGCCAACACACGACAAAGGACTCAGTACATTAGAAAGCGATGAGATACTGAATTAGTTTGGCTGGTCCAACTAATCACATTTATTAGGGTGGTTACAGTGATTTTTTACAATAGCGATTACAATTTCCATCGCTTAGAAAAAATGCAATAGTGGTTTCTGAGATATTCTGGCAGAAGAGGCTTTTCCTCCTCAAAGGTTTAGCAATATGCAAGAATTCTATTTGAGGAAGCGACTCTCAACAACCACCAAGACTAACTCTCTTCAAAGTTCACTTTCAAAAAAGAATGCAGTAATTTGAAGAGAATATAGCGACAATTTTTAGTCTTTATTCGGTTAAAAACACTCACAGATTCTAGTGAATAGGTTGAGTTAAAGTGAATGAATTTCAAAGATTCTACTGCATTAAAAAGCAGAACAACTCACAAATCGTTCCGTATCACTTCACCTATGGCTCTACAAATAAATCCATAGCGAAAAAGTGACCTTCTAAGGCGTTTAGAATCTTTGCTAGCAAATGTATCATTACATTAACCGCAGAAACCACCAAAACATCCATCGACAACGGATTAGTCGACTTGGAATGGCATATGAAATCGTATATACACGCATTAGATCAACTGGGGTATTATTTTGTTAAGGTTCCTTACATGGTTGGGGAAGGAAGCATTTAACAGCAGGGTTGCCCTGGTGCCCTGGGGGGCAAGTGCACACAGGACGGTGCTTGACGACGTGGCATTTAGCCGTTGGAGCGCACAGGTTGGCCAATCCACACAAGTCTTCGCACAATCCGTTGTAGCAAGCCTCGCTCTCTAGGCATTCCATATCCTTTTCACAAGGATGCTGGTTTTTAGGCCTCCCAATCGGAGCTGTGAGTTGTTATAGGGAGTCGATAGGAAAACAGGAACGGGGAGAACAAGGGATGAAAAAAGTTGTATTAGTAATTGTTACAACAATATCATTACCCTATGAGTATTTACAGTGATGATCCTTTGAAAGTGGAAGTCTAGCTAGGTGCAGAAAGAGAGCTTATTAAAATGAAGTGAAAAAGTTACTACGTCTAAGGATAAAGTAGATTGGAAAAGTGCTCGAACGTCGAAGAGAGCGAATTATTTACATAATGTACCTAGAAAAGTAAATGGCGTAGATGTTTATACCTCTTTGGCAATCCACTTTGTTGTTGTTCAGCGAACAAGGTTTGCACTCGCCATTTGCACAAGCAGTTCCGTTTGGACAGTCGGAGTTATTATTGCAAGTTTTGTGCTTAAGTATTTCATCGCCAACTGTCGTCTCGTACGAAATCGTAGTCGTATCATCAGTCATTCCATCAGATGTGGAAGTAGTTGACATAGAATCGTCAAGTGTGCTAGTTTCAAAAGATTCGGTTGTACTAATAAAGGTAGAAGTTTCTGAAGACGTAGCGACCGAAGATTCAGTCGTCGCTTCAGCTGTGGTAACTTCTTTAATTTGGTTTTCCGATTCTGGAGCAACAGGAAACGACGATTGAGTCGTAAAATCATCAAGAGAAGTTGTTCCAACAGTGCTTGTACCAGTGATTTCTTCAAGAGTACTAGCGGTTGAAGGAATATCCATTATTTCAGTTGTACCCAGCAGTTCAGTACTATAATTTATACTAGTTGTAGTACCTTGGTCAGAAATCAATGCAACCTCTTGACTAGTTACAATAGTAGTGCCGTAAGTTGATGCTTTGATCGCATCGGTGGAATCCGAATAAGTAGGGGATGATTCAGTAGTGACTGTACTTTCATCACTTCTTCCAGCCTTCTCGCGGTCAGAGGCCGAGGTCGAACTATCATCACCAGTCAATCCTTCAGTTCCTGGACGATCATCGTTGGTGCTCGCACTTGAGCTCTCAGTAGTTGTGAATTGAACAGTGAATGTGGTCTCTGTGGTTGCATCTGACACTGGCAATGAATTGGCCTCAGATGCGCCCATGGTACTGATTGTTAAACCAGATTGCTCGGTCGTACTGATTCCATCAGTCGATGTAGCCAAATAATCAGATTCTTTTCCAGTCACAGTAGTAGGATGAGTTGTAGGAGTCGAAGACTCACTGGAGGCCTGTAGTATTCCGAAATCGTCAGTTACGGTTGAGCTGTATTGTTCAGAAGTTGTGCTTTCCATAGTAGAAGTTGTTTCACTGTCAGTAGCAGCTTCACTATTAGATGCCAAAGTTGATCCAGCAGTTGTGAAATCAGTAATAGCAAATTCTGTAGAAGCTTTTCCTTCTGAGGAGTCGGCGGTTGTTTTTTGGACCCGAAACGTACTGGTCCCAAAGGGACCGAAGGTGGAGGCACTGATTGTTGTACCTGATGGTGTTGTTGTTCCAATTTCTGTTGTGGTAATATCAGGATTAGTTTCCATCCCACTGAGTGTAGTTGATTCGGTGGGCAATTCAGTCGAAATTGGACTAGTAAAACCACTAGTCAGGGTTCCTGGGGTTGTTGTTGTACTTTCTCTGCTGATTTCAGGAAGTGTGGAGCCTAATTCAGAAGTATACTCCTCAGAACTTGTGCTTTCCATATCAGTATTTCCTTCACTGCGAGTAGTAAACTCAGTACTAGATTCCATAGTTGTTTGAGCAGTCGTGGAATCGAAAGCAACAGATTCTGTAGGAGCTGTTCTTTCTGTGAAGAATTGGGTAGTGGTTTCTTGGACCCGAAACGTACTGGTCCCAAAGGGACCAAAGGTAGAGGTACTGATTGTTGTACCAGAATGTGGTGTTGTTCCAATTTCTGTTGTGGTCATATCTGCGGTAGTTTCCATCCCACTAAGTGTAGTAGATTCAGTGGGCAATTCAGTTGAAATTGGAGTGGTAAAAACACTAGTTGAGGTTTCTGGGATTGCAGTTGTACTTTCTCTGCTGATACCAGGAAGTGTAGAGCCTACTGAAGAAGTAGACTCCTCAGAACTTGTGCTTTCCAGATCAGTATTTCCTTCACTGCGAGTAGTAAACTCAGTACTAGATTCCATAGTTGTTTGAGCAGTCGTGGAATCAAACGCAACAGATTCTGTAGGATCTGTTCTCTCTGAGGGGGGCTGGGTAGTGGTTCCTTGGACCCGAAACGTACTGGTCCCAAAGGGACCAAAGGTAGAGGTACTGATTGTTGTACCTGATGGTGATGTTGTTCCAATTTCTGTTGTGGTAATATCAGGACTAGTTTCCATCCTGCCGAGTGTAGTTGATTCAGTGGGCAATTTAGTCGAAATTGGAGTAGTAAATACACCAGTTGTGGTTTCTGGGATTGCAGTTGTACTTTCTCTGCTCATACCAGGAACTGTCGAGCCTACTGAAGAAGCAGACTCCTCAGAACTTGTGCTTTCCATATCAGTATTTCCTTCACTGCGAGTAGTAAACTCAGTATTAAATTCCATAGTTGTTTGAGCAGTCGTGGAATCGAACGCAACAGATTCTGTAGGATCTGTTCTCTCTGAGGGGGGTTGGGTAGTGGTTCCTTGGACCCGAAACGTACTGGTCCCAAAGGGACCAAAGGTAGAGGTACTGATTGTTGTACCTGATGGTGATGTTGTTCCAATTTCTGTTGTGGTAATATCAGGGCTTAATTCTGAGTCATCGAGGGTAGTTGCTTCTGTGGGCAGCTCAGATGATGTTGGAGTGGTAATTCCACTAGTGATGGCTACTGAAGAAGTAGACTCCTCAGAACTTGTGCTTTCCATATCAGTATTTCCTTCACTGTGAGTAGTAAACTCAGTACTAGATTCCATAATTGTTTGAGCAGTCGTGGAATCGAACGCAACAGATTCTGTAGGATCGGTTCTCTCTGAGGGGGGTTGGGTAGTGGTTCCTTGGACCCGAAACGTACTGGTCCCAAAGGGACCGATGGTGGAGGTACTGATTGTTGTACCTGATGATGATGTTGTTCCAATTTCTGTTGTGGTAATATCAGGACTAGTTTCCATCCCACTGAGTGTAGTTGATGCCCTGGGCAATTCAGTCGAAATTGGAGTAGTAAATACACCAGTTGTGGTTTCTGGGATTGCAGTTGTACTTTCTCTGCTCATACCAGGAAGTGTAGAGCCTACTGAAGAAGTAGACTCCTCAGAACTTGTGCTTTCCATATCAGTATTTCCTTCACTGCGAGTAGTAAACTCAGTACTAGATTCCATAGCTGTCTGAGCAGTTGTGGAATCAAATGCAACAGATTCTGTAGAAGCTGTTCCTGATTGGGCAGTTGTTTCTTGGACCCGAAACGTACTGGTCCCAATGGGACCAAAGGTAGATGTACTGAATGTTGTACCAGAACTCTGAGTAGTTCCTCTATCTATATCAGAAGTCATTTCAATAGTGGTGCTAATATCAGGTTTGGTAACAACTGGTGTAGAAACAGTTGACAGATCTGATGAGGTGAAAGTTTCAGTATAATGTGTAGTTGATTCTGGGACGCTTAGGGTGCTTGCAGTTATGGGACTTGAAGTTGAAGTAGACTTTTCAGTAGCAGCCTCATTATTGAAAGGAGCTTCAGAACTAGATTCCAGAGTATCAAAAGGAGTTGAGACATCGCTTGGTGAAGAAACGATAAACGTTGTAGATTCTGTAGTACCTTGGGGGAATGTGTCTGGGGGCGGAAATGTACTGGTCCCAAAAGGAGCAAAGGTAGAGGTACTGAGTGTGGTGCCAGATGGCTGAGTTGTTTTGCTTTCCATACTAATAGTAACTGTACTACTAGCAGTGGTGTCAGTGTGAACTTCAGTGGATTCAGTTGAAATAGTAAGAGTAATAGGAGTTTCTGTGGAAGTATACATGGTTGATTCTGGAATATCTACTGTGCTAGCTGTTATTGATTCAGAACTTACAGTGCTAGTAGCATCTGACTTTTCATGATCATTAGTTTCGTGAACAGATGTGGTTTCACTGCTGAAACTTGATTCCGAAGTGGTTTGAAAAGCAGTTTCGGTAGTCGATGCAGTAGCTGTTGTAGTTTCTGAGGAGGTTGGAGTGGTCGTCTCTGAGATCAGAATCGTACTTTTCATTAAGGATTCAACAGCATATGTACTAGCTGAAGGAGTTGTACTTTCTGCACCTATAGTGGTTGGCTGGCTAAGCCCTGCATTATTGTCAGTAGTGGAGCTGGTGATATCAGTTACAGCCGCAGGGACTGTAGTTGATTCGGTCAGCAGGTTGTAAGGTGTGAGTTTTTCACCTATGGTGGAGTATACAACTGTTTCAGTGAGCCCAAACGTACTGACCTCTTGAGGGGTAAATGTAGACAGGATTGTTGTTGTACTTGATGTATGAGTGGTTCCACTTTCTGAATCTTCTTCTAGTGGTAAAGAGTTAGAAGTCAATCCCAGCTCAGTTTCATTAGATTCGGTCATAAAAGTTGTCGGTGAAGAAGTTGAGCCAATAATATCAGTACTCAATGGCGTACTAGAGTGTGTGCTCGTTTCATGAGTTTCATAATTTTTGCTGTCTCCAGCAAGTGAAGTACTTTGAGCAGTAGTGGGTTCATTTGAAATAGCAGTGGATGAGGCGTCGGTTGTGTAGTAGGACGGCTCCGAGGTTGCAAAGGTATTGATAGCAGTAGTTAACTGCGGTGTAATTTCAGTTTCAAAATTTTCTATCAGCGAGGTATGGTCTTGTTCAAGTTCTAGAGTAGACTGAGTGGCAGCAGAGGTAGGAATTGTGGAGCTCATAGGTGAACTAAAATCTTCATTAGTTGCAGTTTCCATACCAGAAGTAGTTTCGGTTTGGCTAGTAACTGCTGAACTTGATGGGAAAGTAGATTGAGCAATTGAAGAACCACCAGGTAAAGATTCAGTGGTTCCATCAGTAACATAACGGGTGGTTTCTGTAAGAGGAAACGTACTGGTACCGATTTCAGGGCTAGTAGTCGTGGCACTAGCAGTGGAAGTTTCAGCTTCAGTGTCCTCTGAAGTTGAGAATTCTGTGGTTGGAGAATAAGATGTTGACTCCGGATGAGTTGTAGTGGTTACACTCTGAATAGCAGAATCAGTTGAAGTCAGAATCGAAAGATTTTCTGTAGTCGAGCTGCCCATATCAGTACTTTCTCTCCCAATTGTACGAATAGTAGATTCCAGCATTGGTTCGGGATATGAGGCATTATCAATAGAAGGTGTAGCAATGGTTGTTCCTTCTGTCAGCAGTGGAGTAGTTTCTGTGATTTGGAATGTAGATGTACCGAGACTGTTGAAAGTAGTGGTACTAATTGTTGTACTAGAGGGCTGCGTCGCACTATCTAGGCCAATAGTTTTACCACTGGTTTCAGGATCGATTTCGGTTGCAATTTGGAAGAATGTTGTTGATTCGGTTGAAGAACCAAAAGTGCTAAGGTGTTCAGTGGGCTGTTCAGTTGTGCTATAAGTTGATTTAAATGGTTCAAGAGTCGAGGTTTCGATATTTGTTGTTATTTCTCTGCCAGGAGTAGACTCGCTAATTTTTGCAGTAGTTGCAGCACCCATGTCGAGAGTAGTTTCAGCTGACTCTGTAGGCATATCTGAATCTGAGGTTTGCGAAATTGGGTAGGCATCAGCTGGAGTAGTTATAGTAGAAATAACAGATGTTGAATAAGATACTTCAGACTGTAAAGTTGTCATGGAAGTTGTGGGGTTGAATTCTATTGAACTCTTTTCAGGTTGAGTAGAATACTGCTCAGTTGTATGGGCAGTTGATGTACTTAATGTGTCTGTAGTTTCTGCATCAGTGGTTTCTATGGTCCCAACAGACGATTTGCCAAAGGGCCAAGTTGACAAATATTGAGCAGTTGAATATGCACCTGGGGTCGTGAGAACTGTGCTGACTGTGCTACCAAATGTTGAGGATTGCTCAAAGCTAGGTTCTTCGGTTGAAACATTATCAGGAGAACTTGTTTCATTGGGAGGTATTGTAGGATAATCAGTAGTTCCCGGATAAGGGAACTGAGCATCAATATTAGAGGTCTGTTCATTTTCAGTCATTCCTGTTGTCGTTTCAGGAGTAAGCTCAGAAACACTAGTCGATTCCTCTGTAGTAAAAGATGCTATTGTTGTAGCACTGTTCACTACGTCTTCTGTTGAATTATCAAACCCAGGAACTGAAGCGGTCATTTCTGTGGGCGTTGTATGTTCCAAAAATTCTGAACTGCTGGTGTTGTTAGTCGTGGTAGACATTTCAGTTGTTTGTAACTCAAGGATCAGATCTCTAGCTGAGGAAGTGACTGTTCCATTTTGAACGCCATAAATAACTTCATCTGTTGCGGCTGAGAATTGGGTTGTTACTGTGCTTTGTACAGTAGATGGGTAAACAGTACTTATCAAATCGATGAGTTCTGTTATAGTACTGAACGAGAGGCTGGTCATTGTACTTGTTCCCTCGGAGCTCGACTCGATAGTAGTAGATTCATGCAGAGGTTCGATAGAAAATGTGGAACTAATTTCGGTTGTTGAATCACTTGAATGACCCGTGGTCTCTGTGGTGTTCGAGTCGCTCACCCATGAGACATTTACAGTGGTATTGAGATCAGTTTGCGAGTATTCTATCGTCGTAATAGGAACTTCAGTGGTTTCAGTATTGCTAGCTGTATGACTAGAATCGGTTGTAGTGACCGATTCGTTCAATCGGCCACTTTCATCAGTCTTATAAGCCGTAGTGGTCATTGTAGAATCGGTTGACTCATAGTATGAGGTAATCTCCGTGTCTGTTTCGGTAGCAAGAGAGGTGGAAAGCGTTGATTCATAATCCGTGCTATTATAGCTGTCAGTTGTGGTCATTTCGGTCGTGCTATAGAACGTGGTGTGCGAGAGGGTCGAAGCTTCTCCATCTAACCAGCATTGCCAGGTGAAGAGGGACAGAAACAGTGAGCAAGAAAGAGAAAAAAAGGAAGAGTTAGAATTGTGCTTTGAAGAAATAAACGACGGAAGGGGATAGAAGATCGATTCGAGAAACGCAGAGAAACTTTTCTTTTTGGAGAATTTTTCCTAACCGAAGGATCATCATAGACTTGTGTAGAAGGAGGAGAAGCATTAGTAAGAAGCAGCTATTGTACAGCAAACACGGAGGTTAGGATTGAGGACCAACGCCTTTACCGCATGCACATGCTCAATTTTCTAATCTAAACAATACAACAAAAAGCCGGACCGATTCAGTCAAATGAACGGTTTGCACAAAATATCACTCATGTATTAAGTTCACTCTGGTTTGAAGTACAAATATAATGACCATCAGAATGGAGGTAAACAATGAAGAATGAGAACGAGCTATAAATGATGAATGATTGACTGGAGAATGACCGGTGTGGTTTATTATTTCATTACCCAGTTGAATCTAGATTACTCATTGTGCGAAATTGGAAATTTAATTAAATAATATTTACCCATACAGCAACGGTAGGAAAATAATAAACCACAGGAAATGAATACTTCATTCCAGAACTCACTGAACCGATTACGCAAAACCCAAAGTTGTTCATTTTATAGTTTCCAAACGCAAAAATAGACTGAAAACGAAAACCATTTCAGAATGCAGACATGGGATACAATGCATTCTTACAACTACTATGTACATGCCTGCAGGTCACCCCATGCTGCAGTCTGTGCTCGCACTGAAACCGGTCCTTCTTTACAAGCCCATAATTTTCATTTTTCGTAACCGAAACATTAAAATTGATTTAACTGCAAAGTCATGAAAATGAAAGTTTGGGGCCTTAGGCTGATCATAACATATGAACATTATCAAGTTTTCGCTTCATCCATCCGTTTGCATGAAACGTTGCACCAATGATTGAAATTACGAACTGGCACAAAGTGGAATTCAACCAATAGTGACAGAAAAGTTTTTATTTTGAAGATGAAGAATTACATAGGGTCAGCTGACAATTTATAGGCTATTTAGGCTACTTAGGTTGGTAACACTGACAAACGGACGGAGTAAACAAAGACTCAATATAAGCATAATATGAGTATATATACAAAAAGTGGCTTCAACAATAATCATCATCTTCAGAGAGAAGAAACATTGAGACTAATCCAAGGTAATAAAAATAATATATTTATATAAATATAGTTGAAACCACTTGAAATCGCTCTCCATTGCTGGGAAGAGCTACAGTGAAAATAGATCGAAGAAAAAAGTGTTGCCATTTTTCACTCTTGTTGCATAAGGTATTTCATGCAATTGAAAGACACCCAAGTGTCATAATTTCTTGAGCGGGAAAAATACGTATGTTCATAGAGAAGAGAGGAAAATATTCGGAAGAGTGGAAGGAAAGATTGAAGTATTTAACCGTTGCTTCCTCGTATTGGGAAGTTTACCCAAGCGAGCCGGGCATTGCGAAGACCGAGAGAAGAATTTACAAAATTCCATACTATTCGGATCGAAGTATCGAATGTACAAATAAACGTCCAGGGATGCAACCATTTCAAAGAAGTGAAATCATCGTAATTTACAAAGAGAAATTTCGTCAAGTGAAATTCTTTTATACAAAAGTGAAAGAGTTTGAATGGGCTCAAGTAATCGAAAAGTTTTCACCCATTCGCGACAGTCGAGAGGCTTCGGAAGAAGTTAACCGTGGAAGTAGAATTTTATCGACTTACGAATTATTTGAATTTATCTCACGAGATTTTGGACGTTGCCTTCTTGCGAACCGGGCTGCTTTTTGACTCCGGAGTGTTGTCTTGGCTTGGTGACATGTTTTTGATTTACGGGAAAAGGAAAGGCGGGAAGCTAATGGATTTTTGGGATAACAAAACAGCAACACACATTTTCTGGTGGCATGATTGGTACGATTAGTACGATGGTAATTAGGACAACTGAAAAAGGGAAACTTAGAAATTCAGGCGTACCTTTGATGCAAGCTCCTGTCAGTGGGTCGCAAGCTGTTCCTGGAGGACAGTGTTCGCAATGAGCCTCTTCTCCTGTCATTTTGAAAACTCGGATTATAGAATGCGAGAAATATAATATCTAATTTAACGAAGTACAGTCGATTAATAGGAGGTTTTTAAGAAAGAAAAAGAAATAAATTAACTCACGGGGACGAGGTGTTACACATTGGCAGCCATCGCATACGAGAACGCCACCTCGGCAATCGGAATTTTTCTGGCATTGACACACTGAAACAGTAAATGGTGAATTATGTTCAAGAAAAAAACCATTCCTTCAAAATATTATATCATCAAAGGGGAAAATATCTTCCTTCAAGCGCATCAGTATTAACTAGAGCGCTTTCACCGGTTAAAGCCTCTTCCGACGAAATTGGTGGCGGAGACTTGAATTATTAAAGAAAACATTAAACTGGACAAGAAGAAAACAGTTTCACACGAAATGACTTACCTTTGACGCATGCGGGATGGTGATCGTGGACTTGGCATTCTTCAGTTTCGGCACAAGGGTTGGCCACTAGGCAAGGATCTTGGCATATGTTATTGAAACAGCTTTGATGGGTAGGGCAATCGGTTTCGTGTACGCATTGGATTGCTGAAATCGAACGGCAACGTTGAAGCATCTTGAGAATAAAAAAAATTCCCTAAGCGCTTTACGCTTTGTTTGAATTGCTTGAAGCTACGCAAAATACTGGACGTTTAGTAGGGAGCTCGAACTTCAAAAGATTAAGTAAATGATTCACTAAAGGCAAGCGCAAAATGGTGGAATCATACATTAACTCAGAAAAAAAATGGTGGTCCCTACGTGGGAAAAATACTTCAAAATAAATCATCTTTACTTGCTAGTACTGCAAAAAATACAAGGAAAAACAAATTGACAAGAAAAAATCGCAAAAATATCAGCACAGAGATAGAGGACGCATGCGAAAAATATCATGCACACAAGCACCGTCACCACAAATTGAAAAATTCAATAAAGACACAGTGAAATTGCCGCCGATGAGCGGATGTGAAATCGATTGGAAAGAGAAGAACAAGAAATAACGTGGATTGAAATGAAAAGGTGATGCTGAAGAAACGACACACTGTAGTTGTGGTCTCGAAGGGATAGATTGCATGCGCTAAAGTCCAGCTGAAACAAGAAGAAAGAAGATTGCAATTATTCGGTCGAAATAATGACAATAAAGCGAAAAAAGTGCATTTACGGCAGAGTGTGCCATAAATTTGAAATATGCACGGCGCAGGCTATTTCAGCAGTAAGTAAGAAAACACACATGAAAGATTTCTCAAGAAGATTATGGCAATTGTTATGGGTGCCATGGAAGTTTGGAAATAAGGTTTGCTCGAATTTTTTCCATTCGAGATTCCTCCCTAAAAGCTGTCAGCAAATACCAATTTACAGATAAAGCCGTCGACAGGGGAAATCTTTCAATTGGTGTACTATCCTTAAAGATTTTGCAACCACGCTCCTGTCATGTTCTGCGTGTGATTTCAACAGTTATATGAAGTTTTGGATAATAAGGTACGATTGCTTGACCTTGAAAAGGTGAAAAGAAGACAGAAATGCACACAGTGTCGTAACAGTGTGTTTTTATTGGACGTCGAGGTCCAAAGCTTTCCAAACGGAGCTTCTGTCCGTCAACGGACAAAATGGATTCATTCCTCATAGGAATTGTTTCAGCTCGTCAATCCCCATAAATTTGTTTACCTGGATTCGTAACACAATCTGAACCGGAAGTCTGGTTTTCATTTGTGCACAAACACACGACATGGCTTCGATCACTGACACATTCTACGTCTTCTGGGCAAGGCTTGTAAGCGTTGCAGAACGTCGTGCATGTTGAATTGTGGCATATCATTTTTCCTTGGCAATCATCAATCGTTTTGCAGGATGGAGAGGGTAAGGAAGTTGTTAATAAATCGGATTCAGTCGTCTCAGTAAGAGTCGTCAAAGAATGTTCGGTGGTCGGCTTAGAAATGTCAGAAACGCTAACAGTGATGGGTAAAATTGTGACGGTTTCTTGGCCATAAAGAATTCCCGAGTAGGGATCGGGTGGAGAGGTAATGCTGGATGTAGTCATTGTAGATTGAATGCTCGACTCTTCAAAAGAGATTGAGGTTGTTGCTGGAAATTTTGAAGTTGTAACTTCTGATGAATCTTTTTTCAGGTCGGGCAACACAGTTTTGTCAGTCATGCCGATACGAGAATCGACAGGAGTGAAATTAGATGACTCGGATATTTCAGTGCTAGTCTGAAGCTTGGAAGTCGTTTCAGCAGCAAGAATAGTCGGAGTTGTTCCATCTAGCTCAAACTCTGAATGCAAACCAGTGGTGGTGGTTTCACGAGCAGGCGCCACAAAAGTTGTGGATTTTTCAGGGAAAGTTGAAGCAAGTGTGTATTTAGTGAGGTCAAAAGTTGCTCTTGATGATGGAGATTTGCTAGATGTGCTTTCAGTATCGGTAGTTGCTGTATTAGCAATCGTTACAGAAGTGGAAATTTCAGTGACTTTGCTAGTTCCAATTTCAAAAGTAGCAGTTTCAGCGGGTTCGGAAAAGAAAGTTTGAATATCAGGTGGAGTTGAAGTGGAAGGTACAGGGGAGATGCTGATTTTGGTGGTTGGAATATTATCTGGCGCTGTTCCAGAGGGAATGGAAGGTGTATGAAATTTTTGTGTCCCATAAGTTGTAATCGGCTGATCAGAATCGGTTGTACTTTCTGCAACAGGAGTTTCAGTTGTGGAAGCTAAATTGATAGTGGTTTGTGAGGAGGTATCAGTAAAACCAGGTATGGGATTTTCTTGTGGCTCATGAGAAGTTTGGACCTGTTGACCAGTGGTAATGTGTGAATCAGTAGCGCTGTTTTCTATATCTGGAGATGTAGATGAAGAAGGTTCAGCAGGCGTTTGTTCAGTATGAACAGAGTGAATGCTCTCAGTTGTTGGCTTTTTTGGTGGACCTTCAGGAGCGTCAGTCTCTTCAAACTTGGACGTGATTGAGGATTCTGTTATTCTCACAGTATCAACTTGAGTCAGGCCTGAAGTTAGCATTTCTTCAGACTCAGACGTAGTTTGAGTTTCGGATGAACGAGTAGTGAGTGATGCCAAAGTTGAACTAATCGTGAAATCAGTGGGAGCACTTTCAGTTGTTGCTTTTGCTGAGAACGTTGTTTTAGTTTCCATCCGGTCAGTCGCGATCTGACCAACAGTTGGAGTAAAGGTTTCCTCAGGTTTGGATGTAAGTTCACTCATGCCTTGACTCGTGTTAGGGGATGCAAAAGAAGTAATAATCATGGTCGTGTCAATATTATACAAAGATGTCGAGGTTCCATCTGTGCTTGGTACATTTGGTTTGGTATAATCTGCGGGAATACTTTCAGTAGCCGTCGGGGTACCTTCAGGCGTTTCAGTCTCCTTCATGGTAGAAGTTATTGAGGGCTCTGTGGATTTCTCTATAATTGTAAAGCCAGAAGTTAGCATTTCTTCAAGCATAGATGCGGTTTGAGTCTCAAATGAATGATCACTGGAAGATGTAAAAGTTGAACTAATATTTGTGATTTGAATATTGTCTGAAGTTGTGTATGTGCCTTCAGTGTCTGTGGAGCTAGGCTTTGTAAAATCAGTTTGAGCATTTTCAGTTGTAGTTTGCAGATTTGAGTCCTTGGAAGTTATATCTGTTTCTGTTGTACTGGAGCTGACTTCTGTGGGTTTCCCAGTTTCCGCTGGAGTAACTGTGTAACTTGAAGTTGGGATCTTTTCAGATTTAGTTGAAGTTTCAATCTTGGATTGATAATCGCTGAACGTTGGTAAGGTAGTTTCTGTGCTTGGAAAACTTGGTTCTGTGTAATCTGTGCCGATACTTTCTGTTGTAATTGGCTGTTTAATATCTCTAGAGGTACCTTCAGGTGTTCTAGTTTCTTTCACTGTGGATTCTGTGGGTTTCTCAGTTTCTAATTGATTAACTGTAGAACTAGAAGGTGAAATTTTGTCTTGGACTGTGGTAGCTGATTCAAATGAGGTGCTAGTTATTGTAGTTTGAATTTGATCTAATGATGTTGATGGAGTGCCTTCAGTGTCTGCAAAGATTTGTTCTGTGGTTGTACTTTCGGTTGTTGCAGGCTGTTTGAAATCTTCAGATGTATTTTCCAGTGTAGTAGTTTCAGATTCTTTTGTTGTGAACGCATCTGATTTATCAGTTGCGATCTGACTAACTGTTGGAGTAGAGATTTCCTCGGGCTTAGACGTAGTTCCACTCATGGTTTGACTTGTGGTAGAGGATTCAAAAGAACTACTAACCATGGTAGTGTCAATATTATTCAAAGATGTTAAGAAGGTAGCATCTGTGCTTGGTTCAGTTGGTTTGGTATAATCTGTGGAAATACTTCCAGTCGTAGTAGGCTGTTTGGAATCTATTGGTGTACTCTCAGGTGTTTCAGTATCCTTCATGGTTGACGTGATTGTGGATTCTGTTGATCTCTCAGTACCAACTTGAGTAAGGCCAGAAGTTTGCATTCCTTCAAGCGTAGATGCAGTTTGAGTCTCTGATGAATGAGCTGTCATGGATTTAAGAGTTGAACCAACCCTAGTGGTTTGAATGTTGTCTGAAGCTGTAGAACTGCCCTCTGTGTCTGTGGAGCTAGGGTTTGTGAAATCAGTGGGCGCACTTTCAGTTGTGGCAGGCAGTTTAAAATCTCTAGATGTTGTTTTTACTGTAGGAATTTCAGTTTCTTTTGCTGTGAACATTTTTGTTGTTTCTATCCTGTCAGTCATCATCTGACTAATTTGAGTTGAGATTTCCTCAGGATTGGTTATAGGTTCACTCATGCCTTGACTTGCGGCAGATGATGTCAAAGATGTAGCGTACGTGCTTGGCTCAGTTTGTTTGGTATAATATGTGGAAATACTCTCAGTTGAGGTCTTTTCAAAATTTGCTGGGGTGCTAGGTGTTTCAGTTAATCTCTCAGTGTCAACTTGAGTCAGGCCTGAAGTTGGCATTTCATCAAGAGTAGATGTAGTTTGGGTCTTGGATGAATAATCAGTGGAGGATGCAAAATTTGTGCTAATGGTAGTGGTTTGAAGATTGTCTGAAGTTTTAGAAGTAGCTTCTGTGTCTGTGGAGGTAGGGTTTGTGAAAGCACTGTCAGTTGTGGCAGGCGGTTTAAAATCGGCAGATGTAGTTTTCTCTGTAGATATTTCAGTTTCTTTTGCTGTGAACATTTTTGTAGTTTCTATCCTTTCAGTCCCAATCTGAATAATTGGAGTAGAGATTTCCTCTGGTGTGTTTGTAAGTTCACTCATGCCTTGACTTGTGGTAGACGATGCCAAAGAAGTAATAATCATGGTGGTTTCAATATTATCCAAAGATGTTGACGATGTTGCATCTGTGCTTGATACAGTTTGTTTGGTATTCTCTGTAGGAATGTCTTCAGTTGTAGTCAGCAGTTTATAATCTCTTGGAGTTCCATCAGATGTTTCAGTCTCCATCATGGTAGATGTAATTGAGGATTCTGTGTGTTTCTCCGCATGTTTAATTTCAGAAGTGACGATATCTTCAAGATTAGATGCGGTTGGAGTCTCAGATGAATGCTCGGTGGAGGACGCAAAAGTTGCGCTAATCATAGTGGTTTGAATATTGTCTGAAGCTGTTGATGCAATACCATCAATGTCTGTCTCTGTTGTGAGTTCAGTTGGAGCGCTTGCTGTTGTGGATTGCCGTTTAAAGTCACTAGGAGAACTCTCTGTAGCAGTGGTTTCAGTTTCTGTCAAAGTGGAACTAATTTCTGTAAAATTCGTCGTGACTTGAGTAGTACTAAAACTAGATGTTGAAATCATGGTGGACAGCGCAAAAGAGGTGCTCACATCCTCGGTGTCAGCAAAGATTTGCTTTGTTGTTGTGCTTTCAGTCTTGGTAGACTCTATAAAATCTCTCGATGTAGTTTCCACTGAAGGAGTTTCAGTTGTTTTTGCCGCGTATGCCATTGTCGTTTCTCCTGTAGTAGAAGTTTCAGTTTCTTTCAAAGTAGGGCTAATTTTTTTGGGTATGTCAGCTTCAAACTGAGTAACCATGGAACTAGAAGTTGGGATTTCTTCTAGTTTAGTGGAAGTTTCTACTTCAGCTTCCTTTGTGGTAGAGGCAGCGAAAGAGGTTATTGTAGTTTGAATCTTATCTAGTGGAGTTGATTGAGTACTCTCAGTGAAAATTAGTTTTGTGTGATCTGTTTGAATCCTCTCGGTTGTGGTAGGCTGTTCGAAGTCTCTAGAAATAGTCCCCATTGTAGGAGTTTCAATAGTGTAAATTGTTGTAGTTGCTGCTGTTTTATCATTCATGATATGACTACCCGAAGGAGTTGTGACTTCGTCAGGTTTTGGCGTAGATTCAATCTTAGCTTCAGTAGTGGCAAAAGATGCAAGGGAAGAGCTAATTTCTGTCGTATCAGTATCATCTAAAGATATCGATGAGGTAGCATCTGTGCTAGAAATACTTATCTCCGTAAGATCTACTCGAACACTTTCAGTTGAAGTAGGGATTCCCTCAGTTATAGGAGTTTCTGATTGGCTTTCAGTAGTACGACTGGCTGTAAAACCAGTAGTTGAAAGTTCATTTTGAATTCCAGGTTGAATTGTGGTAAACGATGGAGGGCTTGTTTGAGGTTCAAGAGGCAATGATTCAGTTTGGGTAGTGGTAGTATCTAGAAGACGAGAACTTGTGCCAGAGTCATTAGACATTGGTGAAGTAGTGAACTCGGAGTTTGATTTTGTGTAGCCTTCTTGAATGCTATCAATGGTTGTTGGCTGTGTGGAACTAATAAGTGCTCCCTCTGTCATAGATGTCACCGTATCTTTCAAAATTTCACCAATTGTAATTCGTGTGGTCTCTGCACTCTCCATGAAACCAGGAGTTTTAGTGGACGCAGGACTTCCTGTAGATTGATCAGTACTCTCAGTAGACCCAGTTATACTGTTGGTACTCTCAGTTATCGTCAAATGTACATCATGCGAGCTATCAGTGGTAATGATTTTAGTTTCTTCAAAGGCGAAGCTGGTGGTAATTTGAGAAGTTTCAGCTTCACTACCAGTTGAACGAGCTGTTGATGTTTGCAGAGAGGAAGAAGACGTTAGACTTATATCTTGACCAGGGGTTGAAGGGTTGGTGGTACTTGTAGTTTGAAAAATATCTGGTAAGGTTTGAGTTTGCCATTCATTCGTTGTTGATGTTATTGTCACTTGTGAAGGTGTTTTAGTACCAACAGTGATATTACGACGGGTTGAAATGTCTGCTGTTTCCATAGTTTGAGTCTCAGACTCTGAGGTAGTATAGCCCGATTCGCCTGTGGTCTTTCCCATTACAGGCGTTTGAGAATATTCTTCCCCTGCAGGGGTAGTGGAAATTTCAGTAACGTATTCCTCATTTCCAGCGCTAGTTGTTGATGTTTCCTGAGTTGGAAGAGAAGACGATTGAGCCATTTGTTCACCTTCGATTGTTGTAGATGCAGTTGTAAAACTGACTGGTGAAGCTGTGGATAACATGGTAGTAGGAACCGCGGATTCTCGCATTGTCGCAGGTTCAGGAGATTCACTAGCAAAAGTTTCTGACTGTTCATTAGTAATTGTACTCTGAGGCATTTCAGTAACGCTTTTTCCCGGTGAAGAAGTTTTAAATACTTGAGACGACGTTTCAACAGTAGAAGGCAAAGAGCTACTGGTAAAAACCTCAGGGGATGGCGTTGAAATAGTGGTGTGCTCTGTGATCTGTTGTGAATACTCTTTTTGTATGCTAATTGTTTGAGTAGGGAGAGTTGATGTTTCAAGGGGATTACTGGTTGATACTTCAGAAGTCGGCACGCTGTTATCTGCAGTGATTGCAGTTTGAGGAAATGGAGGAACTGTAGTTTTGCTAAGAGTGAAACCATAAGTTGATGATTCTTGAGACTCAGTTTCACTACTTGCGGTGGGCTCAGAGCTTCTAGCAGGGGATGATCCAGGGAAAGTGGTAACAGGGACTGTCGTGTCGGGCGACTCACTTGGGCTGACAGTTATCATACCTTGCATTTCTCCAATTGTTGAATGTAGGGTACTGGAGTCTATCTTATCAGAAACTGTGAAAGGAGGTGGTTCGGTTGATGTAGGCTGAGCAGAAGTAGTACCAGCTGTATAGATTGAAGAAGTAATGCTTCCTTTATCAGAGGATGTTGTCATATCAATAATTTGAGAAGTGGTTACTGTATCCTCAAGATTTTTGGCTGTAGTACCACCGTCAGTAGAAAATACTGTACCCTCGGTTGGTTTGTGAGTAGTTTCATGAGTTTGACTGGGAGAATAAGTGCCTTCAGGGATTGTGCTTCCCTCTATAACGTCACTAGACGTTTCTGATGTTCGATCAGTGTATACTTCAGTAGTAGGAACTCCTTGATGATCACGGGTCACAACCCACGTACTAGGAAAGCTTGTGGTATAATTTTCAAGGGTACTCAAGGAAGAAGGTAACTCAGACGAGGGTATTGAAGCAGTCTCCATGATTATATCAGGCAATGCTGTGGTTGAAGGCTCCTGCTGCTCAACAGTAGACCCAATATCTTCTGTTTCCATAGTGGTCACTGGAGATTCAGTGGTCTCATTGCCAAGTCTGGGTGAAATTCGAGTCACCCCAGCTACAGAAGTGGTCATAGTAGATGTTTCTGATATTGTGCTTGCCATTGATGATTGTTCTTTGGTTGTTTCGATTTCTTTCGGACTTGCCGTCGGGACTTCAGTGGTGTCATTAAGTGTGTCTGCAGTTTCAGGAGAGTAGGATATAGTAGATCCAGTTGGACTAGTTGTTACATCAGGATGGGTGTCATTTACGGAAAGAGTCACAGATTCTGGCATGGTTTCAGAGAGTGTGGTTGGACCGTCTTCAGAACCGGTGCTAGTTCCATAACTTGTTTCTGTAGTTGTTTGCATACTTGAATGTTTGATTGTAGAAACGATTTGTTCAGTAGGAGTTGAGCTTTCAGTGGTGGGTTGACCGGTTACAGTGTTTGATTCCTCAGATTGTGCAGTGGACTCTCTTACAGTTGAGCTAAAACTGGTCTTAACCGATTGAGTAGCGTCTAAAATTGTTTCAGTACTTGAAATAGATGAACTGTCTGTTTCCGTGTTTACTGAGATGCTCTCTAATGTAGTTGAATATTCAGTAGTTGTTGGTGACTCACTGCGAATTCCACCTTCAGTTGACTGAGCAATTGTAGGGATAGGAGATGTATGAAGTGAATCAACAGTGATCCCCATGGTTGGTTCTTCACGAATAATGGTTTTACCCGTTATTTCTTGTGTGATTGGTGGTTCGGGATGCATGGTAGAGGTGATTTCAGAAGCTATGGTAGAGGAAGCAGGTATTTGAGAACTGTCTGCTGTCAAATCAGCTATAGGAGATTTACTTGTTACTTCAGTTCGATATGTTGAAGTTAAATATGAGGACGTCGTCTCATTGTTAACCATGAACTGAGTTTCAGTTTGAGCCGTAAAGAAGGGAATTGGGCTAGATTCATTATTCATTCCAGAAATTGTGGTAGGGTCAGTTCTATCAACAAAACTACCAGGTGTAGAGGCGGTTTCTGATGATGGGACGATGGTGGTAGGAGGTGTAGCATATTGTATAGTAGTATAAGTTTCACTTTGACTGGGAATAGTCGTTTTTGAGGCAAACAGCTTGGAGGTGAGTGTGGATGATTCTTGGGGAGATGTTGCGGGGAAATTCGTTGATGCTAACTCAGAAGAAGTTTCAGTTTGATTTTGTTCTACTGCTTCAGTGAATGAGTAAGGCATGGTAGATGTTTCCGACTCACCACTTGTTGCAAATGAAGAGTAAGGAACCGTTTCTGACATGGATTTTCTTGTGGTGGTCGCTTTCAATGTTGTATATGACATAGCGGGGGATTCATTACCTGTTGACATGGCAACTACAGTGGTCGCCTCGGAGGGAAAGGTTGTATTTGAAGTTTCTGTATACATTGTTGACGTTTCATCTGAATATATTTTAGTCGTTGCAATAGGAGAACTGGAGAAAGATGGGCCTGTAATTACAGGAGTATCAGTTCCTGAAGAACTTGTGATAACTTCGATAGGTAGTGTGGTTATAGTGCTTTCATCAGTACTATGGTCGGTTTTCATGTCTAGATCTGTGATATTTGTTGTTGAAGGGAGTGTAATATTTTCAGCTTGCTCCGTACCATAAGTGGACAAATGATTGATTTCGTATGTTGAATGAGTTGTATTGGATGTTTCAAATTCAACACCAGAAGTAGTGGAGGAAATTGTTGAAAGATATTCAACCGTCACAGTAGACGTGGGGATTTCAGACATTGTAACAGTAGGGAACGTGAAATTTCCGTCTCTTTGTGGTAGAACAGTATCAATAAGTGAAGATTCAGTGTTCATAGTACCTAGAGTGGAAATAACATTCATAGTTGTTTCAGTTGAACGTGTTTCACTGGGTGTAGTGGTCCCGAGAGAAGATGAAACCATACCAGAGTATAATTTGGGAGTTGAAATTACTGGAGATGTTGATCCTTCAAAGGTAGCAGCTGTTGTTGATTCCCCAACGGTGGGAGAATATTTAAAAGTGGAAGTAGTTGTAGTTTCCATTTCCGTTACACTAGATTCCTCTTTTGTGGTGAAATCAGGCAGAGGCGTTCTGAATTTAGGTTTTGGCACAATAGTGTTAGTTTCTTCCGCCACAGTTGTGACAGTTGACTCAGGAAAACTAGTAGTCATATCTTTATGGAATGCATCAGTATGGCTATTTGTCGTAATGGTTTCAAAATAAGTAGAAGTATCGGACTGTACAGTGGTGTGAGTTTCATTAGAATCCAAAGTACCTCCTGACAAAGTCAGCAGCGTCTGTGGTGTTGTGGGAATAGATTTACTAGTCGAACTTAACCCTGAATTAAATGGCAGTGTCGTCTGTTCGAACTCAGATGTGTTATCTGGACTAGTGGCACCAAATCTATTTCCAAGCTCAGTAAGGAATGACATTGGAGTAGGAGGAGCAATGGATGTTCCTGAAGCCTCCGTTCCAATGAAATCAGTTTCTAAATCTGACGTAGTCGAATGTGCTGTGGTATTAGCCATCAATATGCTAGAAATAGTCACAGGAGTGTCAGTAATCGGTTTTGAGTACGTCTCAGACGTAGACACGTGTGGATGCGTTGGTGTAATGAATTCTTTAGAAATGTCAGAGATTGATTCTGGCAATAAGGTTGTGATTTGTTGAGTGACAATCGTGGATTCCGTCATTTCAGGTGAAGAACTTGTGGAATAACTTGAAGGCATCCCGGAAAAGGTCGTCCTTTCTGGAAAAGGCTCCGTAGAAGAACCGATCATTGAAACTGCGCTGTAAGTTTCATTATTTTCCAGTGTGGACATTGTAAATGCAATGGTAGTATCTGCTATAAAAGATGGAGTTTGAGATTCATTTACCATTGCAGTGGTTTTACTTTCTTTTGCAGTAGAGGAGGCTCTTTGATCAAGAGGAGTTTCTGAGGGTGGTGATTCAGTGTTAAAAGGTTGAATTGAGGTGTAAATCCATGTCGAAATAGGCTCCGCAGTTGTGATATTAGTTTGAGAAGTCTGAGCGCTTGCTGTAGTAACAATTGTTGATGTTTCTGTTTGAGATGGCATTGATGGCAAACTTTTGAGTGTTGTAAGTTCTGAATGGGTTGTACTGAAGTTTGAAACCCCTTCAGAAACTGTTGATGGTTCAACTGTTGAGGTCTCATTGTCAAAAGTAGATGATTCCAAGTAAGTAGTGCTTGATTCAGGTGTTATAGTTGAATGAGTGGAGGGGGTCAAAGACGATAATGAATTCCCAACGATGGTGGTAACTGTGGAACTATCTGTCGACATTTGAAGAGTTTCAGGGTAGGACAGGGTTACAGTTGATGTTATGGGAGACTCTGAGGTAGACGATTGACTGTACTTTGAATCTTGAGTCGCCGATTCCATCAAAGTTGTCAACATTTCAGGCAATGTAGTTTGGTAATTTTGAGCAGGAAGTGTTGTCTTTTGTGATTGTGGTGCAATTGTAGTAGTGGTTTCTCTTGTAGAAGGTGAAGATCCAATAGCATCAGTGGCTTCAGTGTTAGCAGTCAAAATTGTTGTGGGTTTGGTCGAAATCAACAATTCGGCTTCTGTACTGATAGTCAGCATAGTTTCAGAAACTGAATCAGTAGACTGATCAATAGAGGAAAATCGACTATCAATGGGTGACTTGGGATACCCAGTTGAAGTAGCTACTGACTCATTAGTTACATCTGTTGCAGTTTCTGCTTCATAGGTGGTCTCTTGTGCGTTGGAAGATGTTGCAGTAGGAGTTGTAAATATAGTATCGGTATTAAAGTCTTGTACATGCGGTACATTTTGAGTTTTCTGAGTTGTCGGAATTGTACTCTGCTCTGAAACAGGTCTGAAAGAAGAACTAAGGGATTTATGCGGCTCTTGAGTGTCAGGATATCCAGTAACTGATGTTGAGGGAACTGCAGAAGAAGTTGTGGTACTTATAGTTTCGAGCAATCCTTCAGTTTGCATGAGAGTTGTTTCGAATTCAGACGTCCCTTTTGATTGAGCACTTGTTTCTATAGTGGTAAATTTTGGCAGCTCAGTTTCTTCGGCAGCTGTAATAGTGGAAATTGTGAAGTCTTCTAAAGGCTGTATGGTTGTTATCGGTCTGAAAGTTGTAGGGACAATAGTTTCAGATTCGATACTCTCAGTAAAAGGGCTCTGTGAAAGAGATTTCGGGAATCCAGGCTCTGTGGACGGCTCGGAGACGTTCTGCAGCTTTTTTCCACTTGTTGAAGTCACAGACTCTGTGAATGATATAGTAGTTTCTGAATCATAAGTTTCCTTTAGTTTTGTAGATATCTCAACAGTAGTTGAAGCAGTGTTTGGTGATTCAGTTGTAACTTCGGGCGTTCTTGTTGAGTCGGTTATGGTATCGGTCTCAATAGTGGATTTGGAAGTTGGCTCTGAAACTAGTGTTGAGACTGGGGGTTCAGAGAATTGATCGTACTTTGTAATAAAGGCATCTGTCGTCAAGGAAGGCTCTACAAATTTTGTAGAAGGTGTGGATGGATAAAATGTGGATGTGCTAGGAAAAGCTGTATCAGTAGATTCACTAGCTTGTGGTTTTTCAGTTGTTGTAACATATTGTTGGGTTGTTTTCAGTTTGGGAGTACTTTCCTGTGTTCCCATAGTGCTCAAGAACTCTTCAGAAGCTGATTTCATCGTTGTGTACTCCGATTGAAGGAGTGTTGAAGCAGTTTCAGGATAAGTGGAGAGAGTAATGACCGGTACACTGACGGCATGAGTTGTTGGCATCATGGATTCAGTTATTAAGGAGTCTACAGGAGAAGCAGTGCTCTCACTGAGATCGGTGGTTGTGGGCAGGGAAGCCATTTTGCTGGGGATAGCTTCTGTACTTGAAGTACTTGCAGTCTCAGTCAGAATTTCCAATGTACTGCTGACTGGAAGCTCAGAAGATGCCTCGGGCAATGAAGAAGTGAAGGGAGACGACTCATTCCTTTTTGAGATTGTCCACGGATATTGAGATGATGGAAGAGTGAAAGTGGATGGGCTATCAGATACGTCGTTACTAGAAGAAAGTGTAGTGCTGAAGAGGCTACCAGTAGTCAAAGTACCACTGGGAGTAGTAGTGACTTCCTTTTCGAATCGGGTTGTCAAAGACTCAAGTGTAACAAAGTCTTTGGTAGAGCTAGATGCAGTATCGATAGGAATTTCGGTTGATTCATTTGTAGGCATCTGTGTAGGTAACGTGGTATTCTCAAACGGTTCAGTGCTTGATACAGGTACATCAGTTTGTGAATATTCTTTGCTGACTGAGTGGTCAGGTGGGGATTCTGTGGAGAGTAATGTAGTGATTGTATTGAGGGTTGATGCTCTTTCAGTTCCATATAATGTTGTTTGTTTAGATGTAATCGATGAAGGTTCGGTAAATTGTGGAGCAAGAGTGGTTTCTGGAACAGCTGGAACAGATGTGGTCGTCAAAGTTGTAAAATTGAGTACAGTTGAAGAAATTGGGACAGTTTCAGTCGAGAGTTGAACCACAGTAGGAGCAGTAAAATTTGCAAGTGAAGATGTTGTTGAGGTAGTTTCATTATCACCCTGTTCTTCAGGTTTAGGAGTTGAATTAGGAGTAGAAAAGGTGTAAATAATTGTGGACTGGGTGGATTCAGTAGCTGCTTCATATAGCTTAGTCGAAGTGGCTGAGAGAGTTTCTGTAGATGCAGCTGAAGTTTGCTTTTCAAAGTCAGAAGACTCGCTAAAATGATATGTTGACCCAATAGCAGTTGTTGCAGCAGTAGTTGATGGAAGAGAACTGCTTTCAGAATACCTATAATCAGAAATATCAACTCCTTCTACAGTAGTAATCGGTACTGAAGTTACTGAGGTTGTTTCTTTTGGAAATAATGTGGTACGAGATTTTGGCCTGGCTGTGTGGTGTAAAGTGGTAGTTTCGAAGCTAGTCGTATCATTTTGTTCATTAAGTGACATACTGGTAGTTACTTCATCGGACTCAAATGTTGGGTTGGAAGTGTAAATTAAGCCACCAGTTGTTGACGCTACAGTAGATTCAGAAGCATTGAACATAGAGTCAGTACTTGAAGAGCTATCTGAAAACAAAGTTGTGGTGCCAGGTTCATCTCGGACACTGCTGAGTGTACTTTCCTCTGTGGCTTGAATCAATGTAGAAGACTCGATAGAACCTGCTTTTACAGTAATCTTTGAAGTGGTTGATGACTCTGTGGACGTATCACTAGTTATTTCACCAAAGGTGGTTTCAGCTGTGTACAAAGAGGGTAGCAAAGTTACGGTGCTCTCAGTTTCTGTTTCATAGATTGTGCTTCCTAATGTGACAGGAGATTTATAAGTGGTCTCTCTGGCGATTTGTGTTGAAACGCTCAATGGCAGTCCTTCTTGTGTCACACCAACATTTGTAGTAGTGTCAGAGGGAAGTTTTGTAGATTGTATAGTAGAATGGATTGTGGAACTCTCAGAAACTGTTTGAGAGCTTCCTCCATCTGAAATTGTGGTAAATCTGAAAACATCAGTTGTGGAAGGAAGCTCAGTCATTGTTTCTGACTGGCCGCTATGTTGTGATGATCTGACAGAGGTGGGTAGTTTTATTGTAGAGATTTCAGTCGCATTGTCAGCTTCATCAAAGCCATCAAATGTACTAGCAGCAGTTGGTGGAATAGTGGTTGCAGCAGTGCCACTAATTCGAGTTTCTGTACTGTATGTGTTAAAAGCAAATGGAGACACTGTTTCTTCATTATTTGTCTGAGGAGTAGTCGGGACTGTTATTTGCCCTGAGACTGATTCTACTGCGTGAGTTGAGGGTTTAACTGTAGTAATCCCACGAGTACTCAGAGGAATGGTTTCAGTAGAAAAACTTGAGCTTTCTGAAGAAGAGTGATATACAGTTGTTCTGATTGTGGACATCTCTGAATCTGTAGCTCCAATAGACAGAGGAGAGTCACTTGAGAGGGTTTCGGTAGAGTTCCCAGCCTCGTCCAATCCCTCTTGACTACCAGTGCTCATTATAGTAGAAGGTGCAGTTGAACTTTCTGTAGAAAGTGATCCCTCTTCAGAAAGACCAACGCTCATTGTAACTGATGGAAAAACTGTTTCTGTTGAGTGACTGTCAGTAGGCGCAGTGAACTGCCTTTCAGTGGTACCCGAAGACGTTTCAAGAAGAGAGCTATCTGAAGTAGATATTGATGGATACCCAGTTGCTCCAATCATTGTTATATTTTCTGGTGCAGGAAATGTCGTTTCAGGATTACTCATGGTAGTGATTGACTCCGTGCTAGTACTATCGAAGTCATGAACAGTTGACATTTTTGAGGATAAAGGAATAGTGGTTGAAACTTCATCTTCTGAGGGTTGAACAGTACTGAATCCAAACACAGTTGGGCCTAATGAAGCCATAGTTTCTTCAGTGGATCCATTGCTACCTGTTGTGATAATTGCAGGCTCAGTAGAAGCAGTTTCAGTAGTGAGAGTGGCTACATTTACTGGGGAAGGACTTGCAATAGTAGTTTCATATGACATGCTTGAGCTGTCTGGAGCTTGTGGATACAGAGTGGTCACCGCTTTTCCAGGCGGTTCTGAATCTACCGGTAACGATGTACTAGATGTTTCATAAGTTGTAGAAGACATTTCATCAAGACTAGTAACAACCTCTGACTGCCTATTGATTGATACAGATGAACTAATCACAGTTGTAGATTCAGTGGAACTAACAAATGGGGTCGTTTCTGTAATTTTTGTTTGTTCAGTAGATGTAGTGTCATCAAAAGGGCTTTGTGAATAAGTGATTGAGCTATCTGGGAAAGTAGTTTTTGATGAAGGAGAGGTCGTTGTTAATGGTTCTTCAGTGGGATAGCTCTTGAATGTACTAGCTGCCTCAGGACTTGATAATGAAGAAGAAAGAGGGGTAAATGTAGTTGAGTCATGCAATTCAGCTGTGGTAAATTCGCCACCAACTGACTCTGTTGTAATCTTAGCCAATGGCCGTGACGTAATAGTATGCTCTAGAAAAGTTTCTGTAGTCGAGTCTTGCTGTGTCACACTATCTCTACTGGCAAAAGTTGTTCTTGAATCTGATTCTCTATCGGTGTATGATGCTTCTGTTTCAGTTTTCATTGTTGAGTGAGGTAATGTAGAATTTGTGAGTTCCTCTCCTACTATGGACACAGGTGTTGTGCTTTCAGTGTTGTCAACTATTGTCGAAACTAATTCAACCTTTGTGGAAAATTCTGGAACACGAGTTATTGTTGTGGGTGGAGTGATTCCCTCAGGACCTAGCGATTCAGTGACACCTGCCATCGTGATAGCCCCACCACTACTAATTGCCAAACTAGTTGTGGTTTCAATAGTTCCTTCAACAGTAGACCCAGTATTGCCAAATCTGCTGTCAAATGACCTGATTTCTGTAACAGTAGTGACTTTGGTGGGAGGAGAAGTAGATGAAAACGGCTTATCTCTAGCGAATGCAACGGGAGTAGTCACATCAGTTGACGTATGGTCAATGGTGGATTCCGTCGGTGATGAAACAGTAGTAATATTGGGAGTCAAGTATGTGGTAGGTCCAAACTCAAAATGCTTAGTGGTTTTCTTTTTCATGGGTTTATTTTCAGTCGTCGTACTTGATTCAGTAATCATGGAAAGGGTGGTGGGAGTTGGAATGGACGAAGATTCAGATTTGATGGGAACGATTCGAGAGAAAATGTATTGCGTACAGTTTTCATACGGATTGCCATAAAAATTCGGTGGGCAGGTACATAAGACCTTGTGTGCCCTCACAGAACAAACTGCGTTTGCCCCACATGGTTCAACACTTGTGCATGGATTTGTGCATTTCCCTTCGACGCAGATATTTGTGTCTGTGCAGTGATTATCCACAGTGCAGCTGACTTTGGTCAACTCTTGGTCTGTGAATATATACAACATTATCTCTTAGAATATACACAAATATTTACAATTGGTTATCACATTTAGCCGTGCATGCGTTATAACTATGACAAGAAAATATATATACAACCAAAAAAAAAGCTGGGGTAATTTTGCAGTCTTGAATTATGTTGTTGGATGAAGAAAAACATTGTTTCATCATCGATCTACATTTTTAGTAATGTGCTTTTGTTACTCTCCAATTGATAGCGAATGTAGAGTTAGATACGTATAACACAGAGAGTTCTACAGTTTGAGATCAAGACAATACAAAACTAGCTTTAAAAATACTTGATTAGGCATATTTTACCTTCTATACATCCATAGTTAGCATCTCCTTTATATCCCAGAGGGCAAAACCTGCACACGGGCTTGTGGTCTTCGACTGAGCAGGGTGAATTTTGAGGGCATGTGGCGTTGACGCATGGGTCGATGCATTGAAGCTTTTTACAGGCCAAATGGGACGGACATCCGTTGTCATTAAAGCAAATCGTAACCGAGGGGTTGCAGTTTTTAGTGCAAACACAGACAGGCCGATGGTTCAGGACTAGGCATTGTTTATCTTCCGGGCAAATGCCGGGAACACAAGGAGATACGCATTGACTAGAGGAGCAAACTAGATCGGATGAACAGTCGCTGTTTGTTCTGCATTCAGGTTGAGCAGGGGCGCATCCAAGGATGCCGTTTTCGTTTAGAGAAAACCCATATTTACAAACGCAGACCGGCCTATGTTCTCGGACTTGGCATTTTTTATTTGGCCCGCATTTTGGCTTTCCTACTGTGCAAGGGTCGACACATTTGCCATCTTGACAAGCCATGGTACCAGGGCAGGTCATACTTGTTTGGCAAGCGATTGGCGTTTTTTCTATTGACGGTTGGCAATCGGGGTCCGGTAGGCAGGAGACGTTTGGATCGCCTTTGTGGCACTGGGGGCATGAGCAGACGGCTCGGTGGATGATTGGTTGGCACAGTGCGTTCAGACCACAAGAACCCCTGATACTGCAGACCTCTATGCACTGCTCATTGATGCAAGCCTTGTCGACTGCGCAGTCACTGTCCATCTTGCATTCGCTTTCTACATACCACACCAATAAAGTGGAATTTCAGAAAAGTGAAAAAGACGGATATTGTTCAGATCGTACAAACTCGCTGGAGAAGGTAGAACGAGTGGTTGAAAACTGCTTGAAATACGATAATCGTGAAAATACTTAGTGTTGTCCAGGGACATAGAAAATTTCAATTGAAAATTCTCGTATCGTAAATCAAGCAGCTAGAAATTTCAAGAACATTTCGTGCAAAATTTTGTGCAATCAGAACGAGCGAGAAGATACTGTATTAGGTTTAATTCACTTTTGGAACCTACAAAATACCTACTGTGGTATTGTTCTCACTTCTAACCCGAATTCTCAGTTAAATTTAATACCGGCGGCAGAAACTTCAACAGGAGTTTGTACGACTAGACACAACACTTGCATTTACAATAGGAGAGAACAGATTTTTATTAAAAGAACTGTGAAAGACGCGTCTTTCTCACTCCATGCTTCAAACGTGACAGAAATACTCGATAAGAGAAAGGAACACACAAAAAATCAAGAAAAACTAAAAACATAAGAAAAACGCAGTGCGGCGCGAAAGAGAAACAAAGCTGACAGTCCCAGAGGCCAGGTAATTTACAAAAAAGGAATGTTGTGAGACATTTCATCTTTCACAGTTCCCAATCTGCCTTCTCGATAACAATAATAAATCAATACCCTACAAACTACACAGATGGATTCAATCGTACGTGTGTGACATAGTAAGTAGAGAATGTTTTCATATAAGATCTTACGAATATGAAATTGACGACGCAAATTTCGAAGCGTTCGGCGGTGGAGCGAAAGTTAGCAAAAAGGTAGATTGGAATACTGTCTGAATATCTCACAAATGATTATTATTAGAGCACACGGTACTGTAAGTAAGAAGACATTTACATTATGTACAGAGTTCCAATCAGGCTATGTTACACATCCCTCCCACGTCCCTCAATTAATGTACACTGTACACGGTTCTTTGCATGCCAAACCATTTGAATCGATAACCATGCAGTTCGTTTGAACAACCTAACTTTTGGCTGAATAACCTCCGAGTTCTGTGTGTTTTCATGTGTAACAAGAACGAGTCGCATTGATTGAATTTGTGTATAAACATCCGTCAATGTTTCACATGTTTTTAATTCAGTGAGCGAATTTTCAGTGACATTGGTGCAATTGAAGAACGCTGAAATACAACTGAGTGAGCTTACCTGGTTTGCATTGTACTTGTGGATTGCCCTTTGTACCAATCGGGCACTTACAATTGAAAAGATCTCCACTGCCGACGCATTCTGCACCAACTCCGCAGCCTTCGGTTCGGCAATCGCCTCGTTTGATACCTGCATGACATAATAATTTGGTTAATAAATTTAATCAGGAATCATTCAGACATGAAAAATGAAATGCATTAATCCATTTTATTCTCTTCATTCGAGCCTCACATTTGACATTTGGGTCACCAAGTGGATGTTCTGGAGGGCAGAAGCATTTGTAGCTGTCACCAGATGGTGATGATTTACAAACAGCCCTTTCCCCGCACTTGGCAGCAGAGCATGGATCGCTGCTTTGGCGATGCGTATCTTCGCAGATGCATCCTTTGTTAGGGTTACCGATGCAGCCAGGCGTGCACATGCACTCGTAGCCGTTGGGCATGTCGCGGCACTGCGTGTTTGCACCACATGGTTTACGAGAGCAATTCTCACCTACCCCAGCTGGAAAATATGAAAAATGTTAAGCTCAGACAAGTACTCAGATGAATGAAATGAAATACTTGTAATTAAGAAAGAGGGTTACCTGGTTTACACTCCTTCAAAGGGTTCCCATGAAAGCCAGGTGGGCACGAACAGCTTGCACGGCGTTCAACAGCTCGACACTGAGCATTGATGCCGCACGATTTTTCCTGCAAGCATGGATTGCGACAGACGCCATCGGGACCACATGATTTATCTGGACCGCATTCTTCATCAGCAGTGCACTGCGCTGATCGTGTACATGCAACAGTTGGCTCTCCAACAGTACCAGCTGGGCACAGACAGACAGGTCGATGTTCAGTAATGCGGCACTCAGAGTTGGAACCGCAAGGCGATCGGCTTGGATGGCATGGGTCAACACATTTCCCATCAGAGCATGTTTTATCCATTGGGCAGTCAAACTGCCTTGTACAGCCGCTGACACATTTTCCATCCTTGCATTGTTGACCCTGCAAAGTCAAGTCAGGTTGAGAGTTGAAAACAATCCAAAATAAATTCAAAAATTGTATTCTCAATTTAGATTAAGTGTTTCAAAAACTTACAGGATAGCATTGGTTGTTGTTAAGGCAGACAGAAGCACATTGACCGCGGAGGCAGCCATGACCACATGGACAATCCTTGTCGGCTTTGCAGCCCATGATGCACAAACCAGTCGACTCGTCGCACTTACACAAACCATCGCACTTAGGCGCCGGTTTAGCACAGGCAATCAACGGATCACCCCTGGTGCCCGCTGGACAGCTGCATTGGACTCCATGATCAACGACTGAACACTTGGCACAAGATCCACACGTGTTCTTCCCAGTTGCACAAGGATCTCGACATTGCTTATCGATGCAGGCTTGATTGCTTGGGCAGAGCAAATCGCTGCGGCAACCAAGCTCACAAATGCGATTTTCGCAAATTCGGCCTGTGCCGCAAGCGGCGTCCGTATTGCATACAGCCTTGCACATATTTCCCAAGCATCTCTCATCCGAAAGACAATCAGTATCGCTGAAAATGGAGATACAAAATTATTTATTTGAATTAGCTGTGATAAATGATAACTAAGACATTTCTAAGCAGAACAAACCTCTTGCATTTTGCAGCGCAAATTTCGCCATGACAAACATGTCCACGAGGGCAGTCGCTTTTTTCTTTGCAGCTCTGGATGGGTGGACGACAGGAGACATCCGAGTTGCCTACCAGTCCAGGAGCGCATGTACATTTTTTCTGATGGTTCTTCACTGTACATTTTGCATTTGTACCGCAAGCAGTAGGTGACTCACATGGATCTATAACAAAAAACAAACTCAGTCAACCTAATAAATGGAATGGTGGCTTTGTAAATAAATGTATTGAAATTTGGTTTTCATTGGAAGATTAACCCTTTCTCCCCTACAGACGCCTAAAGGCGTTTGAAGAGTAACGTGCTCTGGGCCCTACGGACGCCTTTTGGCGTTTCATAGTTTTTCGCCCTTCTGATGCGATCTACGGCCTTATTTCTGAACTAATCTTTTCCATTCGGTTACCATCGTATAGGGGAGATGTATACCTTTCATTTTCACCCTCTTCCGACAGATTTCGTGGCAGTAACACTATCGAGGAGAGCGAAACTGTCACCTCAGCCTATATCTTCTCCGTATTCTCAACGGCTCTTTTCCCCTTCGGTCTGACGATTGGAACGTCGTTAAATTGTTTCTTTTTTTTTTTTGTACGGATAGAGTAACATGTAATTAACTCAAAAATAATTCAGTTGAGAAATGATGTTGAGTGAAAGTGGACGAAAATAGGAGAGGAAGACAAAGAGAGCGACATTACAACAAGTCGCTAAAGCGTCGGGAGGGGGCCTCACTGTGGCCGGGCGTGCTTCGGGGAGAAAGGGTTAAAACGTTTCTGTATACCTGTGCATTTTGAGTTGATGCAGGCCTTATCTGCAGGACAGCTTGAGTCACTGCGACATCCCTGCGTACAGACCTGTTGTTCGCACAGTTCTCCAGAACGACAATCGTCATCTTTTCTACACACTGGGATGCAAACGTTGCCATCACATTTCTCATTGCGCAGGCAGCCTGCATCACTGGCGCAAAACGGTCTGCAAAATCCATCAAGACACACACTCCCTTCTGAACAATGACGGTTAGAAGCGCAAGTTGCAGGTGGAGCTCGAACACAGGCTACAGACGCGGTAGGGGCTGGGACGAGTCCATTGGAGCAAGAACAAACAGCACGTTGATTTGATGCTGTGCACACCGCGTTAATGCCACAGGATGTTTCTGAGCAGGGATTGACGCAAACATTTCCGCGGCAGGACTCGCTTGCAGAACAATCATCGTCCGAGCGGCAACCATACATACACAAATTGTGCAAGCAAATGTGACCCAAGAAACAATCGTTGTCCACTCTGCACGTCACTGCAAGCAGAAAAATAAGATCATAATAAAATAATATTTCCTTCCCCTCTTATAGAGAGCTTCTGGGTTTTGAAATCCATGTCAGCCAAGTTCACAAATCCTCAAACAGATAGATTGGGGAAAGCAACAGTTCCTAGCTGAAGCTGAATTATTAAGATTGGACTTACATTTACAAGTTCCTTTCAAGCATTTTTCATTCAACGCGCATTCATTATCTCCAAGGCACACTGGTCTGCAAATGTTGTTCTCGCAAGAATTGTTTTCCGGACAGTCAGCCTGAGATGTGCATGACGTTGGAACTGTATTGAAAATAGAAAAACATAGATTAGTACCAGTTAAACCGATATATTATCATTAGATTATGGCTTTCTTTTGTCAAGATACTCACTTCTGACACACTCGATAAGCTGATTGCCAGTAAATCCAGGAGGGCAGGAACACTGTTTGATGTGATTTGTAACCGTACAGATAGCATTCATGCCACACGTGCTTGAGTCGAGGCAAGGATTCGTGCAGTGACCAAGGAGACATTGCTCGTTGAGACCGCACTCACCATCAGATTGACATGAACCTTGTGAGAAAATAAAATGCTGATTAAAATAGTATGATCTAACTCAAATTTAAATAAATGAACATTGTATGCCACTTACTTCTGCAAAGGTTATCGTAGCAGCGAGTGCCATGTGGGCAATCAGCGCTAATTTTGCAAGAGATTGATTTTGGTCGGCAGCCCAGTTTGCTATCTTTAGGATCACCAGAATAACCCTTCCGGCACTCACAACGAGCAGAGTGTTCATCGGCGATACATTCGGCATTGGGACCACAATCTTGATCTTCACACACATCTAAAATTATAAATAATTTATTTAAAATGGATTACCTATTTACCCTCTGGACATACGCAGAAAAATGAAATGGGAATGGGAAGCATTTGGAAAAATTATTTAAAACTCGCCTCTACATTTTGATGTATCAATGTGGTCAACGCATTTGGCTGCATTGGGGCAGTCCTCATCCGTGCTGCATTCTATTGATACAGTACATCCTTCTTTATATGGGTCACCGATTGTCCCTAAAGGGCACATGCACTTAGCGGAGCCTCTTGAGTTAGCGCAAGTGGCTCCAGGGCCACAAGGTTTCAGAGAGCAGAAATCTACAGATGAACATCCAACATACGGGTCGCCTGTGAACCCAGGCTGACAGTAGCATACCTGCTTGTGGCCTTCAGCAGAGCACAAAGCATTCTCCCCGCAAGGATTGTGAAGAAGACAAGAAATTTTGCACATATGGTCTTCGCACATTTTGTCATTAGAACAGTCATCATTCGAATTGCATTCGATCTGAGCGCAACCAACGTTGGGATTGCCAAAGTAGCCAGGTTTACATTTGCATTGAGCACTGTGGAAACGAGCAGTGCATTGAGCATTACGGCCACACACGATGCCCGACTCACAAATATTCTCACACGATGCCTGAAACCAAAAGAATTCACTGCGTCAAGAATTATTTTCACCAGGCAGTGAATGCAAATTGAAGAAATATAGTTTGATATTATATGGTTTCATACAAATGCTATGGTAAATTACCTGTCCAACTGAATTAGTGACACATCTCTGGTGGTCTTCACAATCTCTGTCTGACGTGCATTTCAATTCTCTAACACAAACATTGTTCTGGCAAAACTGGAAGTCTGGACACGTCGAATTCGAGATGCAAGTGGGTTGACACACTTCAGAAATGCACAGCTGGTCAAGAATGCACTCTCTGGTACTACTGCACACAGCTGCGATAGAAAATGAAATAAATTAAAAATCATCAATGGTGTGTCTCATTTCTCTTGAATGCAAATATCAAGATAAAACTGGCCAAACGTAACTAAAACTCACATAAACATATTCCATTGTGGCAAGAAGTTCCAGCTTGACATTGTTGATCTGTGCTACAATACTGAAGAGGAACGCATCCCAGATGCGGGTCTCCGGTGTAACCTGGCGAACAACTGCAGATGGCGTCATGATCGTGAGTTTCACACTTGGAATTCTCTCCGCAAACATTTTGCTGAGAGCATGGATCGACGCAAGTTCCAGAAAGGCAAGATTGCCCCTTTGAGCAGTCCAAGCTGTCGCTGCACTCCAGTCGTGAGCATTTGATCTGCATTAAAAAAAGGGACCATGAATAATTCTGTTTCCATACATTGATTTTTTGAAGCTTTTGATTTTTGAAATGTGCAGAACCTACCTTCGCATCACCCGAAGTTCTAGCAGGACACGAACAAGTAGGAGCATGATCAATAGTTGTGCAAATGGCACCTCTACCGCACGTTCCAGGTACTAAGCATGGATCTCTGCACGTCTGATCCATGCAAGCTGCAGTTGATGGGCAATCCGAGTGGGCCAGGCAATCACCAGGTTTGCGACAGCCAACGTCGCCTCCACCCACCAGGCCATTATCACAATAGCACTGATAGCTTCCCAATATATTTCGACACCTGAAAAATGAAAGAACATGATTGTACAGGAAAGTGAAACATATGAGTTAGGAGAAGCAGAGAAGCTGAAGGATTTTCCACTCACTTGGCTGTGGGATGGCATGGGTTTATGGCACATTCATTGACATCAGAGCATTTTCCATCAATGAATGAATATCCAGGATAGCAAGAGCAAGTGGCTTTGTGATCAATGACGGTACAAGTACCCTGGCCACAGTTCAGCTTGTCGCAAGGACCTATAAAAAATATTAGCCATTTGTAAAAGAGAATAGAGTAGCTAAAAAAATGTGTATTTTCTTATCATATAAATGGACAGCAATTTCCATTAAGTAAAAAGTAATCAAGATTTCTTACTGGTGCATTTATGCGTTTTCGAGTCGCACACTTTTTCAGACGGGCATTCATCACTGTTAGTACATTCAACTTTGAAACAGCCGAGAACTGGATCATAGGGATCTCCAAGATGCCCTGCAGGGCAGTCGCATTCAAGCACGTGATCTCGTACGGCGCATGACGCGCTTTTGCTGCAAGGGCTCTGTCGACTTGCACATGGATCTGCACACAGGCCTTCCATGCAGGCCAAATTACCCTCGCAATGCTTGTCAGATGCACAGACGTGCGGTGGGGAGCATCCAGGTGGTCCATAGGGATCACCGACTTTTGAAGATTCGCAGACGCATTTGTAGGATCCGATAATGTTGACACAAGTAGCTGATGGATGGCACGGAGAAGTGAAACATTCGTTGACGTCCTCACAACCTCGTCTACCCAGCACAAAACCGCTCTTGCATCTGTTTCAATCAGAAATTCAACAATAATGAGATTCAACTGAAAAAACGTATGATACGAATTGGTTCAGCTATGGACAGAATGGCAGCAGAACCTACTTGCACTTGTTGTGAATACATTCTTGCGAAGGACCGCAATCTGAATCTAGTTTGCAACCAGGTTTGCAAGTTCCTTCCGAACAGACCTGCCCTGGAAGACAATTGCTGCCTGAAAAGCACAATTTCAAACAGACACCTTCATTGCACCGCTCCCCTTTCGCACAGTTGAAGTCTTCAGTACAAGGAGCTGTACACTGTCCATCTAAACATGCTTGTCCTGTTGGGCAATCAGAGGCCTTAATGCACGTAGTGGGGATTCTTATACAATTCTTTTCGGGAACTGGATTGCCGATGAAACCGTCAGGACATGAACATACGGCTGCGTGATTTTTAATGCGACAAACGGCATTGGTTCCACAAGCTTCTTTAGTGCATGGATCTGAAACATTCAGAACACCAATTGTATCATTCTGATTACAGTTTCTTTCTCACCTCAATCAATGTGAACATACTGTTCAAGCACAGTAAACGAGGACATTTCATCGTGAACAAAACTTACTTTGACATTTATTTGAGAGGCAAGCTTCAAAGTCAGAACAGTCGCGATTGCTTCGACAACCAACAGTACACACTCCGGAGACGCAAGCCTGCGATGGCAAACATTGACTGTGGCTGGCGCATGGAGTTTGGCATTTGTTTTGGATGCATTTTTCTCCGACTAAACAGTCCTTGCTGTTTCGGCAGGCAACTGGAAATTCAACAGGCATTATCTAGATATTTTTATTTAGGTAAATTTATAAAACTTGCTGCCCTCTTCAACTACCCAATTACCTTGACATTGGCCGTTGAGGCAGATATCGCCATTGCAGTCTCCATCAGAAGTGCATATCATTACCTTCCGCACGCAAGGTGACGTCTCATCATGACTGTTTGAATGTTGAAACTTGGGCGGACATGTGCAAACTGGTTGGCGATTTTTCACAGAGCAAATGGCATTGGTACCGCAGGCTCTTTCGCAAGGGTTGACACACCTTCCATTCTGGCAGACCGATTGTTCAGGGCAGTCTCTGTCTCCATTAGGGCAATTACCTTCAGCACGGCAGCCAGACGTGATCGGATCGCCAACCTGATTCGCTGGGCATTTACATATGTGGCCATCGTTGGGAACAGTTTCACATATAGCGGTCGGATGGCAAGGGTTTGGTTCACATTGGTCAATCTTCGCACATTCAATATCCGCTACTGGATTCGGTTTGTAGCCAGATGGACATTGACAGATGGCACGATGATCTTCCCCGATACAAACCGAATTGTCCCCGCATTTTGAATCGTCGCACACGTCAACGCATGAATGTGAAAGCCTGTCACAGAGCTGATGCTGAGGACAGTCCTTATTATAAACGCAGGGTACTTGTTTGCACCCTGTAGTAGCTGGATCGCCCATGAACGGGCCTGGAGGGCATTGGCACTTAGCTACATGGTTGTTAGCAACACAAATTGCATTCGGGCCGCACTTCAAGGAATCACATGCTGGCCGGCAAGATCTTATTCCATTCCTGCCCTTTGAGCAGTATTCCGATTCCATACATTGCACATCTTGCGTACAGGTGTTTCGTTGCAATGCCGTACAACCGTTTCTATCATTTGGATTTCCGGTGAATCCGGGAACACATTGGCAATATCCTTTGTGCGAGGATGATACGCAAACAGCATTTGACGGGCAAGTGAAATCCGAACAGACCTTGATGCACTTTAAAACTCCAAGAGCGTCAGGGCGGCAGGATTCTTTAGACTTGCAGTCTGAATCGATGCGGCAATCGGGCAATGATGGTTTTTCACATTCCGAACTGACAGGATTCCAGGTGAAAGTCTCAGCGCACTTGCAGACAGGCATGCCTTTTTTATCTTTGCTGCACACTTCATTCTTCCCACAGGCGACATTATAGCAGGGATCCAAGCATGCGTGAATGCCATCAGGATTGACGCTGCAGACAAGACCTTTTGGACAATCCTTATCACTGATACATTCCTCACGCGGTAACGCTCTTTCAGGCTGGCACCCCATTGATAGATCGGAGGGGCTGCCAACATAGCCATCGACGCAAATGCAGGATGATCTGTGATTATCAGCAACACAGAGAGCATTGGGTCCGCATTGAACCTTCTTGCATGCATCCAAACATTTTCTAGAACCGCGTCCCTGCTGCAGGCAAATTTCTGTTGATTTACAGTCCAAATCGTTCTCACACTGGCCGTCAAGTTGGCAGCCTTTTTTCAAATCGGCTGGGTTCCCAGAAGATCCTGGAGGACACACGCATTTTCCTGACACACAAGCTGCTCTTGGTCCGCACTTGACACCTTCACACTGGCTTTTACATTTTCCTCTCTTGCATACAAATCTGTAATAAAAAGGAGAAGTCAATATTTAAAAAAAAAGTTTCCAAGGGTTATAAACCAGCAAACTGGTAAAGGTAAAATGTGATCATAAGTATGATAAACTAACCCAGAAGGGCAAGGACTGCTCTTGCTGCAAGCGCATGTTGCTGGGTCTTGGCATTTCTGTGGAGCGAGCGGCATACAATTTGCAAACGGGTTCCCAATGTAGCCTTCCTTGCACAAGCAGTCATAACTGCCAGGGATGTTGATGCAGATGGCATTAGCCCCACAAGCTTCGCTGCTACATTCGTTCACATCTGGGTGAATGAAAAAAAACCAACAACTTTTGTTATTGATAGAAAGAGGAAAGCATAGAAGACATTGAATGAGAACCATAAAAAATTTTCTTCTGAATGGATGATTACATTTATAAAATAGTTAAATCAAACCTTCACAAGCCACAAAAGGATTGCCGCGGTAGCCTGATGGACAACTACACTGGATCGTGTTGCCCATTATATGGCAAACTGCTTTTTTCCCACAAGAATCAGGGCCGCAAGTTCGAATGAGCTCTTTTGAAGAGCATTCTTCATAGGGGTTTCCTGTAGTTCCAGGATTACAAGCACAAAGATTACCATCCAGACCATAGGAACAGTGCGCGTTGGTTCCACATCCAGGAAAACAGGCTGGCATAGCAATAGCTGAAAATGAGATAACCAAAAGGGTAATTTGGCTTGCTGATTTGAAATTTGAAAAATGAAGGCACACAAATAATGGAAAGTACTTACGAGGCATGCAAACTAGCAATGGGTTTCCAATAAAAAGGGGCGGGCATATGCACTGGTTTGTTGAATTATCGCACATAGCTCCCAATCCGCAAACGCCAGAGCCGCATTTTTCCTTGCATCGCCCAGAAACACAAACTGACGGCGAGGGGCAAGGCTTAGATGCAGAGCATGTGTCCGCAAGGCATTGACCTCCAGGAAAAGGATTGCCCAAAGTTCCTTCAGGGCACTTGCACGTCGGTCCAGTACCAGAAATGATGCACTGAGCTCCTTTACCACATACAACTCCATCGCAAGCTGGAAAAAAAGTTTCAAAATGTTATTATCTACATTTTCAAGGGCCAGTATATCCAAATTGATTCAAAAAATGGAGCCCTGTAGGGGAGGAAATGTGTTTATTTTAGGCATAGAAAATACTCACGGGATACGCATCCCCCTGAAGGAGATTCAACAAAGCCAGGAGTACATCTGCACCAGGCAGCATGGTCTTGAGCCTCGCAGTATGCATTCTTCCCACAAGGTAGGTTGACACAAGGATTTATGCAAGCTCCCTGAACGCACGAGAGCTGCCCAGCACATTCACTGTCTTTAGAACATACTGATTTAGGAGTGGAGCCGGTACCTGAAATTTGAATATAATATAGAAATTGCAACAAGGGATTTTGTAAAGAAAATAGAGAAATATACCAAGAAGGATCCGAATTGAGCTTACATCCACTTCGATATGGGTCACCCTTTGTTCCAGTGGGACAAAGACATTTGAAGCTTCCTTTCAAATTGATGCAGATTGATCCAGCAGAGCATGAATTCCTATCAGCACATTCATCAATGTCAATACAACCTCCGCTGATTGGGTCAGCCTTGTAGCCGCTCGCACAGACGCATTTTGGTGGATCGCTTGGGGTGCACTTTGCATTTAGCCCGCAAACAAATCTATCACAAGGACCTGAAAATTTAAGAAAGCATTAGGGGCGCATTGAACGTGCAAAAATGTGACTCATCATTGAATGCACGCTGTAGAAAATGCATTCTTCTAACGCTTCGCAAAACTCACTTTTGCATTTTTGCACTTCGGTCGAGTCAACGTAGAAAGGAGGAGGGCAAACGCATTCCCCAGGCTGGACACATTTTTCGTTCGTTCCACAATCTTTGTCAGCAACGCATCGGATCTGGTTGGGAGAGCACATTCTATATGGATCGCCGCTGTAGCCTGTTGGACAACGGCAGACGTACGATCCTGGTTTGTTGACACACTCAGCTCCGTAGCCGCAAGCGGAAACGTCTTTGCACTCATCAATATCAATGCAATTTCCTGACATAGAGATACAGGGTTAGCATCATGTGCCTATTACAATGCCAACTACAGCACCTAGGCAAGCAAATTACCTTTGTCATCTGGAGTCATGCCTTTAGGACAAGCACAGTAACTGACACCACCAGCAATTGTCACACATTCAGCACCTCCTGCACATTTTTGAGACTTGGAACATCCCTCTAGGACGCACTCTTGCCCAACAATCTTGTAAGGCGGTCGACATTTGCACTCCAATGAGTTGCATTCTGCAATGTTGAGAAAAATCATGAATTTTTAATTCACGTTTCTAGTTTTCAAGTAACTTTGAACAACTGTTGATAATGTTACCTTCACATCCGCTGTACGGGTTGCCATTAAAACCAGCCGGACATGTACATTCGTAACTGCCTGGCAGATTCTTACAGGCAGCATTAGCACCGCAGGGCTGTTTGTCTGCGTTTTGACACTCATCAATGTCAACGCAAGCACCATGTGCATCTCTAGTGAAGCCGGACGAGCAAATGCACACACTGCTCCCCAAATATGGGTCAAGTACGCATAGCTCTCCTTGAGGACAAGGTTTATCGTCGCTGCATGAATCTGGCGTTCGAGAACTTGAGCAACCCTCTCTGAAATTGATAAATTGAAAATATTAATAAAGGCACTAACAAATTCGAATTTTGTAGAACAGTTGTACAGCCATTTTTCCCCATGTTGCCTGAGATGTTCAACAAGAGTCGACTCACTTGTATGGATCCCCGATAGAACCTCGAGGGCATTGGCAGGAAAATCCACCTGGCATATTGTCACAGACAGCTCCGATGGCGCACGGATGGTTGACAGCGCACTCGTCAATATCTGAGCAGCCAGTGCTTGTACTTGAATATCCTTGAGCACAAATACATTGCGCCAAATTGCCAATGAGCATACACTCCGAATTCGGTCCGCAGGATACCGTTTCACATGGATCTGCAAGGAAATTAGCAGCTATTTACATGGAAGAAAATGCATTTAAAGTTGTAGCGTGCATTGTTTATGTCACATTTGTCATGTACTTACGTCTGCAGTCATTGCCAACGTTTGGTTCTTGACAAAAACATCTCTGTTGCTGATCGCAGACTGCGTTTCCAGGGCAATCGTTATCGCTTTTGCATGTAACTACTTGGATACATTTGGTGAAAGGATCCGGCTCAGGAGCAGTCCCTTTGGGGCAAGAGCAGCTAAAAGAACCTGCAGTATTTGTGCAGATTGCACCCTCGCCACATATTCCATTATCTGCACATTCGTCGATGTCTGCAAAAAGAATGAAAATTCGATCAACAAATTCCAGCTTGAATTAAAAAATTCCTCGGTCTCAGAGTAAAAATTTACCTTTACACTGATGGAAAGGATCACCACTAAACCCAGGTTTGCAAAGACAGCTAAATGCTCCAGGTGTATTCGAGCAGACAGCATTTTCCCCACAGAGGCCACTCGGTCCATTGCTTTTATCGCATTCATTGATATCTGTGAGGATAAGTTGAGACAGGTGAAAATGGACGCAGAATGGTCAGGAGAAAATCAACCATGTATTTATGTAAATGCTTACCAACACAACCGGACGAAATATCAGTCGGATCAAAAGTCCAACCGTTTTCGCAAACGCAAAACGCATCTTGACCGTCTGGCTTGCAGAAAGCATGCGGGCCGCACTTGACCTCATCACATGGTGCTGATTAAGGTAAAATATAATATGAAGAACAACCAAATTATTTTGTAAACACATTGGAAAACTTTTGAAAAATTGTCAACACCTCATTTGGCATTTTCTTTTACACCGATCACTCAGCAATTGGTAGTTAATGAAATGTAAAACTATAATGAGAGATAAAGCTCCAGCAAAATATTGAGCAATCTTGACTCGCATAAAGCTAACATTGTACAAACCTTTGCATTCAATGCGCGGCGGCGAGCCAACATAGCCGCTCTGACAAGAGCAAGTGAATCCTCCGGGAGAATTGGAACACATGGAAAACGGTCCGCATGGATTGGTCAAGCATTCGTTCACATCTTCGCACTCGGAGCCGACAGCTTTGAAACCATCCTCGCAGAAACATTGGCCATCGATGCAATCAGCGTTGTTGACGCAGTCGAATTTACTTTTGCACAAAACGTTCACGTCGACCTGAGAAACGAAGAGGAAATAAGTTGAAGACAAGACCAACGGTTTTTAGCAACAATTAGTTGTACTGAAGGAGAAAAAGTATGTCACCTGTTCGCAAGCCACTGTCGGATCTGGCTTGGCCATAAAGCCTTGCGGGCAGAGGCAGTTATATCCGGGAGATGTATTTTCACAAATTGCATTAGAGCCGCAAGGTCGTTCGAGCATTTCGCATTCGTTGATATCTGGCGATAAATTTTACCGGATGAGAACTTGCGGCTACCAGAATTGGAAAACGGATAAAATACAATATAAACTCACCAACGCATCCCATAAACGGGTCTCCAGTGTAATCTTCCTTACACGAGCAAGTAAAACTGCCCGGCGTATCCTTGCACTCAGCGTTAGCGCCGCAAGGATTGCTCTCGCATTCGTTCAAGTCTAATAAAGATTGAAAATTTATCATAGAAAACGGTGAAACTAGAAATTTATTTTCTACTTCATTAAAAACGGACACGCCTGGGGTGATTCACTGTGCAGCTTTTGCAATATGATGCACAAGAGAATTTGTTAGGAGCCGTGCGGATGAAGTACGTTTGGAGGGTTTGATTGTTAAACGGAAATTTTAAAGCTAGAAGTTCGTCTCAACTCGTGAAACGTGATCACGTTTACCGATGGGTCAAGCACAATGAAGTTCGATAAATGAAGTATAGAAGAAAATTTCGGTATACACCGGATTACCTTTGTGCCAGTGAAAAGGGAAGATTTGCAGCATCCATAGAAGAAAACCACCGAAGGTTCCAAGGGGAACATGCTAAGAAGATGGAACAGAAAAGCACGAGAAAAAAAATTTCCTGGATAAACGGAGAAAAGGGAATTATTTAAAAGTGTCGTAATCTTACGCGTATTTTGCTTGGAGAGCTGAAACAGAAGAACATGAGCTGAACAAAGGAAGCATGCAAAAGCCCCGACGTTAAAAAAGCGATGAAATATGGATTTAGTCGAAAGAAAACAGTGAGTGGGGGAAAAGTGAGTTGTTAGGCAAGGAAGTATAGGAAATATGGGACCGAAACGGTGCGACCACAGTTCCTATTTTGATGATTAGTAATTTATCAAAAATTGTTAGAAACGGGGAGACTGAGACCAGCGAGATGAACCGCGTGAGAAAAGGGAATGTGGGAGGTTATCCATATTTCTGACTAGATACGTCACAAATCAGTAAAATTGCGTTTCAACTATCTACGAATATATGTACAATGGGTTAGTGAACTGACTCTGGCAGAACACTGAAGGCTCGCCGGTGAATCCTGAGGGACAGGTGCATTTGAAAGAGCCAGGTGTGTTCAGGCACTTCGCGTTGATTCCGCAAGCCGCCGAATTGCTGCACTCGTTGATATCCGCGCATTCGATTGACGAATTGCCTGTGTAACCAGCTGGGCAGACGCACGTGAAGTTTCCCTCCGTGTTGATACATCTTGCACCCTTGCCGCACGGTGAGGAGGAACACTCGTCTATATCTTTTGGTTGTTAGTTTGGGCAGGCAGTTACAATAACACGTTAGTAGTTTTCACGACAGCGATCAAATCTACATCGTGCTACTTTGAGGCAGGCGTCAAATATTATCTATGCCATCTAGCAAACCAAACTATGGACGATATTTACAATATATTACACAGGTATATACAAATCGGTGAGAGGGGAGGGTCGTGCTGATTTCAGAAACTTACCTATTCGCCCTAGCGCATGAATGTTTTGACATACCTGTGCAGCTGACGTGAGGGTCACCGACGAATCCAGGAGGACAGTGGCAACCGAAGCTGGAAGGAGTGTTTGTACAGATGGCACCAGGGCCGCAAGGGTTCACTAAGCATTCGTCAACGTCGACACATCCTCCGTGGACTGGATCACCTGTCGTACCGATCGGGCAAGCGCATTGGTAGCCACCGATAGTGTTGCTACAGATTGCACCAACTGCGCACGATCCTTCGTACGAACATTCATCGATGTCAGTACACTGAAAGAAATCAGACGGTTCAAAATACGTTCTGACGATGAAGAAGTCCAAGATTATCAAACAAAACCAAAGATCTTCTTGGTTGAGTCGTCGCATCTGTCATTGTACTGGATTGGTGAGGGGGAGAAGAACCAGGCGACATATTCTTCGATTTTTTATGTTCTGGCCTAGCACTTTCACCCCTTCGGGCATCCTCAGGGCGATGTGGAACCATAGGTTACGGCTGTGGTAACCTATGGTTCCACATCGCCCTGAGGATGCCCGAAGGGGCGAAAGTGCTCGGCCAGAAAATAAAAAATCGGAGAATATGTCGCCTGGTTCTTCTCCCCCTCAACAACCCAGTACAAAACCAAAGATTCTCTCAAGCGATAAGATTCTCGACTGAAATGAAGCTATGAATTCGAGCCATATGAAGTGGAAAATGAGAAGAAAACTTGAAGAATACTCACACCATGGAACGGGTCGCCTTCAAAGCCTTGTAAACAGCTACATGAATAGTTTCCAGGCACGTTGTGACAGATAGCGTTCGGGCCGCAAGCATTTTGATGCGCGCATTCGTCAATATCTGCAGAAATTATGCAATTTTTAATTAAAACATATAAAACTATTGACGATTTTTAATTAGAAGATAAGAAGACCTACCTCGACACTCTTCTTCTCCGTCGCCTTCGAAACCAGGGAGGCATTTGCAGAGGAAATGCGCCGGCAAGTTGCAGCACTCTGAGTTGGCAACGCATCTCGCCGCAATTGCCGGGTCCTCGCATTCGTTTATATCTGTAAAAGCACAAAAGAGGATAAACGATTGCTGAGAATGGACGCTAGATTATTCCATGCGATGGCGATCCAAGAAAATCAAACCATCAAATAGTGTTCGACTGTTCAAGAAAAGAAAAAATCGCGAAGCTTTAAATTTCAGGATCTCGTTCCGATCAGGCTAGTGATTTACCTTGACAATGGAATCCGTCGCCAGCATATCCAGGGAAACACGTGCAGTGAAAACTCCCAAGAGTGTTCGTACAGTGGGCGAAAACGTCGCAAGGCCTGTACTTGCATTCGTTTTCGTCTGAAATACATAAATATGTTAAAAAGTCAAAAATTAGAACATAAAGGCTTTGAAGCAACCGAGAAACTGAACACAAAATATAATTCAGATTTCTGCAACATTCTGATGTAGCGGCGATAAATTGCAGATCAAATTGGTGTCAGGTTCAGTGTGAACTTTTTTCAAAAAGGCTAGTAAAACTGATTTTTTCAGCAGAGCGGATTTTTTTTGGGTTACCTGGGACTTCGCAGGAGCAGCCGCCGTAGCCGTCGTTACAGTGGCACTGCGAATCGAGGCAGGCGCCGTTCTCGCACCGTTGCCCCGAATCTCTCCCGCAGTCTTCTGTTGAAACAAAGGAAGAGTAAAATGAAGACAAAATAAGATGTTAACAACTATTTAGAGAATTCCGATAAGCGCTAATAATGAAAAACACTGAGTAATAATAAACAAATTCAACTGACATGAATGATGAAAATGAGAAATATTTGAGCCTTATTCAGTAGAAAATTATTTAGCTTTTTCGCGAATCATGAGAACGATGGCGATCTATCTCATTTTTCTAGTTAGATAATAGAATCAACGAAAGTTACAAAATTTAGCAGCTATATTACGATGCTACGACAAATACAGTTGCTAGCACTCGAGAGAATTGTTACTACAAATCGCATTCATTGGGACTCCTTAAGGTACACAAATGACCGTAATAGTGATCATCATGCACTTGGTATAACGGAGAGGCCATTTGTTGCGGACGCACGGCAACTAGGAGCTTTATGAGCATCATCATTACTCGGTGTTTGCTCAGGCAACGGTCTCTTTAATGTCGCGACGGTACTTGTAGTACACTGAACTCGATTGTTGAAAAAAAAAAAAAAAAAAAAAAAAACCGCTCGAAATCAAGTCGAAACGAGATTTGAGCCGTAAACTCAGTTCGCAAAACGTAGGTATCCGGTCTAGGAAACCGATGATTTGTCAATTATAGCTGGCCAGGAAATTAATTTTTTTACGGTTCCAGCTACAAATTAAACATGACAATCAATTTATATCTGGGCATAAATTCAGGCTTACCAGGGTATAAAATATTTCTTCATTTCATTCAAGTTGAAATCTATTTAGCAAAAATAAAAGCCAGTTTTTCCCTGATAACTTTTGAACCGACCACTTTTACATAGGCGAAGGCGAGAAAGAGACTATTGAAATCCTACAATTCGATATAATTGTTGATTATATATTTATATTATGTCTCTGCGAAGCTATTCGCGCTCGAAGAAAGCCCCAAACACGTTATTTTACCAAAAAGTGAAATATATCTCGAAACAAAAAAAAATCCGGTTTTTTATTTTAAATCGATTGTAAATTAAATTTTATCTTTTTGCTTTCACAGAAACTATTTTTCCAAAATTCGCGAACGTGACGAAAAAAATTCTAAAGTTACAACTTCAAAACTTTGAAAACCCGAAAAAATTGAAAAAAATTATTAGCTGTTCGAACCTGGTTCTTTCAACTTCAAATTCGAATTCTACGTCTAATTTTCTGTAGGAATAATTAATTAATTAAAATTAAACAGTACAGTAAGTATTTGCAACGAATTTTCAAAGTTGAAAAGCATAACTCGAAAAACTAAACGTTGACGTCAAATTTTCGTCGTTTTGACGTTAAATTCGGGTTCAGCGTTCAATTTCCTATAAGAATAGCTTTCAAAATCGCTTGAAAACGGTAATTTAATTTTTATCACTCTTACCGATGCCAGCGGAGCCCGGTGAAAGACTCGATTTACGGAAAACAATTTCTGTGGCGCTGTTTAAATTTTTTTCACCAAATTTTTTGCTATGTACGTGTGTAAGGCGTTCAAATGAAGACTTCTGCATATTAAAACAATTGATTCACGTGTATTTTGACCCCAAAAAGCTTGGTTAAAGGTCAATTTTCGAGCTTTCAAAAACCGATTTTTTTGGACCACTTGCAGATTTTTCCGAGAATTGAAAAAAATAACAAAAATACATCTTAGTAAGACACAACTTTCCTGAAAATTTCAGATTTTTATCTCTTTTGAGAGAGGAGTGAAAAATCGTTAACTGATCGGTTCAAAAGAATCGCAGGGGTACCCCTTGAATTTTTTGCGTAAAATTTTTTTATACCGATTTCGCTCAAATTCAGCATAACGATAGTAGATGATGTGTATATCAATAATATATGCTCCATTCTTTGTTTCTTTCGCACTAAATTGATGAAAAGAACGTTTAAAGTTGAAAAATGTGATGTTTTCGTGTATAGTCTACTAATATTGTTGAATAACGCAAAAACGGTTGAAAAATGGATAGGTACATTACACGGGGAAAATGTGGACAGGTAAATTACCTATCTTTTGGTATATTCAAGCATCTGATTCGACTACTTTTTGGTTATGTTATCCACTGTACAAGTTCCAAATCTTGGAAAACTTGAAAGTTACTAATACTGTCAGTTTTTTCATGTTTCCAAAGGCTCATCTATTAGAATTATACAAATGAAGGATAACATAATTCATGCCTCGCTTTTGATTTATTTTCAATGTATAAGTCAAAGCGGTCATAACTCTATTAAAAAGGTAGCCGGTAAAAAACGCTCATCGCTTTGTGTTCGGAAGGAAAAATAAGTATCCGTTATAATAAGTGGGCGCTTATTTTATTCTAAGACCTCATAACTTTGAATAATGAGATTTTTGATAATTGGCCGATCGATGAAGACGGCCTGTCGAACTGGCGTCGAGAAACCAGTTATGTGACATTTTAGGCAAGGCGATTTGACAGTCCGACTAACTTGTCCTAGAACTAGATTCAAGATTCGACGGCAAGATCCGACGAAATATTTTTCCAGCTCATGACAGGTATCTCCGAAACAGTTATACAGTTCTTGAAGGAACGCGTAGGAACGTGGTCATTAAGGAGCGGACTAGGTGTGAAGACATGGAAACAGAGCTACAAAGCACTGGCAGCAGAAAAAAAGGCCTTTTGATTACAGTAATTCTAGACGATGAGCTGGTATTGTTTTGTGGGCAGGGCAAGCTTTCCATTGATTAGCTTAATGTGTGTAGATCGCACCGGAAGAGGTGAGCTTTGGAGTGTAGAAGAGTGTAAGCGTTTACCAAGATACGGCGTCAAAGACGGAATATTCTCGTTGGGAATTTTTTCGTCAGCTTTTGTTCACTTTTTGAAATTTCCAAGATTTAGAGAGAAACTTAAGCAACGATTGAATGAAAATAATAATAGTTAATTAATAGTACCTAGTTATATAATAATAGTTAATAAATAATTGTTATAAAATGATAGATAATTAATAATAGTTAATTTTCGAAAGCTCCGCGAAATAATTTTTTTTTTTTTTTGAAGTACGAAGAAATCAATATACGTGCAGATTTGGTGCAGTTTTTAATCAAAACCTGCCCATATAAGTGAGATCCAAGTGAAAAAATTGCAATTCATAAAAATTGAGGATCTTCCTCTTGCGAGAGGGAATATTCGAATTGAAAATTCTTATCGCCGTCGAACAATGAGCAACGGGATTGAACTGTTCGTAAATAGTGCATTTCCGGTGCATCGTGCATTTCCGACAGGTGAGAAGATGCATCCGCAAGTGCAAGGTCGAATTACGCAAGAGTGCGATACAGTTCTACTTCACAAGTGGCCTCGGATGCTGGGGATAGAAACGGTGGACGCATCTGACCCGAGGGGAGAAAGTCGTCGAATTAGAACGGGCATGAGCTTTTGTCAATGATAATGTTTTTATGTTTCCAAATTTTAAAAACTACGTAGTACGTAGATTTCAATATGAATAGAACCAGAGTATTTATCAAACACAATCTTTTACTTTTTACCTATTTAATTTATTATATTTTTTGATAATTTCTGAAAGCGGAAAAACCTTGGTAAAGAATTTCACTACTTTTTTGGCCATTTCGACCTCGACGAGCTCAACTTGGCAATATAAACTGATCCTATACCTATAACTTTTTTTTATAAAATAAATTTTCCAAACGCTAAACCCGAAACGTTCAATAGCATAAATAATTAAAAATAATAAAATTGTGCACAATTTTTACAAATCATAATCCTAAAGTAGGTAGCAATGTTGTAACATAAGATTTACAAGAAGTCTACGACATTCTGGACCGTTCTATCCGTTAGAACTGGGACTTGGAGACGCCGTGGTACAGAACGCGACCTTTCACCGTGGCCAACAGCGCGTGCCCAGATACTAGAGCGAAAGGGATTTGAAACGTTCGTAACAAAAACCGACAACAATCCGACCGTTTAGATTGTAGGTCGTGAGTGCGGTTGTATCGTAACTAAGTCGTGAGACCTTAGGTGACCATTTTAAAGAAACGAATAAGTATTGGAAGCAATACCGAAAATCGCAGTAAGAAAATATTTCTATAAAAATATTATTTCAATTTTATAAATATTTTTCTAATTTTTATTTTGCATGAGGTATTTTTAATTTAATTTTTTAAATTGTTGGAATCGTGGGAAAAAATATTTTTTTAAGAGAACTAGGCTTCAAAAGTTCCTCAATATTGTTTCGTTAGAATTTTTCACTAATGTGGCTAGTAAGAAATTGTCAAAGGCGCACACGCTCTTAAATATTGTTCCAATAAGTACTTGAATCAAAACTAGATAAATTCAATTTTCGACTGAGTGAAAAAATGTTCACACGCAAAATCACCGAGTTAACCCATTTTGTGAGGATTCATTTTCATATTTCGGACACAATTTCCGTCTAAAAAAAACTTTAATTTTGAACTGAATGCATTTTTTTATGGAAGGGAAAAGGGTTATTTTTCGTGAAATATTTTCATATCAACTGGCGGATGTACTGTTAGCCGTCAATATTGCCAGTCATCAGTAGAGCCTTGAAACTTCTTGTTTGACCGTTCGAAGGTGATTTTCGTCGAAACGGTTCTAACGAGAGTGTCCGGCAATTAACAGGGATTCGCTCGCAATAGCCGCTTCAACGGTAAGAAGAGTTCAATTAACGCGACTTCGCGCTTGTTTTTCACCTGCGAGGAAGGTCATTGATGCTAGCGGCTAAACAGCGTGACCAATAAAGAACTAGCCCTGTTCATATAACACGAACTTCCAGGGACTAATAAAAACTGCTGAAAGCGACAGTTTGAAGAAAATTCATTTGAGACTGATATATTCCGATGCTATAATGTTACTGTAGGATCTGGGAACTGGCCGTATTAATTCTAGTAATTTAATTTATTTCAATTTGTAATATTTTAATTTAAGTAATTTCTTTAGTTCTTTCATGAGACACTACGATGAAGTATCTTGTATTATTTTCAATTATTACCAACCATTGTGAAATCTTATGATAAACACAATAAAACCTAAAAAAAATCAAGAAATTAGATTGATGTCGATAACGCGATAGACTGTCGAATTTTCGCACCTTTAAACGTATTTTCTAATTTTTTGACCATAATTTCTAAATTCAGAGTCTTCAAAGAAACAATATTTAGGTAATCGTTATAAAACATCAATCGAGGTTCCAAATTGTTTTTGTTGTATTCAATCTATATTGAAGTTTAGTTATTTCTAGTTAGTTATATTATTATGTAGAAAATTTTTTTTAAGATAATTTAAAATATGTATTAAAATATTCAATCTATATTGAAGTTTAGTTATTTCTAGTTAGTTATATTATTATGTAGAAAATTTTTTTTAAGATAATTTAAAATATGTATTAAAAAAGTACCACTGGCAAACGGTATTTAACCATACCATATGATATTTTCGTAATGAATATTTTCCTAAAATAAACATCTATTTCACTCGATTCACAAACCCAATTTTTTCCAAACTTTTTTTTTACTTTATTCATTCATGTACTATTATATTCCTAATTTCCACTTCGTGTCATCCGATGCTAGTTATTGTTACAGATACCCTTGAAGGTGTGAAAGGGATGACGTAGTGGAAGAACCGAATACTTAACTGAGGGTCTTATGACAGGTGTGAACGAGTTTGTAGCACAAGGGCGAGCAGTTGGCTTCGATACTCGTCGGCAGGAATCACGCATTACAAGCTGGTCTTTATGCTTCCTTCATTAACTGCCGTATATTTCCCTATCCTACACTACTAATCGTAAATTGTCTAGGACTATTAAATTATAGAAAAGAAGCAAAGGCGACTTCGCGTAAATAATAATATTGCGAACGATTTTTTTCTCGCTCCAATCCACCTCGCTGATACGATGTAAAAACCTTGTCATAATTTTGCATCTTTTTTAATTAATAAATCCAGTCGAAAAGCTGATTAAATAACACAAAATGCGGCTATTTACTGTCATAAGAAAAAAAATATATGCAAATCAGATTACCACTTTTTTTAACCCTGTAAAGGTTTAGGAGCGAAAAAGATTTTTAAAAAATGGCTCCGCTTATGTATTTTTGAAGAAATTTATTTTCATTTACTCACGTGAACACTTGAGTTCCCTCACTAGCTCGTCCGACCCTCGATAACAGTCGTTCCGTCCATCGCAAAGTCGCGAAAGTTCGTAGAGTTGTAAAAAATCCGTTGACTCGTTGACCTGACAGCCGAAGTATCCATCTTCTAAATTGAGGAAGAATATTTCTTTTTTGATTCCGAATCCAATACCGTGAGAAGCCGCCTGAAACGAAAAATAATGCAACAGATTAAATACTTGCCAAATTTATGAGTTATTAGGTAAGCCAATAAAAAACTAAGATAAAACGATTTTTTTTAAATAAGTTTTTTTTGTATACAATTTTTATAGAATAGTTTTATGGTTTATACAATTCATACATTTTTTTTAGTTTATGCAATAGTTTTTTTTACATAGTTTTATACAATTTTTTTATAATTGCGTTTTTTTTTCTTAATGAAAATCGGTCTTTTTCTCTTATACCTCAAGATGTAATATAATAGAAATCATTAATATCAACAAGACAGTTTGTGACATCCCCTTCTCGGCCGAATATGATTTTAGATAATTCCTCTCGAAATCATCACATAGCTATCGTATTCGAATCTCTTTCGAATCAACCTCGCTTACTCCAAATATGGAAACCTCGCCTACCATTACATTATACAAGATAGATACAATTTCACCTTACTACCACGCCTACGCCTTACCCTCGACTTATCTGACCTCTAATTGGCCTATTGTTCCGCTCGAAATGTGTCGCAATACGGCACACGGCAACACCTGAGAAGGTCAGATCGATAAGAAAATCGAGTCAACATCATCTGTCTGATTTTTATCTGTTTGACTTCGAAGTAAATGCCTTGCAAGTATATGTGAAGCCGAAATTTCGAAAAGTACCAGTGAACTTTTAAAAAGCTACTCGCAGAAAAATAAGATTAATAGTATTTTAGTACCATAGCGGAGGTAAATTATTCAGCGCGAACTCTCCAGGCCAGAAATTATTGTCTCGCAATAGCTCTACACCTAAAAAAAAAAAAAGAAAAAAAAAAGGTCCTTCGGATTAACCGTTAAATTAACCTTTGTTAGTCGATATATTTCGTATTTCCATTCCGCTCCGGCCAGAAGAATGATTAATTTCACGTTTGTTAGTCTGAATATCGTACATTATTGCAATATTCGACCTCAAATATTAGCCTTCGAGGCGATTCATTGTTTACATGAAAGGCGAAAAAACTGGAGATTATGACTCGAAAGAAATTAACGGATTTTCTTTTTAGGGTCAGAAGAAAATTACGTCACCAGAAATCCAGGGACTCTAGGAGGCGTTAATTCTTCAACTTGTTCAACCATCGACAGATAAATGGCATTAATGTTTCTGATGTTGTGTGTGATTCAATAAATAAATACAATTTTCTAAATTTTATTAGTTGAAGATTTTTACTTAATTAATTATTTTCTAAATTTATTAGTTGAACATAATTACCTAGTCGTGTATACGTAATTTCAATTCGTTCGGCAAGAAAATTTATTAGAACGCAAATTCTTAAGCAATTTTTATTGGATGCATTAAGCGTGTTATTGACAAAAAAATACTTGAACAATAAAAGCAATAAAAATAAATAAATAAGTTGTCGCATACAAGAATCAACAATAACTCTTTGAAGCTCAGTTTTTAGAGAAATGCCATAAAATAGAGTTAAAATTCCATTATTTATTAATCGTAATTTAATTAATTCAGCAAAATGAAATAGCCTCAGGGCGGTTATATTTGTTGAAAAAATACGATCGATTTACGAGAAAATTGGTAAAAATAGAGCTAGTCAAATAGTTTATTATTCTTCATTTTACAAAAAATAATAAATAAATAAATAATAAAATAAATAACTATACAAAAAAGGAACTTAATATATTCCCCCCAACGGAGAAAACCGGAGGTCATTGAACGATAATGCCTCCATGAAGATGAATTGCAATATACAGGCGCGACTGGCAATCAAAAGGACGGTCTTCGAGCCAAATTCCGCGAGAACTTTCAGCGCCGACGACGATACTCCCTTTCCAAGGCTGTAAATTTATATGACTGATTTATGTGACGAGGCAGACATGCATCGAAGGGTTACGATGCGAGGACGGCAATGAGATTCTCCAAGGAATCCATCAATTTTATAACACGTTGATTTCAGAGCTAGACGTCCTTGATTCGTTCACTGCAGGTTCCAGTGCAGCTTTCGAGGACGCCGCTAAATGAAGCCATAGGAGAGTTTTCGAAACATCCTCAGGCTTCAGTGCAGTTTATAACGGTTTAATTTAATTTATAGTCGATAAAGAGTGGCTCAAAAAATTGAAAAATAAATTGAAACACAATTCTGTGACACTTCACGAGACACTTCGCATTGTCCTTGAATTAACTGCGATAACGATACGCAATAGTGAAATTATTTTCAAAACGGTCTTTTGGTGGTTTAACTTAAATAGCTGACATAACTGTGAAGATCTTCAGCCCTGCAATTGAGATAAGAGAAACCAATGAAACCGGACTGCGTCAATAGGAGCTCGAGGCAATTCGGAAACCTGACCGCGAATCTTTTCATCGCAATCTAATTTTTTTCCAACGTCTAATATCCGCTCGTGAATGTTAGCCATATCAACAACTGCTCGGGGAATTTTTTTTGTGTTTTTTTTTTCTCTTTTCACAAAAGCGTTCACTCCGTTTAACTGGATCGGCGCCACGAATGAAATCGAAGAAGGTAGAAATTAGGCGGCCGAATCAAAAGCGGATTAGAGGAAGGCATAAACATCGCGTTCCACACAGTGAAACAACAGGTTATTATGATTCGAAATTTTTTTTCTCCCCTCTTGGTTTATTAAGTGGTGAAAAATCGCAAATAACGGAACGAGAAACCGTTATCCAAGTTGAATAAACTAGATAGATATATCGCGATTTGCGTTCATTTGGATGAAACGGAATTGTATTTTTTTAATCGAAAAAATTGAGCGCTTAATTAAAAGTATGCTGTGAGTCGTGATGGCATTTATTATATCAATATAGATTCTATTGATTTAAAAATGATAAATGAACATGATAATATACTTTGAAGACATTCGCGTCTGTAATTAGAACGAGGAAAAATGAATTTAATTTCAGAAGTGTTATAAGGAGGGTTAAATGCGAGTGAATCAAAAAGTTACGAAATACTCGTTTTTGAGGAGGGAGCAAAAGGTGAAGGAAGCCAAACTGCCCGCTAACTGGTTTACAAGGTTGACCAGCGACTGAACGACTTTTGATATACTGAGGAAGATGGCGAACAGGAAAATGTCAATGGGAACGTTCTTCAAAATCTTTCCTTTGGTTGAAAAAAAAAAAAAAAAAGTTTTTTAGTTTGGAAAATAGGCTAGAATTTTAATTAAATTTGATTATAGTTTCAAGTACTATTATTTTTGTAGTTAGTGTTCAGCTATCTAGAAATTAGAACTATCAAGAAGGCATGAACAGCTAGGCTTTCAACATTTCTCGGCTGCAGTAGCTGATACCAGAACCCGCTCACGTATCCTGATTAGCGCCGAGTTAGTCCTGAATGGGCTCCCATCTCAAGACACCTAACTTCAACCCATGGTCCACTGGTAACTGTGATCTCTTTCTCACGGGACTAATTGAAAGCCGCCGCGTCAACAGGTCAGCTATGAAGTAGATAAATTTACAAATGAACTGCAGGTTCTTACTTGGTTCTAGACTTCCCTCACCAAAAAATGTACCAAAAAATGAGCTCCAGCAGTTCATTTGCGAGTCTTTTTGGTTTTTGTGGACGAGCTATTGGCTTACAAGAGGACAATAGCTTTTGACTCTAGTTCTCAAGCCGTTTGATAGACGGCACAACTCGTGTCTTTCTTTTTATTCCGATGGGGCTTTTCAATCCTGACCCCGTTACGACAATCAGATTTCAAACGGATCGTATTCTATGATACCAGGTGGACATGCAACGGGACCCAGGAGGTTTAACTAGGTAACGTTACTCTCCTTGGGGCAGTCTTTTTGTTTGGGTTAGGGCAGTTGAAATAAATTGTCCACCGTGTGAACGTAACTGTAGCGCAATTGTTGCATTCGAATCCGCACTCACGAATCCGTTCGAGAATCACTCGCACTTACAAACATACTATCAGCGTTGCCAGATCGAAATTAGAGCTTTTCAGTGGTCAAGAAGAAAATTTCCGTACAGTAACACTAAAATTCTGCGGGCGTTTTCAAAAAATCAGTAGGAATCTAGATTTTGTGTGAAACACAGGGACAAGGAAAAACCAACAATTGCTGTATTCAAACCAATCGTAAAGAACTTTAAAAAGCAGGCGAAATTGGCAGACGGGAATTTTTCAAAAAGTACCACAGAGTAAAAATACTTGACATTAAAATGAGCTCATTGTCTGATTAAAATTTTTTAACTGTATTAAATTCGAGATACATTCAATAGGATACTATGAAGGTGTGAAACCAAAAAAAAAAAAAAAAACGGTGACTTGAACAAACGTATGTTATCTGTTAGGCGCAAATTGGAGAATACACAGGAATATATTTATAGTGCAGCAGGTACAACATCTTCGATACCAGGAATCTCAAAAATAAAATCATCGGTTGGTAATTGGAAAAAATATGGGATTAGGCAGCACTGTCTGTGACAGATTCAAGAGACATGGTGACTCTTATTTCCTTCATTTCTGGTGAAACTAATGGGTTTAGCGAGTATTTGAAAAAAAAATCATTAGCGATCTCAGAAATACTGAAAATTTTATAGTCTGTAGACACTATGAAAAATCCGTAGATCTGGCTACACTGATAAGTATTGCAGTCGAGTTGTGTCAATGAAGTGAAGGTTGATATCCTTGCAAAAATGGCTCGTGTATGCTATAGGCTATTAGAAGTTAGATTCCCAACGTGTATAATTTGAGGAGCTCATGCCGTATGTCATTTTCTAGTCAGTAAATCTCACTCATAAAGAAAAATCATGATCTTATACTATCAATCGCTTATACCATCAAATCACATCACGCTCTGTTCGCCAAGTTTGTGTAGCGCTTCTAAGATGCTACAATCAAGTCGATTTCAACGTCATTCATTCGTTCTGATTTGCAGAAGACCTGGATACTATAAATTGCACATTCAAAAGTCGACGACAGGTGCGTAACGTGAATAATTGTTTATCATTAACTCCGGAGTAAAATTTCAACAACCTATACTTTTGGAAAGGGTAAATCATTTGAGACGAGTCGTTCGGCTTTTCCCACACAACTCGTCACATTGAACTCGCATGCTACGTATCTTCTAGAATAGAATGGTAGTACAAGAGTAAACGTGGTACAGCCGCTGGAGCGACTTCGGACTCAAATTACACCGACGACGAAGGTGAATTAGGGCGTGGGAGACGACGGGAGCTAGCCTCTGGGGTTATCATAGGTAATTTGCCGTCGTAACTTCGCAACCTGAGATGCGGCTGGGCAGATAAACTCTGTTCAGTAACAAGCTCCTTGCAGTGCAAAAGTCGTAAAATACCCCTATCGGGTAAAAAGCGTTTATTTACCAGATGCACAACAGTTTCAGAACTTATTTTGATCCCTAGGTTCGCAGCATTTAATACACCCCTCGGCTGAAATGAGTCATTAGATGAAACGTAAGAAAAACCAAAACCGATGGGGAAAACAGCTGAGCTTTTGGATCGGGAAATAAACGTCAAGTTCGGGCGTAATAAAATAATGGCAAAAATAACATTGCGTCTTAAGAGGAGCAGAATAAGATATGAAACGAGTACACTGGAATTCTTGTAACCTTATAAATAGCTTTATGAAGCAATCGAATGAATAACGTCTTGTAAACAAACGAGGGCATCGAACTTTGAGCCAAATAATAAGTAAATACTCCACACTAATTTTGAATGTTTATGCATCGACAAACACTTGGAAGGCAGGAGGAGTTCGCTTCTAAACGAGGCTAATGTTCAGGTGATTTACTTGTAAATCGGTTACCATATTCGGCGACCGGATTGAGAGCAATGCATTAAGAAATCACTCCAAGATAACTCGAGCTATCCAACAAAGCTGAGTAGTTGGTATTACTAATATTGCACGTTACTCAATAGGAACGTTTGTGAGATTAGATACTAAGGAGGAAGGATAATATAATGGCATCGTCATTACATTCTCATCTAACTACAGCGAACGATGTTTCAAAACCGCTTCAGAGCTTTGAAATGCCATTGTATTTTAAAAATTTGTTCGGTATGTAGACTTGGGCAATTGACGGTTTTGAAGAGATGGCCCTTTTCAACAGTAACGTTTGAACAAGGAGCGCTGGCGTTTTCAAGAGCCAAGAATCAATTTTGAACTCGTTACTTTAATGAAGCCGTTGCAAACTTCACTCCCCCATCATGACATAGCAGAACTTAACGGGACCGGCAAATAAACTACCTTCTGTGCAGAAGAAGAGAGCCATTTTATGTATCGTTATATTCCCTTCTGTATTTTCAGGCCATTAACCGCTAAGCGGAGTAGAAACCGATTGCTCCCGTTTCAAAATTACAACTTGCAATCAGAAAACTAAGACGGAAGGTAATAGCGAAATTCCTAATGATCTTGGAGAATCGCTTAGCTCCAAGTGAAGTGCAAAAATTCCACTGATTTATATTATTTGGATAAAGAGACCATTAATTTAATCTCCTAACCGTTAGGCCGAAGTTGTAAAAGATAATAGCAAGATCGCTTGCAAGGATTTTTAGTAGCTTAGAAGGGCACGAAGGAATAATCGATTACTGTGAACTATAAATTCAATTAGGGCAATTCGAGGCAGCAGAATGCTCATAGAGCTCCAACTAACCTCAGTATATGGCTTAACGCCTGGATGCGTTGAGAGCAAAGTTAAAAGCGCCAGGAGGCAGGAGCTCAGTGTTGCCAGGTCTGAAGTGGAGCTTTGGGGGAAACCTCGACAAGAATAAGTGGAAGATGGGTGTTTTTTAACTAAAAAAAGGGAGAAATATACGGGGCCCTATATGAGGTTGACCCAATTGCAAAAAAATGCAGATTAAAAAAATTTAGAGATTGTCTTAAAGAGGAGGGGGCACACAGTATAATCAATGATGAAGAAATTGATATGCACTGTATATACAAATTAGAATGAAATCGGAATCATAATAATCAGTGAAGATTCAAACTCCAAAAAAATATAGAAAATTTCTTGCAGTTCCAAGTAAGGCTACATGGTGAAACACGTCCGCGCCATTGTTGAGTATAAGCCAAGCAGGTTACATTTATATGTACACGACTATCTAGAGATGTTAGGGTTCGCAAATATCATACGTGAAAATTATTGATCAGCATGTCAACTATAGAAACAATTTTTTTTCTCTATATTTTACAAGAAAAAAGAAAGGAAAAAATGAGAAAGGTGAGGACTAGGGGAAAAGGGAAAATCGTTATTTCGTCATCGTTTTGGGGAAGGGTTTCCCCAAAAAGGGAAGATCTGGCAACACTGCAGAGCTGTTGGATATTTAGGTTCTAGAGAAGCCAGTAAAAATACTTCCATTTACTACGTAAACATGGTAGTAAAATATTCATGCAATGATTAACGGTGGACTGGGAGTGAGAGCTGAAGATTTCTCTATATGCACAACTAGCCTCAGCTAGAAGGTGGAAAACTTCAAGAACACCAATTTTTTCTAATGTTTTTTTTTTTTTTTGTTTTACTAAACCTAAAATTTATTATTATAAAGGTTTTCTGTTTTGGCGAATATCTTCCGATGAAATGCCCATTTTCCAGCTTTAACGCGAATTTGTAATTGTTCAACGGTTAAAACGCTTGATTATACAGCAGTTCGCAGGCTAAACCAACAAAACATTCGAACACAGAGTCCTAACGTTTCCAAACAACCAGCGAATATGGGAAAGAATGTCGTAATAGTCAAGAGAAGATGTCCTTCGTATTGGAATCGGGAATGCGACGTTCGGTTGCTCCCATCTGAGCCTTATACGGATCCTCCGGCAGCTCCTTTGCCTGACGCCTACTCAACCCACGGTTTAGCCAATGTACAGCCTGAGATCGTCCTTGGCTATCGATTGTTTCATTATCCGTCGAGATGCTTTGACTCTTGGGCGTGTGCGGAGGATGGTTTCAACCTTGAATTAATTACGAGGCCCAGTCGGTAGGCCGTTATCGGTCCTTGGTTTCCTGCTTGTTTAAATAAGTCATGAAAAATAAATAAATAAAATAAAATAATTTAAAAAATATAAATAATATTAAAAATTTAAAAAATGAAATTAAAAAATTAAAAAAAAAGGAACAAACCTTTCTTTTTTATTTTTTTCTATCACAATCAATTAATTGTTTAATTCAGTAGAACTATCAACCAACAAAATTTAAAAAAATAAATATAAAAAATAAATAATAAAATAATTAAAAAAAATAACTAGGTGTGAGGGGGAGAACAACCATGCGGTTCATTCTACGATTTTTGGGGGGTCGATTTGGAGGGTCCTGAACATAGATCCTGGGGGCTGTGGATCCGATGGCTCCACATTGCCCTGAGGATGCCCGAACGGGCGAAAGTCGATACCTGGATATTTTAAATGTTTTTATTTTGTTTCCAACGGTCTTGCGTTCGTGTAGGTCTTAAAAACTGACTTCAGTACTCTTGAGACTCGAGAAGGAAAATCCATTTCGAGGATTTTAAGGGTGCAAGGGAGCAGAGGTCGGCAGAGAGCTGTCAATCTTAAATGTTTTGACAAGAGGAGACAACCGACGCTTCAATGGAAGACAGGTACCTCGTCGATTCTATTTCGAAGAACATGCTCGCAGACGAGAAGGCATTTTTTCAAGGGCTTCGCCCAGGACTGTTACGCATCAACGCGCACGGCCGCGAACTTCTTTGAAAAACGTTCGGTTAACTGAATTTAGCGCCCGGTCGGAACGTGAAGACGCGGAAAACAGTTAAAACGGTCTTCGACTATTGAGATCCATCGTGAGAGCTGTTACATGTATTAGGGCGAACGGACTGTTCTGGAGGCAATATTCAGAGAAACGTTGCATATTTTGTTTCTATTGTACGAAGATAGTGTCCACGAATTTCGAACTGACGAACAGGTTTTTGAAAAACTGCGATATAGGCAAGTCACGAGAACTTCATTGTCGTATCTGTGTCTGGTCCGTTTATAGATAGTGCAATTCATGAAAAGATGAGCCGACAGAAAAAAAGACTTAGAAGACTTTTTTTTTTTTTTTACAACTTTAACGAAACTTTTACGAAATTCGATTTCTTCGAAGAACTTCTGCGGAAGCCATTTTGACGTCATTATCGCTGTAATTACCGACTTAGATCAATACGTTCAATGTTTTCAACCGTCGAGTTAGCGGTTGACTAATAACAACCTGAAGAATAACTTGTTGCCGCTAATAGAGGCGGTTATAGTTTCATTTCAAGCGTTACAGTAGCAGTTGACGTTTGAAAGATAGAGAAATCCCTCGGCTCACCGTTGAGAGCCTGTAATGAACGGTTATGGGAAGGTTGAATAGGAAAGTGCTCCGAGTCGGACGGCTCAAGGTTCTTCAAGTGTTTGGACGACTTCGAGCCTGAAAGATGCATAATATTGGAGAAATGAAGGACGTAAATCCACACGGTGCGAATAATCGCCGACAGTACTCACACATTGTGTTGAAAAATTGAAATTCCAAAAAAGTGAGACTGAAAAAAAGCGATAATTTCCAAGTAAGATATGCAGGAAATTGTTTTTCTCGGCACGATTTATCTTTAATATTGGCTCGTTTTTGCTGCTTGTCGAGTCCTTCTTCCTCCTCGAATCGGCCTGTCACGAATTTTATCTCTCTCGAGAAAAAAGGATTGATTGACGATTCTTTATAGAACAAAAATAAAACTGTGACAAAAAATAGGACCATAAGGTCCTCTCTTCCTTCTTCACACAGTTAAAAACTAGAAAACTAAAATAAACATTTCGTCAGGATTAAAAAAAAATAATAATATTAACTCCACTTGGCATACAAATTTAGAAATAAAATAAAATAAACGAAAGAAAATAATAATGATTCGGTGATATTCGCGTTAAAATTTTCAAACAACGGAGGAGAGCGAGATCAATCTCCGCACCTCACAAAATGACCAGCAAACTAGATTAAAAGACAATGATGAGGCGCGTCCAACTGCCATTAGCAAGGTGTCATCACGACGACGCGGAATAAAACCAAAAATATGCTACTGGAGCCTCTACAAAAGCGTCAATGTCTTTGGGATCTGAGGCTGGACAGGAACCGAAAGATTTAGTCGTAAGCTCCTGCGGAGACAATAGATGATTCTTTAGACGGCCTTGGCCAATGTGAAGCTGCCAAAAAGAGCAAAGATGGGAGATTTATTACTTTCAAGGGCTCTATACGAACGGAAACCTCGAGTGTGCAAAAAGACAATCGGGCTCCTCTAGAAGAACCAACTTCGAGCTCAATAGAGAACGGTCAGGTTGAAAAGGTCGAGATGCCCAGGGAATTTAACGATGTTAGCCCTAAATTAGCAGCGGTTCATTATTATAGCTTCAAATCATCCTCCTTGTTAAACCTGTCGTTAAGAAATTTACTGTACTTGGAAAAAAACTCGTCGATAGTCTCGACAGCATTCCTGCGAGGATTTGAAACGCTTAAGCAACAAGTTATCGAATAAGTGGCACCATTAGTAGAGAAAGCAATCATGATGCATGTTAACGAGTAGGCGGTATAAAATGTGCACTCGATAAGCAACGACTTTCGAACCGGTTCGAAAAAACGTAACGAAGATAATTGAGCCATATTTTCCGTACCGGCGAGTACATTAGTCATTGGATAGACGCCATGAAGGTTTTCAACATGCTAATTATACGAGAGAAAGCGAAGTATAAAATATAATTAGGCTAAAATATAAATATTCATAAAATACGATTCCCCTCAGCTTCAGTGAATTTTTCTGGAAAATGGGAATTCGGCGAAATTTCGATCAGCTGCATTTCGGCAAAGAATTTTTTTTTTTTTTAACAAAATATTATATTATATTTTATAAATATTATATTATATATTATAGAATGATTCTATAATCAACGTTATGGTCGGAAAGTGCTCCAAATTCGATCTATTTTGAATGCGTCTACCTTTATTTATATAGAAAAACGAGCTCTTTTTATCATATTTCGTAAAAACTGTAAATTGGTCGACAATTTCGACGTTATCCTGATTTTGAAAATTGACGCGAGAAAAATATTGTCGGATCGAGTTGCTACCATGGATACATTACTTGTCGCAAGTTCCCATGTTTAGCAGAACAACATCGCATTTTTGCCCGTAGAACTAGGAATCGCGGGTCGAATGCATTTGAATCCGCTCGACCTGAACGCAACTGCTTCTCGAGCTAAGCAAACAGGACTTGGAACCCGACGAGAACGTGAACCGGAGCAAGGCGAGATCGGAGAGTAGGAGGCAAAAGCGACTTCGTCATAAGGTAAAGGTAACTTCGAAGATGATGCAACTAAGTCAGGAACTCGAGGCCTGGGCTTAGAGCAAGCAAGTCTCTCTAAGGTCTGTGGATATAGCTCGGCGTAGACTTTCTCTCTGGCTCCATCTCCAGACGCTCTGTCGGTTGTCTGTCCATATCGGGCGACCGGTCTGACCCCTCAAGAAATCTTCAAAGTGAGCAAGTCCAAGCGGGCTGAGAAGATCGAAAGAGAATTCAGCGCTCCAGAACGATCCGTGCGAAAACTCTCGTTTCCCAGGTTCTTCTGATTCCACCCGCTACGCCCAACTTAGCGGGTCAAATGATGCTGACGTAACGAGAAAGGGTCGGTTGACTTAAACAGCAAAAACGCCGATGACTCAATTCAGAAACGATTTCACGCGAAAGAAACAAGACGTAGAACGTAACTGTTCAAGCCGATAACAGAATTTCCCCTCTAAGCGGAAACGTTTTTGGTTTATTTGAGTGTTCAAATAATAAGCGAAAATTAAAGCAAAAGCCCGTTTTGTTTTCGTTTCATCGTTGTTCGATTCCAATTAATGTTACACAAACGAATCGATTCACAAGGAAGTTCTCACAGTGAGGTAACTTTTTAAAGACTTATTTCCTAGTAGGTAAAGCTCCGTGTTACAAGGTAGTTACTCCGATAATTACTTTTTGCTGACAAATTAAAAAGCGATGTTGATTGAATGTGGTTGGAAATTAAGAAAATAATTATCTCGCAACAGTGTTCACTCAATATTTTAATCAGGGCTTTTGTCAATAATGGTTTGAGCTCTCGATAAGACGAACTAGAGACACAGAGTAGAACTTTAAAACTCTTCCTATAAAAAAAATAATAATAATTTAAAAAATAGAAAAATTCTAATAAAAAATATATATTTAACAACTTTCCAAGAAAAATTAAATTCCAAAAAATCGTTTTTACTATAATAATAATTAAAAAAAATAGAAAAATCCTAATAAAATGATATAAAAAATAAAATATTTAACAACTTTCCAAGAAAAATTAAATTCGAAAAATTCGTTTTTACGGTAAAATTTGAACAAACGAATGTAAGAGTTTTTTTTACGACATTTTTTTTGCGAGAGTCAAAACAATGAGCATATTTTAGAAAGCATGTAAATCTGTAACAGGATTTTCCTTTTGGGAAATATGTCGACGATATCAACAAACCAATGCCCTGTCATTCTATGCAGCATCGTTCTATAAAGCGTTCGAATCCTCAGGAAACGGTAGACTTTAACGCACGGGTAGGATTGAAGTTGCACCAGTTGTAGCACCTTTTGATTGATCGGTTCTGTTCAAGGGCCTAAAGGTCGTCTCAGCTAACTAATTGGCACCATGAATTTGAATTTTGATTTTTTATTAAATTGCCCAAGCCGCCCGACATAGTTACCTAAATTTTGTAAATTCCTGAACGTAACTTTACTGAAAAATAGATTTTCATACGTAGTCAATCATGTAATGAACGGATCGTCCATGTTTTCCTTATATATCCGACTAATTTTGACTCCAATTAACCAAGCAATTTATTTCATGGATTCGGTCAACGGGATAAGTCCTGCAAGAAAAACCGCACCAGATCAGGTGATTGTAACCTGAATAAACTCATGCCGATGTCAAAATCGCATCTTCTCACTCCTCAGGATTCAGAGTTGGCTGCCTAATATCTATTCTCGGTCCCACGCATCAGCGACACATCGTGTCATCAGTAGAAATCTGCGGTTTCTTTGAACCGAACGATCTTCTGCAATTGAATGAAATGAATATTAGCAATTACCCCTGAACATGGGTATGGAAGACAGCGAAACGTGTCGGACAGAAACGTGACGGCCTTGGGTCCAGAGGTTCCCAGGCAAGCTCTGTCGCCGATGAGCGGCCAGTCTGAATCTTGAAGCCTTTAAAACAAAACGATTGCCAATTCAAACCGAGAGATTTGGAGGACATCATGACTAGCAAAGGATCTGGATGCCATCAGTCGGACACGAATAGTCGTCGACATATCGAGACAAAGAGTCTTACGTGTCTGGTCAGGCGTATGTAAAGCGGTTTCGGACTCACCCACTGACTATTAAACGATCGCTGAGGGGAGAGTATTTTTAGAAAAAAAAATGTATTCCAAAACTAAAAATACCGCATGCGAGGTAGTACAAGAATGTCTCGAGTGGAAGGGATCAAAATCGTAAATTTATTCACTTTTTATCACCATCCACAATTAAGGATTGACCATCCTCGCCATAAGTTTGAACACATTACAAAGAACGGACGCTCTTTATTATTCTGGTTGAAAATGAAAGGAGACGAAAGGGAAAGACTATTAACTTTCATTTTTTATTTTCATTCATTTTTTCTCATAACGAAGAGGCTCGGGTTCACAGGACGAAACAATAAATCACTCTTACGAGAAGGCCTCCACTGTCTTCTTCCCATTACTTCCCTTTGATCGTTACCAACCTCTCAAACACCATTGACTGACTCCGCAAGGTCGCTCATCTGCTTCCATTGTTATGCAACTGGAACAATTCCTATCGTCCAATAAAACGAAAGAAGTGATTTATCGTGTCGATAATGAAGATTCGGAGTCGTATAAGCACTGGAAGGAGAGTTCATCGCAAAAAGTCCAGCATCTCTTGCATTAACTGGCCGCTCGTTCTTTCCCTTTGAGAACCGCAGCATGGGATTATTTCCTTACGAAATGATTTGTGTGACCGGACGTTAGAACGCCATGAAAAATGGCATATGGTTCGGGATAGGGTTTGGAGAATGCTTCCGACCAGTAGAAACACTTTTAGGGGGAAAACACTTTTTAATTACACTTACGCTCAGTTTTCTTTTCACGTTTTCACGCACCGAGATTGCCCGAGGGATAGAACGTGCGATTGGCTAGCAATAAATTTTACCCTGGCTCGCAGGAATTGAAAGAAACGATGCCATCTTATGCTCATATTTCCTGCTGGAAACCAAAAAAAGAAATCATCTCTTTGATTGTTGGGGTTGAGGGGGAGAAAACCACGGCGACTCGTTCTCCTGTTTTTTGTTGTTGGCCTGCCAAGCACTTTCGCCCATTCGGGCATCATCAGGGCTTCGTAGCACCATTACAAGGTATCCACGGCCACAAACAAATCCACAAAAAAAAAAAAATCTCTTTGATGTTAATTTAATTTAGTGGAACATCGCTGTAAGCCACAATTTCCTCGTTGTTCCGTTATCCTCAGAGGTAGGAGCAGGTACGCAATATAAATTACATATTTATACGCATCTGCGGGCAAAGCACGTTCGAAGCGCTGAATGAATTTGCATAGAGGGCGAATGTAATAATTTCGAGGATAAATGGAATCCTTATGACGTTTTTCGAGTTGTATGAAGATATTTTCAAACCTTCCGCCACATAATTTCGAATGATTCTCGTTTGTTTCGACTGCCTCGAAGTTTTAAGTCGATACATTGCAAGAACGCTGCACAAATCTGCTATTTTATGAGCTCTGCAACATCTGCGAAGTAGTTAACGAGGAAAAAGCGATCCAGCTAGTAGGGAACTTGACGTTTAGCAACTGAAGAACAAGATGGAATTTTTTCGGTCGATTCACACGTGCGTAATAGGAATAATTATATTCTATGCATTAAAATTACAGATTAGAAGTAGAAATGAAACGGAATATTCCCTGGACTAAAAGACTCTAATCGTTGTACGTGTCATTTTCGAAAAGCCGCTACGTTTTGCTCAACCTAATCGCACCTTTCGTAACGATTGTTGATCAACAATGAAACCAAAAGTCGTATTAGGGCTGTTCAGCGATTGCGTTATGAGAGAGCCTTTCGGCTTTGGTCCCCGGAATTGGCGAGAGGGCGTTAGAAATCCCAGCATTGTCCACATTGCCTCGCGTAGAAAGTTCTTCCCATCGTCGAAAAGGAAGTAAAAGCAATTCTTTCGCCGATGCTACTTACTTAACTCGCTATGATTTCCTGTCGTTACACCTGCGAGCTCTGAGAGCAATAGAACTCTTCGGTTTCACTGCAAGCATGAATCTGGACATTAAATTTTTCTCCTACGCTGATTTTTATCATTTGCCACTAGTGCAATAATTGTGAAAATTCTACTACAGAGGGTTTTTGTAGTGTCACAACGATGGCGTATAACCATATTTGTCAATCATTTAATATTCATCAGTATAAGAATAGCAATTTTCTATTGCTGCTTCCCTAGGACAGAGTTTGACATTAAAATCAGCTGATCGATGACGACGGCTAGCGAATCCATACAAGATTTTGGTTTATTATAAAATACATAAAAACATAAAATACATAAATATAAATTATTCATAAATTATAAAATACATAATAATATAATATAAAATAAATATAAAATACATAAATTATTATATAAACCATTGTATTCGCCCAAGAAAAAAAAACTGTTTTACGTTTCAAGGCATGTAGAATCCGAATATCCAATTTAAAAAAATCCTGTCCGTCCGCCGTTAGCAGTTTTCTGGCCAAACTATAATAGCTAAATTCTTGAAATTTCCACCAAAAATCAATCTCGGTTCTACGACGCCTCAGTCCTTGAACCAACTTGCTACTCAATTTTAAGGGCTTTTTTGGGGGGTTTTGAGGGGGAGAAAATTCATATTTTCTAGGGTTTTTCAGAAAAATGTGTATTCGGTATCAAATTATATAGCTTTTTCGACGCTGAATCGAATGAGACCATCGCCGGGTCGATAGCTTTATCGGTTCTCGAGTTATCGCAGCTTTTGTGTCGAATTTGGGAGATTTTCAGAAATTTGACTCGAGAGTTCTTCGAGCTATAAAAATCGTTCTATACTCATTGGAATGGTCGAAAAATAAACCACTGTACAATCATTTGCAGCGTTTTTCTCTCGTCGCTTATCCAAGTCTTCACTCTCCAGTTTTGGTTCCATTTTGCAGACAAGCCAACTGCGAGACTTCAGTTGATGACCGACGTTGTTAGGTTCGCCTACCTCTGACCTTTGAATGCGACTGCAGTTGATGTCTCATCGGAAATAGGATCTCCGAGAAGTCAGTAGTTCAATTAGGAAGCGCTTAGTGCACCCGAGTTCTTGGCAAGGCCGAGCAAAACGACCGCGGGCACGCCTGGTATCGGCCGGTCGTTAGTTCTATAGTTCTTGAAACCTGGAACGCATATCCCTTTAGAGAGCCAATCCTTCAAAGCCTCTTATGAACAAAATGGACGCTTCATGTCCTCGGCCTTCTCAAATAGCGAGCGAATTCCTGCCAATTTCGACTTGAGAAAATTTTGCCATCGGCTTTCAAGAAAGGGCACAAATTACAGTAATTTAACCTAAAACGCTTATCCCTGCAGTGTCGACAGTTCGTCGATTTTTTGAAGGTTGACTTTAATTTATCGGGAGAGTATAAGAGAGTAAAATTACGGATTGCAGAGCCGAAGACGAGTTCGCGAAATATTTTAAATAAAATGAAATGAAAATGAAATTGATTCCGTATAGGTATATTATACAAGTTATGAACATAATAATTTTTTTTCATACATCGCAGTGCAACATGAAAATAATACCAACTGGAACTCACTTCATAGAATTACGTTCCATTTAAAATGAATGTATGACTCATACTAAAAAATATATCCGAAAAAAATAATTAATTAAAAAAATCGGGGGAAAAATTACACAAAATTCTAGTGAAAACTATTTTTCTAAGTTTTTTTTCTTTTTTTAACCCTCTAGTCAAAAAGGTTTTTTATTATTTTTTAATATAGGTATATACCCACTTTAATTTAATTTTTTATTATTATATTTTTCTGCCTTTTGAAAAATATTTCTATGGCTTCACTGCGGTCAATTTGGCAAATCGACCCATTGGTTCGTTCAGTGGGTCAAAAGGGCTTCGAAGTCCTTGATGAGCAACCTCTGCGCAATAGGTTTACATGAGTAAATACTAAAACGACGTTTAACGACCTCGGACAAGACCTGATTCCAACCGTTCGGAAGGTGGAACGGTTCGACTAATGTTGAGAAAAAGCAGAGGCCTCATGACCCGTCCGAATTGGACCATTAACTGTCAAGGAACTTTCAGAGCAATTATGTCATTTTTGATACTCGCTCTCAACTGCATTAATGTCTGTCGAATGGAAAAAACAACGGCCATGAGAGGAGCAATTGGGGAAAGAGTTGCATCTGGATGATTGAGAAGGAAAGAATAAATTATTTTACAAGAACGCAACATCGGCGTTCAAAATATCGTGAAATTAATGTCAAATGCCTTTTGAAGGATTTTTTCCTTTTTGTTAAATTCCTGAAATAAAATATTCTTGAAAATAAAGTGGCAATTTGGCAAAATAATAATGGCATCGTGGCAAAATAATAATGGCATCGTGGTTCAAATATTGGAAAAAAATATTTTATATACGCTATGATAATCTTCGTTGAGAAATTTCGAAAGAATTCAATTTTTAAATCGATGGTTGAAATTGGTGAAAACTTTTATAAAAATTCAAATTAAATAAAGCGGATTTATTTCGAAAACCGTAAGGACAAATAAGAAGGATTATTTCCGTTCTACGGGGAAATAGTCGACTCTTGGGCCTATTTTGACTTGCATCAAACTGTCGCTGGCCGATTTATGATGATTGGAAACTGCCACAACTCGGCATCGTCATTCCATGTTTATGCCTGTCTGCTCGAGCCAGTTTTAGTTTTATCACTGCCATTATCGTCCGACGACTTGGAAAGTTCTAAAGCAACAAAGTAGGAAAAAAATCGCTGACTTTTTCATCAACTATAAAAGTGAGTTAAGTTCATGTCGTAAAACAAGTGACACACGAAAGCTTTGACGTCCTTTCACCAATCGGATTCCTCCTTCAACGGGATGGCCGCCTTTGAAGTGCGGTGTATGTCCTGTTTTTCAATGCTTCGATATCCATCTTTCAGGATGACAGCGCCCCGGTTGAAAATCGAGTCTGGAAAAAATGGCGAGAGGCGTCTTTCTCTTCTTTTTCAGTTGCCATCAGATTAACAGTTCCACAAAACGATTCTCCAACGTCATGTACGCTTCTTTGACCAATAGATCTTCTTGATTTGATATTAAGTTTCGCAAAATGCCTGCGGAAGATCTCGTTGAAAAATTAGAAATTTTTTTCGTAAACGTAAGCTGCTAACGAGAAACACGGGCTCGCTTTAGATTGAGTCTCATGCCTTTCGGATTGGGTTATTAGACGGAATGAGTTCCTCGGGCTCCATTCGCGAACTTGGGGAAAATGAAGTACGGCCGTGCGAATCTGGACTCCGAGTAAATTGGCTCACTTCGGAGAAAAACCTTTTTCGAAACCGACCTTGATACATTTTTAACTATGTGGGTTTTTCGGAGGTAGGATAATTACAGGACTGTCAATTCTCCTCCGGGTTTTGTAAATAATAGCCGACAGACACAAACGGCTCGAGCAGACTTTTTCTCCTATGTATTTCGTTATTCGAACTCACCGCGGGTCTTACTGTTGATTATTCGCCGGCTGTTAACTAGATCGGGATCTCGAATTGAAGAACAAGGTGAATCACTGGCGAGCGGCCTTGGCTGCTCCTGCCGAGGTAGCTACTAACCCTCGGCCTTCGCTCCGCGGTTCGAGTTCGGCGACCTCCTCGTCACCGTTAGGCTCTTGCTAGGCTCGAAGACGCTTCCAACCTGCTCGCTTCCTCCGTTCCTTTTCGCCAGCCCTTTCCTAACGCATTTCATGCTAATGATCCAGTTTCCTTACGCGCCACGAATGCAATGTCGGAATACGTTATGAGGAACGGCTAGCGAATGCCCCTGCCCCCGCGTCCCCGGAAAAGTCCGATGCTATCTCGGTCGAAAAACGTCAATTTCTCTCATACCGAGAACGGGAAGATGCCCGTTATTTGGCGAATAGAACGAAGATGGCATCTCTGCATGTCTGAGATTATTGCTCGAACTCATGTATTCTGGCCATGTGCTAAATTCATACGTAGAGATCCTATTTTACTCGCTAAACTTTTAGTTCCATATTTGGAAATTTTTTTGAACAGCGTTTTGTAGACAAGATGTCATCCAAAGGTAGGTTCCGTGAAATCCAATTAAACCTGATAAAAGGTACATGAAATTTAGCGAGCGATTAAATCAGACGCGGTTACTTAACGTTATATCCTCCACTTTATATTAAAAGCATTGAATATTCGATAAGACGCTGTAACATCTCAGAAGAGCTCCTCCCTTTTCTCCTGCGTTCGATTTCCAAATTATATTCTAGTCTAGTCTATTTCATAATGATTTTATTTCTGTTCGATTTTGATAAATCATAAACGTATACATTTTTTCTTCCAAAAGAACGCTAAAATGGAAAACGAGGAAATTACTTTTTCTTAGCTACGACAGGTTCTAAGCGGAGATCATCAGAAATTTTTTCTTACGCTTTTGGTTTATTATTCAATAATAAACCATTGTAATCGCCCAAGAAAAAAAATTTCTAACCCCTCCCCAAAATTTGGTGTTTTACGTTTCAAGGCATGTAGAATCCGAATATCCAATAAAAAAAATTCTGTCCGTCGAAGCGAAGGAATAATAAACCAATGTACAATAATTTGCAGCGTTTTTTATAACGCTTTTCGAGTTTGTGTCCCATAGCAAAGACATAAAAATATCAAAAAGTGCAACCAATCAATAGTATTACATGGATTTTCATGGAGTCATGAAGGCGAAAAATAAAATCCAGTTTATGAACTGGATCAATTGCATCACGACTGGTGGATAAGTTGCTCGATGATCCGTTTCGAATCGCGCTTAACTGCCCGAAATTATATAACAGTTTCACCAACATTATCAAAGACCATTACAAATAATAATTACAGAATTAAACATTTTGTCCTTGGAAGCTTGATTTTTTCTAGAAAAACTTCCTTGATGACAAACTATCTCGTTCTTGCCTACTCACTTTTAGGCATACTTATGTTCCTGGACCTTTTTTTCTGTATTTAATTCTGTTCTTACCTAAACTTATGTAATTGGGCCTGTCCCGTGTTATTGTAATAAATAATAATAATAATAATAATACTCGTTTTCCCTACCAATAAATAAAAAATTTCAAATCATCTCAATATTAGAGAATGACGAGCGCTAAAATTGAAATATCGCCGATACATTCTCCTCTTGACAGCCTTCACATGTCATCAGGTCATTGGCTCTATAGGAAATTAACAGAACTCTATCGACTTTTCTATTCTCTGTGTCAAGTAAATCAATCGGGGGAAGTCCAAAACGCCATCCGGCGTCGTCTTTAAGCGTTGTGAATATTCAAGTGGACGTAGATCATTGGAAGTGTCAGCGTGTGAAAGAATGGCCTCCTTCGCATGATGACGACCGAGCAATGTGAATAGAATAGCGTCGGATCGTCACCGGCTTCTCCTGATTGCGTATTCGATCGTCGTTCAAGTTCTTTTCTGCCTTGTGATCCGCCTGATACCGATGGATCCGTTGGGAAGTGACGTCCCTTCTCAGGACTTCTCTCATTCTTCTTCCGTCCATTGAAAACGATATAGACAGCCGAAGCTCATGAGAACATCCTTCGATGTAATCGCAGAATAGAAAAGTCCTCGGCAAGGACATTAATGCAACTCGCGTGTATTTTTCCCTCAAGAATTTACAAATCTGCGGAATTGATTATCCATATCGATTGTTCCATGCGTGCAGTCAATGGTAATCGTGATAGCTCTCATGGGAATCAATAATGTCCTTCTAGAGGATTTTTATCTCGCATTCTCGGAATAAAAATTTTACATGGAATAAATTTTTTTTAAAAATTTTACATGGAATAATTTTTTTTTTTAAATATTTACATGGAATAAATTTTTTTAAATTATTTACATGGATTCGAAGAAAAGGGAACCCCTCAAAATGAAAGAAACCTCGAAGAACGCGAAAGAAAGTTTTAATGGATGGAGTTAAACCGATACGGAAATTCCTCTTTTTCTATAAGCGATAAAAGAAAAGTTCAAAATTATGTGGAATAATTTCGAAAAATTAATTCCAAGACGAAAACTTCCGCACCGAGTAATTGAAAATAACTCATTTTTCGATTGATAATTCGAAACACGCGTCCGAGTGCGAAAAAGTAACGGAATAATGGTGTCAACTGAGAGTACAATGGATTTGTTCGTTCGCTACGGGAGAAGAAAAATCGTTTGAGATCCGCCGTGTCAAAGAATGATTCCATTGTCGAGTTGAGGAAGGGTCGAAAGAAAAATCGTTGAATGTAGTGGTTTTTTTAACGTAACTGTCCAATTGGAAGGTGCAATTGATATTGAAGGATAGCGGTTCGCGATTGGTTCATTGACGGATTCAAACTTGCAGTCGTCGACAGAGGAGTTGATTTGAAAAGATGTTGGAAACGTAAAACGTTGATGTGAAGTATGAAAAAAAAAATTGGGAACTACTCACAATTTTTTTTTTTTTTTTTGAAAAGCATAAATTTAATTCTAATTTCACAACTATAATTTCAGTTTTAATTTTCATGGAAAATACGCGCAATAAAATGTATTATTTCTGTGAAAGTTTTCCTTAACTGACTTAGAATTTAAAAAAAATGTCGCTTTATCGTTAAGTTAAATTATAAGTGTCAATGTATTTTATTTTGTATGAAGTGACGGTTTTTTTTGCTTATTTTTATTTGGTTGCATTTTATTTGGTATGAAGTTGATGTTTTATTTTTGCTAATTGATTAATTTCTGGATTATAAGTAGGTTTAAGTTGTTTTTTTTTTCATTGGGAGTATTGCACGACGATAAAAGATTCATATTATTTTTATTGAAGGACTGATTAATGTGTGTACAAGTTCATGGTTATTTTACATTCTGTATAGTTGTAAAAGAGGGCAGTAATGCCCTAAACTGTACAGAAAAATAAAAATTTATTCATTCATTCATTCTTTATAAGAAAAACATCTCAAGGAAAAAATCCGATTGCGTTTCGATCGAGCGTCGAATAGAAACTGATTAATGCCAATGTCGTTTCTAATTAACCAATTGTGCGATCCTGGTAAGAACAAAAGGACGAAGAATAGTCATGAAATCGTCCCTTTGGGGCAATCCGATTGTCTATTCGAATCGGGGACATTGCTTGTGGGTAGGAAAGCACTCCAATTATAATATAATTGCGGTCACCGATGAGGTCTGCTATTGAACTTTAACTATCGACATGATCTGAAAGTAGTTAATTTATTTTTAAACGTCCTCTATAATAATGCGTGAGATACGATTTTCTTGATGAATTTAGCCTATTAGTTCCTAGGAGTATATCGATTTAAATATTTATACCCGACTCAGTAAGATTGGGAAGTATGAGATGGTAGGGAAATAAAAATAACTAATCAGGTAAATTCATACAGTTCTCGGTTTGTTACCTCTAGTAGTATTCCGTTGGTACTCACCTGAAAAATATAAGAAATCGTTGTTAAAATAAAAAATAATCATTCGCAATACAAAAAAACCGCTAATGGAATAAACGGAAAAATGTTATGGTATCAATGTTTTCTTAAAAATAAATCAATTACCAAAAATGCATATTTTTAGTGTAAATTCAAAAAGGGCAAAATACTGTCAAAAAAACATTCACTGAGGTGATTAATTTTATTCAAAATATAGGCCAAAAGAAATTTGAAATCTGAGAACTTCTGATCGGTTAAGATCACTCCTTCAGTGTGGTTCCCGTTCCACGATTAAAATCGCTCACAATAAAAAAAAAGGTCGACATTTTCTCTCGGGAAATAAATTGAAATCAGCGGCAGGGCGATTTTGGAATAGTCGCTTTCAGAAAATTATAAAATCCAACTGGCGACTGGTAAGCAAACTCGGGACAACATTTCTCGCCCGAGTTGATGCCAAGATAAAGTCGCTCGGTTTCCTGCCGCGGGTCGGCGATATCGAATGTCTACCCTCGTGAAACTGAGGACACAGCACTTCCGTCCTACCTTCAGATTAGACTGCATTCTCCGACTTGTTAATCCCAAAATACGAGGTTGAAAGTTTTTCGTCTCGTATCTGATAAAATAGTTTTACATGATCTTTAACGCTTTGGAAGAGCGATGAAGTCTTATATCTCTGGGAGCGTCTTCCGTGTTGAATGAAAAGATATATTCGTCCAACTTGGTGCGACTGTTCCTTCTAATCGGGTCCCTTTCCAAAAGATTTCGAACTAGATGAGCCGCATTCTTTGCGTCTAATCGCGCAAACAAATGAGCTCTCCAAAGGTGGTCTTCCGATTTGCATACTATTTTGCTCAAGAAATAAATATTTTTCGAAGACCGTTTGTTCTATAGGAATTTCTTCGGTTTTTTGTATTTCTACTTGTCCGAAAGAATTACGTGACCGTTATCTTCGAAATGCGAACATTTCTATAACGAATTCGAAAATAAAAATCTTCCTACGAATAAATTTAAAAAATTCACAAGTTTCTGAAAATGTTTTCCTAGTGAGGTTTTAGCCGTTTCCGGATTTCAGATAACACACAGTACTTTCGAAATATAGCCGTTTGAAGTTTTTCCTGTTCAAATTTTTACTACAGTTAAAATTTTTTTTTTTAATTTTGAGGTCTTAAAATGTTTGTTGGCGAGCAGATGACCTTTGTTTCGTTTGGCCCCACACAGAACTTCCACCTTATGCGTTTTATTACTATTTCGATTTTACAGACCGCACAAAGTCAATATATTTGACGGTTGAGGTATTTAAATGTGTCCCAGTCCGTCCGTCGGTGTGTCTGTGGTCGAAAAGTGACATAAGTCATATCTCCGTGATAAATGAATGATTTTTTATTGGAAATTAATCCCCAATTGAATGTGAAAATTAGCTGTGATTGGATTTTGGATAACACACAGTACTTCTGATGTAGACGTGTTCAATTTGGAGTTTTAGAGCCATAAGAGTCTTCTAAGGAATTTTTAGCGTCCTTAAATGTTTGTTTTGTAAAGCAGGTGACGTTGTATGATTTTCTAGCAAAAATCAGTCAATCGCTTCTGAAATTTCGCATCGAGCCATTATTTTCTCTCAAATTTCAGGTGGCACAGCAACGGAACGGTTCTATAATTTATCCCTGTAGGTTTTATGCCCCTCGTAGCATAATGGTAAACCAAAAACGATCGGACCAAACTGCGCGGCCGTTATTTGCGCTCTTGGTTGTTAACCCGTCTTGTTGGTTTTTAGGCTTGTTTGTTCCTCGCCTGTAAAATATTTTTCGCCTCGGGCATCAACAATCTATCGGAATCTTTCCCAGACCTCATCTTATTATAATAATCCCAGCGTCAATAAGCTAAATGGTCGGTCACTTTTAGAGCTACGACTCAAGTCTTCGTGAGATTGTGTCGGACATTCGCTTAAACGTAAAAGCTCGGAAAACTACGTATGACGAGTACCCTACTATATTCTTTTATAGCTTCCATCTCTGCTAGAGCCAACTCGTTGCTCCATTGTTCGGGACCGTTCACCTTCAAGACCCGTTAGCGAGGGAGTATTGGAATATTCGAGCCAACTATATTTACGTAAAGTGCCATAGTGCAGTTGAAAGTCGAGGGTGCCCATGCTTGTCAACAAAGCGAGGCTGTTCAGTCAGGGAAAGTCTATCGAATCGGTAATGAAGTCCCCTGCTGGTTTGACGTCTTGCTTATTATTCGCTACGTTGAAGGCGAAATGATTTTCCGTCCCGCTTATCTATTTTGATTATTGTTGTATAACTTGTTCCTGTAACAATGTTCGCTATTTCCGCAGCAGCTGCGAATTTCGCGTTAAATTAGTAGCGTTAAATTAGTGGATTTTTATTATAAAACCATTATTGTTAAGTAGTAAATTCCAATAATAAATTCCTGACGATTTATAACTGAACTATAGGTACATTGTTTTGGCTCCGAGTTGAAACTGCTCTAGAAAATATTTTTATTCAAAAACACCGCGTTCAACACCTTTTTACCTATCTATCGCGTTAGATAACCTCCTCGCCGTGTAATTCAAGGATGCAAGTTCACTCGGATAAATCGTGCGAAACTCCCACACCGCCCCTTCGCGTGGAAACGGCCTCCTTTGTGATGAATGAAGTGGCTGTTTTAAATAAAAAAAAGCTCCGAGGTAATTTGCCGTTTCTTTTGTGTCCGTCCGCGCTGGTTGTATTATTATTATAAGCTTTGAGGCCCCGCGTCCCTGGTATAGGCGCCGAGGCTTCTGAGCGCGCGTGCTGCGTCTTTTGTGATGTCTCCATTCGACGAACGATCTGCGATTATAGGTTAAGGGCTTTCAAACGGACGCAAGAAGGACGGAAAATTTCCACCGACGAATGAACCATTACAACTAGTTATTTTTAACGATCTATAAAATTATTCCCGGGGGTTGTGAGGAGGAGAAAAACCAGGCGACTCATTCTCCAATTCTTTATTAGCTGGCCGAGCACTTTCGCCCGTTCGGGCATCCTCAGGGGGACGTAGAGCCGTCCACAGCCAAGTCGGCTCAGTCACTAGGTTATTTATATTAAATCACATCTTGTCTGCCTGGTTTCCCTATGTCATAAGTTGGGGGGACAATAATTGAAGGAAAAGCTATCACAGTTGCATTTAGAGGGTAATTTAAAAAATATAAATATATACAAAAATCTCTCTGCTAAAAGCTAGTTTCTAGTCAACCCATGTGCATAGCTTAAAGTAGGAAAATTTTCGCAATCCCAGCCTCGCCAATTGATTTCTTCGTTCGTCAACCATTCTAGCACGATGTTAAAAACCCGAATGCGCAGTGAAGCCGACGGTTTATAACTTATGTAAAATGAAGTTACCATGCGAGCGAAACTTGCTCTAAGTAGGGCAGTTTCTCTAAACGGTTCGCGAGCCATATGCGGTGGTGATCCTGAATGGAGCCCGAGAGATCAACTGTTATCTGCTGGTATTTAACTGTGCTAAGTAGAGCGCAATGAAAGTCAGATTCTTTGTACATTCTCGTCGTTCGATTTCCAGCTTTCCACCTATCCACTTTCCACTCCAGCTTTCCACCTATTCCACTTCGTTGACGAGCGAAATTCATAATTTCAGATTATTTCTGAGTAGCAACGCTTAATAGACTGTTTTTCTTGCGAAGTTGAATTTCTACGCGGATTTTTCGACCCGAGAAGGATAAGTTTTCAGCTCGAAAGCCCTGGACGAAAATGAAAGTGTCGAGAGATACCGGATCGAGAATCCGGGCTGTTGTTGTTGAAGAACAGTCACAACAGAGCAGTTCACCTCTCTGAACCGAATGTACTGTTCCTTCGCTTCACTTCACTTCCAACAATAGACTTAGCGTCCATGTCGTTAGGACGACTTCGGTCACGATTCCCCCAACGTAAAGACGCCGTTTTCTCTTTCGTTTATTGTCCTTTTTACGGCTTGATTTCGTCAGATGCAACCGAGCATTTTTAACCCTGCGGAGAAGACAATGAGTTCGGAAATATTCGTTTTTTGTTCGTCTTATTGCGGTTGAAGCGAACCAAGGGTAAAGAAAGTAGGGTAGAGGCCAACATAGATAATGTTCATGAAAAAATGTACTAGAAATAAATTCAATGTAGCTTGGATGGAACCCCACAACCCATCATTATCAATTCGAAAAGGTTATTGGCACTGCTTTTTTAATTTTTTCTTTAATACAGAGAGGAATATGGTTCATGAAAAGGCTAACGAACTCGCTGCTATGATTTCAGCGGCTGCTTTCATTAGTGACTGCCGCCTAAGAACCGTGGAATAATGCCGTGTGACAGATTTTATCTCTTCACTCGCTCACACTTTACTGAAGATTCCATACCCAGCACTGCAGAACAAATAGCCCTCTCTTATTTTTCCTTTCTGGTGCTCGCCGTATCATTTTTTCTTCCTAACTGAATTTGCCGCCTCTTGAGAAGATTTATTCGCCACTTAGGAACCACTTCTTTTCTCAAAAGAGTTACGCTAAATTTATTTGCTAATCGCATAATATGCCCGCCATAGACATTTACCAGAACAGGAAAGAAGAAAAAGAAGAATTCAACAGAACAAAATTACCTGTTCAGTTTCATGTCTCTCTGCCGGTAGTAAACCAAACTATAATTATATAAATTTCTGTACCACGTTTTGGACTCTTTCATCGCCGTCCTTATCCGGTTCACCAATTTCAGTGACGTTCGCACAGGTCTTAACGAGCAACACTGTACCGTGGATGTCGATCTTACATTCGGATTTCACGCTCGAAATGATTCGAAGTTAGAGACTCCCTTTCGGTTCGTATTTCCTGGCAAGCCTTTCCGTGACCGACTAATGGTGCCCTGCGGGCGAAGTTCGTGATCTCGTCCAGCTAATTCTTGTGGACGACGATACGCAGAGCAGCCTTTGAATTTATATCAGGTTACCATAGCACTTTAGTATGACGACCGTGCAGAATCAGACGAATTTGAAATAAAATAAAATTTAAAAAAACCAACAGTGCTGCTGACCGTCTCTCTGGTTTGAGTAGAAAAATCCCTAGAAATCCCAAAACCTGCAGAACCAAAAAAAAAAAAATTGATCAAGAATCTTGGCCTAACCCCCCAGAGTTTTAGCTTTGAGGTCCATCCAACTTGGTTGAAGTCGCTTTCCTCTTAATCTGTCCTTGATATCTTCCATGGCAGCTATAGCTATCTTGACTGGTAGACCAGTCAATTACTGACAAAATAAAACTGAAATACCTATGAAAAAGTAAATATTTCTTTGAAAAACCTCTAGAAGAATGCTCGACGTGAAAATAAAATTACCTGGCTAATTCTTCCCCCTAAATTTTCCACAATTAGAAAAAATCACTTAGAAATGGGGGAATCCATGACTTTTAAATGCTTGACTGCCTTTAAAAATGAAATAAACCTTTTTGACTTTTTCCTTATTGCTGTGGCTTGTTGCTGGCCTATAGAACTATTGGAATTTTTCATGGCATTTCTTCCCATTCTGCTTTCCAGTAAATGCCCATGACAGGCATTACCTGTAAAATGGAGAATTTCTCCTCGGCGTGAACAGTGTTACCACATCTCGAGCCTCTACTTTTCATCCTGCGATTCCATAGATTAGAAGCCACGGTGAGTGTCAACGACCTTCAGTCCAGTCCCTAATCGTTATTTCAATCCCATCATCTGGGTCACGTCTTGGGACGTTAGCTCGACTCGTCTCCGCTTTCAGTCCCCACGATGTTGTTGAGTCGAGTTACTTCTGGCATTTTCATCCGATTCCTCCTTGGCCTTTCGCCTTCCTTTTCTCCTAGGACGTCGTCGCAAAGGTCAAGATCAAGAGGCATTTCCCTCCAGAGAAGCTTCTATGCACATTTTACTACTAACGTTTTGCTATTTCTTGGAAACTATTTCTTTGCAGCCGGTATTGTCGATTTTACTCCGGTTATTCGAGCATAAAATGTATTTAATGTAATTTTTACGACGGTTTAAAACCGAAGAGTCACGTAGCGGCTCGTTTCCAGGTGTAGTTAGAATGCCAATTTGATCGGCGACTGTACCCATTAGTCTTTTATTTATGACGGCTCGTCAACTGGATTGAGAAACTTCTGCGGTAAAAATGACTCCCCTCATCGCTCCCCTTTCTCGTTGCTGTGAGCTGTTGTGGTGTGAAAATTAGTCGCCTACAATAGCCGTTGGAGACATATTTTTTTTCTGTTCATTTATGGAAGCCATGAAAAAAATCTTCATCAGTGCTGTCTCGCCAGTGGATCCTCTAAGCACATTTGCAACTTTAAATAATTTGGATAAACCACACAGCAGAGTTTTTCATTGTTCAATCTACACAGATGGTTCAATAATTATGCTCCCTCCTTCCCCCATTGACCACAACTCAGTCCTTCCTTTTTTTGTCCAGAGCGAATTTACATTTCTTATGAAGCTTGAAATCGGATCAAATTTTTGTTTTCCGAGACATTTGCAGGGTTTCTGAACTTTTTAGGGGATTTTCTCTTTAGTCAGGGAATTTCTCAACTCGGTTCAGAGGGATTTCCAGAAGGCACTTGGCAACATTCACAAAAAAAGAAAAATTAGCGGAAAAAGCGTTCTCCAGTTATGGCATCATAGGTGCGTATCGTTTATTAGTCGTCACGTCGTTCGCCTAATCCGTTAAGCGACTTCAGTTCAAGCAAAGGGGTATACCGTTGGCCGGCTGGCGACTCGCCTGACAAAAACCGTCACGTTCGTTCGAAAAAGACGGAACGTTTTGCGTTCTGGTCACCTCCGCTTTTAAGACAACGGATTGTCGTGCCGCGACGTACCTACGACCAGGGCAACGGTAAAACGTTTTCTTAACCGGTATATTAACCGAGCGTCTTTCCCCGCATTTAGCCACTGCCCGGGCAACCGCGAGGCACGAAAGGATGCGACGGTCGGATTGACGAGAACGTTTCCACGGGATTTTAAGGTTTTACCAGACCTGAGAATAAGAAGGACCTGGAGAGGTTCAAGGAGGTGTGAAGCGATCCCGAAAGACTTTTACGGTCCATCGGACCGCACTAGGGACCTGCAGGTCCTTCGTTGTGCGCGACGCGTCGTTGGGCAGGCTCTTTTCCAGTTGCGAGTTCACGCTCCCACGGGCTCTTCGCCATCAGGGGACATTCCTTGATCAAGTAATCAGCAAAGAATAGCGGACTAGCGGGAAACACCTATCTTAATATTGATTCTGATGGCATACGTTCTTAATTTTAAATCACTTCACCATTTCCAAAAAAATAAATAAATAATAATGAAAAAATAAAATTAATAGAAAAAATAAAATAAATAAAATAAAGCTTAAAAAACGCTGTGAATGATTGTACGGTGGCTTATAATTCCATTACCTACTTTAATTAGGTATGATTTAAGAAGACTGTTTGTGAAGGTAACTATAATGAACGTTATTACCTGAAAACATTTGTGACGTTTCCAGATTGGTAACTCTGATGGGAAATTCCGTAGCAGCAATCGTAATTTGAATAATTTTTATTTTTCTCAAGTATTTAATTGAACGTTCAACTATTCGCCTAACGATATAGCTTAAGAGATTGTTTCAAGAGAATTCCAACGAGTATAGAACGTTGGACCTTTAATAATATGCATTGTAATATGCATTTCATATATCATTGGAAAGGGAGGGCATCTAGCGAGAATGATATCGATTAAATTGTCTATTGTGTCCAACATTTGGCAAAGATGTCGAACGACCTTCGGCCTGATGAAAACACGGTAGTCTTATCTCAAGAACACCAGTGGGAGCCATTCGCCAACGCCTCAAGTTCAGTTCCTGTATCGTTATGTATCTCGACGACTTAATGCATTGTATGCAGAACTGCCAACCGTTGAATAGGAATGGATTCAATTGCAGATACGATTTTCTAGTCGTACATTGCGACTCTGCAACGCAGTATAAAATCCGTATTTTTCCTTCGAAGAGATCAGCTATTTCAACAGTAAACACAGTAGAATACCCACAATTTAATTGATTTTTAATTATTTTCCCTTTATTTAAATAATTAAAATCATATTAATAATATTAAATTATTATATATTAAATTATTAATATTAAAATCATCGTTTATTTTGAGAATTACGCCGATTTATTTTCTAAGAAGAAGTAAGAACAAAACTAGCAACTGCAATTACAACCAATGTTTTAAGACGCAGCTTTGAAAAAATCGCAAATTATTCCAATCGATCGTATCAGCATCGGGTCTGACATGCGATTTTTCCTTGTCCTTCACGCTCGTCAAGGACAAGGTCGCTCTTCCTAAGGACATCCTACGTAAGACGGATCTAATGACCGGGATAAGTGGACCATAAATCAGCGATAGTATCAGAAGAAAATCCGTAACAACGAAGTTATCGGAATCGAAGAGAATAATTCGAAGATGCCGTTTTACTTCCGCGTTTACGTAGTACGGCTATTACGGGCACTATACCCTTCCAAACTAGTTCTACGACCGATTCAACTCATCGATTCAATCCGATATATTCCCGTTATTCACTAAGTCCCTCTCAGGTCGCAATATCGGCAAAACTCGTTAAGCCCTGCTAACCGCATGGCGACTAATGATCATTCAAAGATGATGAATCGCCTTACGAATGATGAAAGGGGCAAAACCAATTTCCGATTTCGAACGAGAAAATAATTACCGAACATGCGCTCGAAATAATGGCAATCTCGTCGCTGCTTTCTTGTCGGAAGAGTCGGCGATCGACCTACGCATGACCAAAGGCCAAGAGCGTTCGCTGGGTGGGGTCTGTTGAATTATTCTAGCGAACGCGAAGGTCAAATGAAATTTATAGACAGGTTCGTAGACGGATCCAATATCTTTAAGAAGCCGGTTATGAGCTCGTAAATCACGAATAGAAGCGAGCGAAGACGACGAACTCGGTGAGGAAAAATAACGAAACACCAAAAGAGAAACGCCGTCGATTCAATATATTTTGAACCGAATTTTATAACGCACAGTGCAGAGGAAATTTGAAGATTAATATATAAGAGCTAACCCAGACGCAGAAAAATGAACTGTCTATAGAATTTTTATATTTTCTCAAAACCAGTGCAAATTAGAAGGCAATGCAGAGTTGCATTATTAGATGTTAACAAAAGTTAAGGCGCCCCGGTTAAGGATCAGCTAGCACTAATGCACGTATTTACCTAGAAATGGCGCACTATTGGAAAAAAAATCTAGACAAAAATTATGGCTCATTCAAATTTTTAAGTCATCAAACGGAGGTCACTGAAATTGCCTTGGGAGTTTCTTTCTATTTTTTATTTTTATTATAACGTTGTTTTTGATTTATTATTCAATAATAAACCATTGTAGTCGTCCAAGAAAAAATTTCCTAACTCCCAGTTGAATTTTATTATTATTTTATTTTATTTATTTTAATTTGAAGTTGAATTTTTGAAATAAATAAACAACTATACAAATTTGCAGCGATTTATCCATTTATTTGTACTGCTTCCGAGGCCATTTGTAACCGGCGGTATTCCAATATTTTTACCCCGTTCTTTTCGTCGAAATTTCACAATTCAATGCACTCAAAATTGCACACATTGTCGAGGCAATATTTTTATAGCTCTTATGAATCAGAAGACGTTGAATTCAAATTAAATATTTGATAACTTCAAGACAACATAGGAATCCAATTTCGTCGGCCAGCGTTCGAATCTTTTTCGTAGTTCCAGTCATCATGTTACGGTCATATAATTCCGAAGCTCGAAAACCAATGTTGTTCGATCGACTGTACAACGGGATCCACCCGTTGTCCGCTAGACATCACGATCGTTCCGTTCGACTTCGAAATAAAGGCCCGTCGTGTTGTAGGCGTGAAGAAAATCGTGCTGATATGCAACATAGTCTTTCATTTCACGCGCTTCGCCAGAAATTCCATAACGAACTGTCAACCGAGGATATGAACTCTTATTATTCGGGTTCGAGTCGAAATTTACTCTGCAGGAGTGCGATGTCATTAGACGAAAAATAATAATGCTTAGAGCAATCTAATGCACCGACTTGGAAATGGAAGAAATTTCGAGCTAAGCGAAAAGCTTTCGATTTCCTGCTCGTTTGAAAGGTGGAACTAACGGATTAAAGCAATTCGAATGGTTTTCAACTCGTCTTTGCGTTAGGTCCCGTAGTTTTCTATCTCTGCTGACAGCTTAACGACCAGCTTAATGAGCCACGTTTCTCTTGGAGAATTCCCGTCCCGTCTTCCGGCCGCTGTACACAAGGTTTTCCAAAAATGGAGAAATTAGTTCCGTTTGGGTTTTGCTCAATGAGAAAAACACTTTATGACACATCCTGGACACTAATAACGTATCTAACGGGAGCGAATAAATTACGTTATTCTTCCTTGTTCGTGCGATAGGAGGAAATCAAAATTTGACAGTAGAAAAAATGCAAGCATATCAAAGAGATGAGAGGAAATGAGCCGAAATTTATATCCGAAGCATCGCTTACGAGACCTTCTCCGCCATTCATTGTCTCCAAGTTTCACTGGGTAGGAAAAGGCTTGAAAAAAATACAATGTACAAGAGTGAAAACCTTTTCAGCGTCAATAATGTCAAGGTCACATCTTAATATATCGAAGGAGTCACTTCCCCGCGGGCGTGCGCAAACTCAACCTCGTTTTTATGCGCCGATCCTTTTTCGAGTATCCCCCGCATATTTTGAAAGGCCACTCGTCCCGGGCTCGATTATGTAATGAACCGGGAACAATGAGGTTATACATCTTCAAGCTATTTCACCCGAAAACACCTACGTGGTCTGAATTTCGCATTAATACGCGACAGAAATAGTGGGAAAAAAATTGCCAACAGAAGATGTTTCGTAGTAAAACGCAATAATAATCGTAAACTCAAATGGCAAGAGAAAGGTATAACGAATGGGAATGGCTGGTTTTTAAATTGCACAGATGAGAGATCCGGTTTTTATAGTAAAGAACGTCTGAAGCAAAAGCAATATCAGTAAGTTTGTTTAAATAAATTTCCACCCCAACACACTACACATGATCGTGAAACTGCTGGTTCACGAATGACATTTAATTCTTTAATATTTTCTGACATAAAAACGACCGCATGTCTATTTTATACCTCAAGTTCTTTCGTTTTAAAATTTACGAGTTATAAATCTGCAGCGAGTGTTCTTCTTGCGAAATTGCATTCGAAAATTGGGATTAAAGTCATTGCAGGAAAAAAATAAAAGTTGAAAAAAGGCACAAAAGTTCTATTAAATTTTAGAAATAGTTCTATAAATTTTTTATTTCAATTTTTTCAAACTTCCCAAAGTTGAAAGAAAAGTTAGTAAAATTTCGCTTTTGAAAATAGAAACAGTTCTGAAAAACATTCAAAATAACTTTCACTTAGGATACGAGTAATATCGGAAAATATAAATGGGATATTCCTATTATTTTGCTTTCTCTCGAAAACATTCAAACCTATTTCGGATTTTTTTTTCAAGTAATTCATGTTTGTTCCTGTCGTGTAAAATCGCCAAGTACAAACTCGACATTATCAATTTTTTGTTCCCGGGTTTTGTTTCTATTTGCTCGTCGTATTCGTGTAGCTAGGGCTCATTTTCGAACTGGGTTTTTATCTTAGAAAGTACAACGTGTTATCGTTTTCCGGTGGCCCTATCTCAACTTAGGGGAATTTCTAGGGCTCGAAAAGACTTCAAGGTCATTTTTTTCCTCCCCCATTCAACTTGGAGCACTTCCAACTCGGATATTGTTTTATGAAAAGTTCGAATCCTCGGGAAATATTCGGAGTGTTATTATTCGTAAGTCGATTTGAACTTTTTGTTTCGACCGCCGATACCGAGGAAGTAATAAAAGCGGGCGTTGGAAAAAACTGAAGATAAGGTACCTAGGAACAATGGCAGTTCTCTGAGCCAATGAATTTGAAGATGAGCTCCATCGAGCTTATAACGGATTGCTGGGCATCGCGGTTAGGCAACTTCGTCTAAATACAGAGCTCGAGGCGATCCAAGATGAATGAGCTATTCGGTGTTTTTCTCTCCTCTCGCGTTATATTCTTCGAAGCGTGAGATATGAAAGGCTGGTCATCATAACAGGATAGCGAAGATGAGCGCAAGGATTCCACGTCTATTCAAAACTATCTGCCAAATAAGACGGTTTTTTCGAAACAAAACTTCCCTTTTTTGTATTTTGAGTAGTGATTTCACTTTTGTAGGTCGCTAAAGCTGATACTTTTTTTATTGCCAAATCGTGCTTATTTGGCTTACATTTTGATTTATTATTCAGTAAAATTGTTTTATTATTCAATAAAAACCATTGTAATCGCAAAAAAAAAAAATTCTAACCCCTTCAAAATTTGAAAATACGTTTCAAGGCCTGTAGAATCCGAATATCCAATAAAAAAAATCTGACTGTCCGCCGTACGCCGTCAACACATTTCCGGCCAAACTATGATAGCTACATTCTTGAAATTTTCATCAAAAATCAATCTCGGTCCTACGACGGCCCAATTCTTGAACCACATTGCTAGCTCAATTTTAAGGATATTTTTGAGGGGATTTGAGGGGGAGAAAATTCAGAAAAATGTGTATTGGGTACACTCTCTTCAACTATACCGTAAAGCGAAAAATTTGGAAAAATTGGAAATTTGGAAATTTGAAGAGATTTTAATTTGGAAAGTAAGAAAATAAAAATGATGAAAATTACAATAGTTGCTACAGAGTTTTCCCCTGAAGTTACCATCTGTTTTTCGGTGGGAACGTTCACAAATAATGTTCGGAATAATTACTATCGCTAATGGATAATCTTCTTAAATCATCATTGAAGCGAAGGAATAATAAACCACTGTACAATCATTTGCAGCGTTTTTTTTTTTTTTTTTTTTTTTTAACAAAACTTCCCTTTCTTCGTATTTCGAGTCCTGATTTTACTTTTTTAAGGTCGCTAAAGCTGGTGCATTTTTTTAAATTGTCAAATCGTGCTATTTGGCTTGAATTTTTTCATACCAACATTTTTTCACATAACGGTCAGCTATTGAAACGGCAGTGTTCACGATTTCTGGGTAGCCTGGGCGGCTCAAGGTTTCTTCTTTTACACATGCCCCCGCCGGCTTCCGAAGGCGCGGCTCGCCCTCTTGGCATCCTTGTAATACTTAGCCTTGCTTATCATTTCGGCCCCCGAACTCTTCCGAATATTTAACTCTCCCTATTATCGGCAAGGCAAGTCAGTCATCAGTTGGCAGCTCATTGGCGTCAACGCAATGTCGCAAGACGACATTGACAATCATTGTTCCTGTCGATTGCTCGACGCAATAGCGTTCATGGGGAAACCTGTTAATTTAATTAACACGCTCCCTTCGTGGTGTTCTCTCGGGGGAAAAGCGGAAAAACGATCCCTTTTGAACGTGTTAATTGCGAAAAGGATAAAAAAAAACCGCCGTAAATAATTGGCAGCCTCGCGCGTGAATAAATAAGAAAATACCGTAATTACTTCTCGATTCTTCGAATCGCCATTAAAAATGCGCATTGTTCGAATTTTTCTCCAAAAGCGCGATTACAGTTTGGTTTGGTCTTGGCGATCCGTTTTATTTAGTTCCATCGCTAGTTTTGAACTCGCGTAGGCGACTCGATCGTCGGCGGACTTCGCCGGCTCCCACTCGGATTTTACCGTCTCGAAGATAATATTATATCGCCTGGATATCTGCCCAACCCTGGCACTCGTTGCAGTCGCTCCACCCACGATCGGATTCTTCCTCGTCGCCGAAGAAGCTTATCGGTTATGGAACATTACCGGTACAAGGAAAGGCCTGCGATTCCGCCCTCGGGCTCTTCGGCGAAATATTGCCCGGCCTTTCCCTCTGTATCGGCTAAGGAATCTTCTGACATTTTCTCGCAGAAGATCGTTGCCCTTTAAGGAGTTTATGGTTTCACCATAAATGAGCCAGCCCTGAAGAAGCGTCGGTTTGGATTCCTGTTCGCTATGAACGATCAATTATAAATATATACCTAAATGTAAATTATTTTCGCGATGCTTGTTAATCAATGGTGATACTAGATTGGATAGTGATAAAACGTACTTGGGAAGAGTGATTAAGTTACCCGATGAATCCCTTTGCTGCCCTAACCCCTCGTAAACCACGTCAGCTTTAACGTTCGTTACCAGTGAATCGTAAACTTTCATTCGACAGCGAGTGTAGAATGAAATCGAAACCCATCGTTGAGGTACCATCGAAGCTCATAAAGAGGCGCAAAAATTAATAATCGCACTGCGCGATTTGGAAGGGAATAGATAAGTTTTTCAACTAATGATTTCCACTATTCGAATCGTAAATTTTAAATTTGCCTCGTGTCGATGAAAAATATCATACCAGCGGTATTTTCAAAATCCATCGAACAACAGTCGAGGAAATCAAAAGCGGAAAACCTTGATCTGGAATAGAGCAATAGAAAGTTGATTGATTCCGTTGACGGATAGCGCGCACTGTAGCCATTGCCGTCCGGCAAATCGAATTGTAATTGCTTTGTTTATTGAAAATGCGAATACTGCGAACCGAGCAGCATTCAATCCAACTACAGAATAGAAGAAAATGTTTACCAGCTCAAGGCTAACAATTGCTTCGAGAAATAGCTCAATTGCATAACCGAGTGTTGCCAATACTTTCCCCCTAAACGAACAACCAATGAAACTAATAAAAACCAATTATAAGGACCATTTAAATTAAATAAGAACTAATTTCATCATATTGATTCTCTCATATAGATTATTCTTGTGTAGTTAATTTATTTTTTCTAACAAATAAATTCTAAAGGTATTTTTCAGGGCAATTTAAACATACGAAAATTGTAAATTACCGACAGCGTATTAAGTAATTTGATGTTCGAGAATGGGTTCCTCCAGCGGTAATTCTATACAACGATAGTTTCTTTTGAGAGGAGCAATTTCACGCCAATTCTTCCAAATTGAGGCCGAAGAACAACGGAAATGCGACTAATAGGTCGAAACTATGCGGCACGATTATTTCGTCAAGAATTTCCACCGTGGAATCGCTAATGTTTATATGACAGCTACGATTCGTGCACGCGATCGTCGTAAGTTATAGGAAAATCGTGACGGCGGGCGAGTTTTCATAACGAAAACGCATCGATACAGTTTCGAAACGATCTTCCAAGATAAGCTTGTAGGGTCCAAGAATAATCCCCAAGGTTCCACTCTCACGAGTTTCATTAATAACTTCGACGGAGAATAATCATAGCTCGCGATGGAAGTTCGCTGCTCACGTTCCGCCGGGCCTGGATCGATCGTTACCAATAATAATAATGTTATTTTTGTCTACACTGTCTCAAGCGAAGCCGAAAGGAAATTTAGATGGAGAAAAAGTGAACGACAAATTGCAGCTATGAAACAAAACTACTACCAAATGAAAGTATAATAATTTGACGAGAAATGAAGGAACGTGACATTATTTTATTTTTGATTAAAGCACCTTCATAATATGAAGGTACATATTATGTACAGTGAAGCTAGATGCCTCTGGTGGCTCTGCCGCCCAACCCCCTGTCGGGGGGTATCAACAAAAAGTAGTCAATTCAAATGCTCGAATATACCAAATGATTGGTAATTTAATTCTCCACGTTTTCCCCATGTAATGTACCTATCCATTTTACAATCGTTTTTACGGTATTCGACAATATTGCTGGAATATACACAAAAAGATCTCATTTTCAACTTTAAAAATTATTTCCATATATTTTGTGCCGAAGAATCGAATAATGAAGCATATATTATTCGTATACACATCATCAACTATCATTATGCTGAATTTGAGCAAAATCGAAGGCAAAAAATTTTTCACAAAAAATTCAAGGGGTACCCCTGCGATTTTTTTTAAACGATCAGTTGACGATTTTTTACTCGTCATTCAATGCAGATAAAAATCTGAAATTTTCAGGGAAGTTGTATCTTACCATCACTTATTTTTCTGATTTTTTTCAATCCTCGGAAAAATCTGCATATGGCCCAAAAAAATCAGTTTTTGATTTCACAAAATTTTAACTTTAACCGAGCTTTTTGGGGTCTAAATTCATGCGAATCAGTCATTTCAGTACTCTGGAATCTTCATTCGAGTGCCTTACACACGTACATGGCAAAAAATTGGGTGAAAAAAGTCTAACTGCGCCGCAGAAATTATTTTCCGTATATCGTGTTTTTAAACGGCCGTATTTTCTAGCTCCGGCAAGGGTGGAAAATTAAACTTTTCTTTTTAAGCGATTTTGAAAGCTATTCTTATAGGAAATTCAATGCTGAATCAGAATTTGACGTCAAAACGACAGAAATTTGACGAGAACTTCACATTTTTTCCCCATTTTTAGTATTACACTACTTTTATGTTTTCCAACTTAGAAAATTAAATACTTACAGGACTGTTCAATATTATTTCGTTACTCATTCCTACAGGAAATTAGACGTAGAATTCAAATTTATAATGAAAATTAGCAAATTGCATGCGTTTCAAGTCATTTAGTCAAATTTTTCGATTTTTATCATTTGATTTTTTCATGAAATTTGGTGATTATTTTTAAAACTGAACAACACCATTTTTTCACTTAGGATGGGTAATAAATTATTAAATGGGATACAAAAATATTGGTACTCACGTTTCGAGCTAGTAATATCCAAACTACCAGCTGAAGTAGTATCTTCATTTTAACTGAAAAAAAAAATAAAAATAAGTTTAATTATCAACACATAAAATTTAAAATTCAGTTATCAGTGATAAAAGAATGGGAAAAAATCTAAATTAAATATAATAAAAATTCTATCTTCACGCTTGAAACATGTGATTTGTTGTTCTAATTATCGCTGATTTTTTTCTCCTATTTGACTCCACGCCGAATTACAAGCAATACCTGTACAGTATTTTCTAAAAATATTCCCCTCGATATTTCGAACCAAATTCACGGCTTCCTCAGTTCGTAATACTCACGCCATAATTCGACCTTTAGCTTCAAACATATTGATCGAAAATCCGATCAACAACGGTCATCCGATGCTCATGTTCCACGCGCGATCGTGACTGGTACTTCGGTACTTGCCGAAGCTCGCGATTTCCGTACTAAGTCTCGGAGCCCTTATCGAGTCGTCCCATTGTCCTAAGATCTACCTCGCCCGAATCTGAAACTGTCGCCATGTAAATGAAGGTTTTCTTCAAGCCCGAAGAAAACTCGCGGTTCGATCGAATAGGGCTTAATCTTAACCTCCGTTTATGCGCATTGTTCTCCATAGCCATTGTATGATTGTAATGCCTAAACCGCATACGTATCGCTCATTCGAATTGCGGTAAATGTGGGCACAGGCAACAAAAGAACGGCGACTTTGAAAATGCGATACTTTGAAACGTTAGTCTCCAATGAAAATTTCGACTCCAACAATAATAATTCATTATTTCTCAACGTTTCCAGAATTTCACAAGAAACAGTGAATTCTAAATCTCCTTCGAAAAAATTATGATGATAATATTTTTGAAATATTAAATAATTAAATATTATTCGGTATAGTTTTATATTTGTTATATAAATATTTATATCATTCCTAAATAAAATACTAAATTCTCCCTTCGAAAAAATTACGCTAGTAATATTGTTGACGTATTAAATCGAACTACATTTTGTTCAAAGGCAAAATCACAACTCGATATCAAATATAGACGCGATGACTACTCGATTTCGAATTCCTGGTTGCCATAAGAAGCGGACGACATTTGTAACTGTCGAAGCCAAATTCGCCGAACTCGCACGGCCCGGAGTTATACAACGCACCATATGGTCGGCGAGATTTGTACGTCTTGTGCCAGGAGCAACAAACAAGCTGTGTTTTGAGGTCGCGTCCCCTGCATTTGCATTCTTGCGCAATCCTAGATGCGCACGCTTTTTGCGGAATTCTATTTATTCTACGAACGCCTGCCGACTTTTAATCCAAGAGGGGTTAAAATCGTGTGCAAAAATTATGTAACTGACGAATCGCGCGATCTTTCTTAAAGCAGTAAAGTTTTGCAGAGTTGATCCAATTTGAACGTGAGAATTTTTTCCTCGATTGAACTATTTTTTTTTAAATTAAATGCAAATTTTTTTAATTATTTATTTTTTTTTTTTTAATTTTTCAAGTTGCGAGTCGGAAGCGATTTTTTGTGCACAGGTTCAAACTCTTAATCGATTCTAAGTTCATCTTCCAACTTTTCGAATAATTTTTTTATATAATTTTTATAATAATTAATTTTTTAAATTAAATTATTAAATTAATTAAAATTAACTACTTAAATGAATTAAAAAATGTATATAATAATTAATAATAATAATTTTTCGAATATATTTATAATATAATAATTTCGAATAATTTCGCCAACTGTTTGCGAAAAAACGCCGCAAAGCCGTTATTTCTAAAGTTACACCTTCTAACGCACGAATGTTAAATAATCTCTCCAGACGACTGAGGAAGTACTGTGTGTCATATGCTTCCCTTTCGCGTGGGTCGAAAAACAGGTGCTCCACATATGAAAGGATGGACAGAAACGGCTTCGAAATGAGGTATCCCAGGTGGCGAAAAACGGAAATATACCTACCATTCTGGATTCAGGACAAAGGCGCGGCCTTAAACCGAATGTTTTTCTACCGACCGGCGGGTGTAACAAATTCGCGAAACGTGACGATTCAATTGTGTAAACTGTTCGAGCCTCTGCCATCCATTCTAGTGCAAGTTCAAGGCGGTTTTTGTGTTCGTTCTGTCGCCGAAAAGCGGTTCGTGTCTCATTGTATTTTCCTGCCGGACATGTGAAGAAATTCCGTCGCTTAATGGAATCTGGGGATCTGTGCTTTCTAGTACCTAAGTATAAAAACAACACTTTTTTATTATTTTTTAATAATTATTTTTTTTTTTCAAGAGATCTTTAATTTTAACTCGAGTTCAAGAGACATCTTTTGGTCGATCACGCATTATTTAGTATGAATATGAGTTAGGAATGATACAAAAGCATTCTTTGACGTTTCTCCTCGTGATCAAGAAACGTAGTCCCTTCACATTTTCTCTCACGTGTCGACTTCGTCTTCTTCGCTTCTGATTTTTTTCTCAGTCGATGTTACTTTCTAAATAAACCTTGGAGATCACGCAACACGCAAACTTCGACCCTTTTTTTGTTCCAATAGCATCGCTCGAATTTGACCTGAGATGACAGAAACATCGTGACGTGACAGTTCTTCCGTCACCGTTTGTTCATCGGATATGCAAAAACGGCCTCATCGAATAGTACTTTCGTCGGAGTCCTTTTTGCAATTAGATTGTGCAATATTTGCGTGTCCTTTGCCAATGAATGCATTAGCCTTCGAAAACTCTAACTTCTTCCTTGTCGCCTTATTCAAGTCGCATTAGGTTTCAACAATTGCCTTCGTGATTAGGTTATTTTCACGTTGAGAATCGTCCTTTGACGAGAGGACGATTCGGAGGAGCTGTTTGTTCAGAATTGCATGTCAAGGAGGCATTCGGATCGTGGCATAGAGCTCTCCTGTGTAAAGATTCAACCTGGACCAATATTTGATCGCTAAAATGCTCTCTTAAGCACGAGCTTCGAGGGTTAAGATGGCACTTTTAGCCCCAGCGTGAACGAGAGGTGATCTCTTCCGAACAATAAAACGCTCTGCTACCATTTAATGTGATTTAGGATAACATCATTTGTAGGTGGCTTCACTGGCTCTAGAAAAAAAAAAAAAAAAACACCAAAAAAACAGTAATGGGCACCTTCTTATAATTAAAATATTTTTAGTTCTGGTAAGTACCACGATCGACGGAAATTTCCCAGTTTTTAACCTATTTCTAAGAATTATCTTCGAACTCGACCATAGGCTCATTTATAAAGGGCCATTACTGGAGTAACATGCTTGTTTTGAAGTTAACTACTCCAGTTGAAATTTCTGGGAAACTTCAATAGTACCTCTCTATTTATAATTTGTCATACTCATGACCAATCCGTCCTCGGACGAACATCTGCTCCAGTGACGTCAGAATTTCTCACGTTGCCCAACGTTTCGAAGCGGTGTGGGAGTCTATCAAGGCCCTCCTGACACAGCTACGACCGAGAGCGGGGGTTGAGCTTGTCTCATTCACGGATTAGCTCCCATCACTGTTGTGAAAATACCCGTTCCCTGCTTGGCGGTTCATTAGCACATCATCCGAGAGAAGATCTGGACTTGCGGCGCGTGGATGTGGGCATAAGAATCATAAATCGTCGGCTCTTCTCGAGATGCGTTTCGAGAGGTGAGCGCCATATCTGGAGTGATGGGCGATTTGTCATTTCGCAACGGAACGTGACTCCAATTCATCCAACGGAGTCGAAGATATTGTAGGCGAAATTTAATTTATAAAAGGCGCAGAAGAAACCGGACTTTATAAGAGCGATTTGCAATAAAACGTTTGAAAATGTACCGCATTTGTACGAAAGAGAAGAAAAAGTAGGTACCTATAATACCCTAAACCTACATCTCGTAGATATATGAGAATATTTCTCAGACATATATATAATGAAAGTAGAAGGTTTTCGACAAAAAAGAAAAATAAATAGCGGTCGAATATTGGCCACAAATAAAAGCGACTGCCGAAAAATTCATGCGAAACACTGAAATTGTCCACAAAATAAAACTGATGAATGAGACTTTATAACGAAAAATGAAGGGAAAAAATTGACAAATCGTTGAAAATGGTGTTATGATATTGACAATATCTTACGAAGCTGTTAACAAGGCAGCTGTATTTTTACTGTATTTCCGTTTCTTCCATGCTCACAGCACCTTTTGTGCCATTGTTAGCACCAGAAGAAATAAGAGGCGCGATAAATGAAAGATTACTGTGATTTGGCTAACGAAGCACTAATTGCACTCCTCTATTATCATAGGAATGCCTCATATTTGGCTATGCAAGGCAAACGATCTCGAATGAACTGGAGCGTGACCGAACTTGCCAGTCCAGTCGGCCACTCGCGGATTCGCCTTCGTTCGTTTTAATGAATGTAAATTGGCGCTGACGTGATCCTATTACGTTCTCGACGGATTTCTTTTCTTCCTCCTTCGTCTGGTGAAAGTACACAGTTTGTAAAGATCAGAAGAGGATAGGACAGGCGGCGACTCGTTAATTTCGTTTAGGTGAAAGCAATGGTACTTTCTTCGTACGAATTATTATCTGATGGTATGCTTCTAAACTCGAACGGTTAGAGTTCGCCCTAGAAATTTAGATATTTACAGGTTTTTTTTTTTTTTTTTTTTTGTAGTCCTGCTTCATCTGTTTTGTAGTAACTCCTCTTGATTTACTATAACTAAATTTTATTTCAACATTGAAAAAACAAACTATTGGTTTATTATTTAATATTGGTTTAATTTTTTATAATAAACCATTGTAATCGCCCAAGAAAAAAAATTTTCTAACCCCCTCAAAATGAGAACGTTCACTAAGGTTCAGAATAATTATTATCACTAATGGATAATCTTATTGAATCATTATTGAAGCGAAGGAATAATAAACCACTGTACAATCATTTTTATCGTTTTTCTGTCGTTTTTCCCTTCAAGGTTCTATCTGAAAAATAAAATTGCACTCTTTGAAAGCTCGGGCAAATAAAGTGCTATATATTATTGCATAAAACCCGTATAAAAGTGACTAAGCTCTCTCGCAAACTGCCTGCATCGCCCACCCACTCGTCTGACCTCACAGTCCGTATAAAGTTAAGGTCAGATCTGCAGAAATCCGGGGGCGCCCTGGGGAGTGTGCCACAACGGCACTCACCACTCCCTCATTTTGTCCGAGAAAAAACATTAACTGCCCCAATGGCCCCATTGTTTCTTCAAAGCCGTGCCTTAGTCTTACCCTTAAGAATTAAACAGATGTAGCGGGAGAACCTTGAGCTCCTCCTTCATCTAGAGCCAGCGCAAATCGAATGCCACTAGTAGGAGTCTGATGCAACTGATTTTGGGAAATCTGCCGACATCTGTTTTCTGATGAGAAGGAGATTGTATAAACGAAAATAGCTCTAAAGAACTTTCAGTTGAAATGCGTCTCGTAAAAAATTTTCAAAATGTGAATTTTTTAATTGCTTTTATCTACATTTTCTAAAATTCAATTTTTCAAATTTTAGTAATTTTTAGAACTTCTCTAAAAACATATTTGCTATTTGGACCGAGAAAGAAACCGTTCAGGCGAATTTTCTTCATATTTACACAATACTGTTCAGCTTATAATGAAAAAAATAATAATTTTCTTTTTTAAATTAAATTTCAAAAAAATAAAATAATAATGAACTAGTAATATTTGATTATGAAAATGTTCCAACGGTCCACAGCCGTTATCTAGTGTAACTGTGGATTTTCACGTTCTTTCACAGTGTTTTGGGACTTGTTAATTCCCAAAGGAACCTGAGGGAAAATCGTGTGAGTCGTGATATCCGACCAACGGGGCATCTGATCGGTTCGAATCCTTTAGGACGTCCGTACATCGAAATAGTCGCTTAGCCGTTGTACTTCCAGTCTCGGCCTTACCTCATTAACGTCTCGCCATTTGTCACGAAATCACGAAAATTGAAAACGGGAGGACCCGATGTTGTAAAGTCTAGTTTGCAATCAGGAACGGTCTGAAACTATTTTGGCTCGATTTGCGTGGAAAAGGAAGATTTCGTGGGAATGTTGGGCGAGCAGGTTAGCGGGATTCAGTTTGAAAGACGAAGGAGACCAGAAGGGGTTAAATCGCAGAGGATATAGCTTTTCGTGAACGCAACGGTTCTTTCACGCGGTAGTTGGAGTCGCCGGATGATCATGAAATTCCGATTGGGCACGGATCCGTTCGGTGGCCAATCCGCAAGATTTTCGATTGAGCCGACGCCGTCATTACGGTGTACGAAATTCGAATTCTTAATCAACCGAAGATTTGCGGGTATCTATGATAACAAGATCCGCTATCGAGATTTGTGAGCGGAATGAAGCGAAAACGGGGTAAAAACTGATTATAGTAGTGGGAACAAATGAGCAGCCAAGTACGAATTACGCCCAAACGGGGAAATTAGCCTCACGTCGAGGAAAAAATGCTGCAATTGACAAAAACGTTCTCTTTTCACTGATGTCCTATAATTGCGATTTAATAAGAAGCATTAAAAAAATTTAGGTGTGACATTGATTTAAAAAAATAATAATAATAAAATAGTGAATACACGAATAAGCAAATTAAAAAAATAACAATAATTACTTAAAAGCGAAAAACGAATATTATTTTACACAATGAAAATATGTTTGAATTTTTCCTATGGAAGACCTCTATTACCTCAAATTTAATGTATTTCGTACCTATGTATTAAATATAATTATGTAATGTATTTCTGTATATGTAATGTATTTCTATTTCCAATGTATTTCTGTATTATGTAATGTATTTCTATTTTCAATGTATTTCTGTATTATGTAATGTATTTCTATTTCCAATGTATTTTTGTACATGTAACGTATTTCTATTTTAATGTATTTTTATCATCGATCATATCTCCCATAAGTCCCACTTATTCTACATTATCCAACTTGACCTAGAAAAAAAAATAAAAACAATTCCGTTCCAAGGATTAAGTCCACCTACGTAAGACAACGGTTCTACGAAAAAACGAGAGCCGATGAAGACACCGCTGGGTAAAACCGGAGCTTCCGTGGCATTCATGTTAAGTTTGTCGTCTCCGAGAGTAGGCAGAACAGACCTTGCAAATAGCCGATGACATTCACGAGTAGGCGAGTTTTTCATAACCGTTCGCTCTCAAATGTGGGTCGAACTGTTGAGACATCTCCAACTTGCCTCGTTTCTGGTCCACGCTTCTGCGTCGCCATTGATTTAAGGCGCGAGAAAAATTGTGTGACCGTGATGTAAAAAACTGCTGCGTATAGCTAAATTCAAAACTAAAATTAAATTTTCGCGTCAGTTTTATCATGTTTTTAAATTTTGAATTTTTTTCGCGTCAGTTTAGTTCATTTGAGGAAAAATCCATTTTTCTATCTATGTGGCCATCGCTGGAAGCTGTTTTCGTTCGAAAGGCGTTCTTCAAATGACCAAGTGACGGGCGAAAGACAGATTTCGCCCGCAGATGCAGACACGCCTTCGTTTCACTTTCGTCCGTACGAAAAGTCTCAATTTAAACCGTTCTCTTCGAAGCCCTTCACTCCCGATATCGGCGAGATATGGAAGGCGTAATTCAATGATTGAAATCGGGACAGCGAATGTTTTGAAACTGAAGCACTTACTGCAACCGAAGGATTTTACCAGCCGACCGAACTAGGCGCTCGATCGTTCCCCATTGTAATCTTTTCCACCGCAGGTATATTCAGTTTACATATCGATTTCAGTTATGAACAATACCATTTGGCCTTGGCAGAGTTGGCGTACAATTTTGAACGCTACCGAGTTTGAAATAATAATAATTAATTAAAATAATTTTTAAATATTTTTTTACAATTTTGAACGTTACCGAGTTTGACGTAATAATAAAAAAATTAATTAAAATAATTTTCAAATAATTTTTTTAATTAATTGAAATAATTGAGAAACTTTCATTTGGCCTTGGCAGAGTTGGCGTACAATTTTGAACGCTACCTAGTTCAAAATAAAAATAATTAATTTAAATTTTTAAAAATTTTTTTTTTACAATTTTGAACGTTACCGAGTTTGACGTAAATAATAAGATAATTAATTAAAATAATTTTCAAATAATTTTTTCAATTAATTGAAATAATTGAGAAACTTTCATTTGGCCTTGGCAGAGTTGGCGTACAATTTTGAACGCTACCGAGTTCGAAATAAGAATAATTAATTTAAATAATTTTTAAATATTTTTTTTTACAATTTTGAACGTTACCGAGTTTGACGTAATAATAAGATAATTAATTAAAATAATTTTTAAATATTTTTTTAATTAATTGAAATAATTGAGAAACTTTCATTTGGCCTTGGCAGAGTTGGCGTACAATTTTGAACGCTACCTAGTTCAAAATAAGAATAATTAATTTAAATAATTTTTAAATTTTTGTTTACAATTTTGAACGTTCCCGAGTTTGACGTAAATAATAAGATAATAATTAAAATAATTTTTTAATTAATTGAAATAATTGAGAAACTGTTCACAACCTCTGTACTAACTTGAACGTCCTTAAAGGTTGAAAAACAGTCGAGGAACTACCAACAAGAAGCTAATAGAACTAGATTAGTCAGCTTGATCGAAACGAAAATTTCAAGTTGAATCTTGCACCTCTCAGAGATAAACGCGACCTTCGGCCTTCGGAAAGGCCGGTTATTAGGCAGCGCCTGGGACGGAATTAATTCAATCGACGCTGATGACCCCGCTCTCGTAATGATTAGATCGAGGAAAACGCCACTTCTCCAATTTGGAAATAAAGTTCGACCATTAACAGGAGGAAGGGAACTCAATGTTCGGTCGAACCTAAATGAAACGGGCGCACGTAATTGAATAACGTGACCCATCGGATAGGCACAAAACGAGTGAAACGATCCCTAGCTTGACTAAAGGCGTTCGAATCACCGTCGGTTCAATTTTTATAATTTTTTGTCGACCATTTCCAAAGCCAATAGTCCATCGCTACTTGTGTGAATCGATTCTTTTTCAAAAGGGTCAAACAATTTGTCAGTGTTAATATATATTAATGAATCGGGATGCGATCGGTCCAATTGGAAATCGATGTTCATCTCGTGCCTAATGGAGTTCGTGAAGGTGAAATTAAACTTTCTTACGGGTAAAAGCCGATTCGAATCAAACTCCTTTTCGATCTATGTTCGGTTACGGCGTAAAAGCGGTGAAAAATGGGCGAAATCGATTTGGAAAAATACTTGGAAGCCGAATTTTTCCACCAAAATTAATTCCGATTATGCTTTGTATTAGCATATCAAACGGCTCAACCTTTTATTAGGATGACGTTCATAAAATAGCCATTACGTCCAAATTAGACGGCGGAGTGGATGGAAATTACCTGCATTAAAACTCAGTCACCTCAATATTCAAAACTCGTAAACGCTTCGAGGGAACATTTTCCCTGAATTACCGAACACAAGAGGTAACAGCTTAGACCTCATTGACTTCCAGAAACATGGAACTCCCAAGACGAATCATTTCCTCGGAGGAAGGTATGAAAAGCTATTGTTAGGTTTGCATTCTGCCACAACACTATCACTCAAGCGGGAGCCCTCAGGGGCTACCTGATCCTACTAATCTGACAATGAGCCCCCTGGGTCGGTTGTCACTCGGGCCATTAAACGATTGATGAATGATCAAGTTTGCTAACTCGCAGACGACATGTTGCTCGCGTTGTGAAAGTATGCGAACATGGAATAGAGAGAAAAAATAGAGCAAAGCCAAAACTAGCGGGAAACAACGTTAACTCCATCAACGAAAACCGTCATGAAAGGAATCAGAAATATGATTCTAATAAATAATTAATAATTAGATGATAATTAGCGAATTATAATTTTTATATCAATGATGGGCCTAATCGAGATATTTTAATGCGCTCATTCCGATAAATAAATTATTTAATATTTACATGAAAAAATTATTACAAAATATCGTTGGTAAAATTATGACGAATTTATCGTTGCAGCATAACGAATAATTTCGTGGCACTAGTTACGATGGTTGTTAGAAATTATTTTGTGGCTCTTTGAATAACTATAACCCTAGACAATTAAATAGTCTTGAATTTATATGGTGGTATTCTAAAAATCATAAATAATAACTAACTAAATTATCTTCATTTTCCCTGAGTCTTCCGTCCCTATTTATTTCTCAACTGTTTATACCTTATGCAAGAATAATAGCCAAATATTCTAATTTGGCAAAAATTCAGATAATTCAGCTGTCGCTGTATTTTTCAAGTAAAATGCTATGTCAGAATGTCCTGGGTTAAATATAAATGAAGTTTCTGCTCAGCTTTTTTTGGCGAACATAGAACCTAGTACTGAGGACCAAGCAAGGAAATATTTAAATAAACTCAGAAGACGGTTCACGGTTCGTAAAACCGTTTGAAAGACCCGTTTAGCCAGTGCCCGCATCTTGCATAATGGCTTTCGGCCATTTACCTAGTACTGTTTCCACGTCCAACGTTGCTGGGCGATAAGATGTTTAAACGGGACTAAAGTATCAATAGAACCAAACAATAGTTGGCCATACACTCACGTTTTTTTTTTTTTGATAATCGCGTCATGGTTTCTTTCAAAAATAATTTTTGTTAGAGGACTTGACCCCACTCCGTGATAATTGGCAAATGATTTATGTACGATTCGCAAAAACTGCTTCCAACCATTGATTTTAGACCTAATTAGGGCTGGTAAGTTCTGGTTAGGGCTGGTTAGTTCTGGTTAGGGCTGGTTAGTTCTGGTTAGGGCTGGTTAGTTCTGGTTAGGGCTGGTTAGTTCTAATTACAGCTGGTAAGGGCTGGTTAACGCTGTTATGGCTAGCTAATGCTGGTAAGGGCTCGTTAGGGCTAGTTCATTCTGCCTAGGGCTGGTTAGTTCTGGTTAGGGCTGATTCATTATAACCACTTTGTCTCAACTATGCTAACTCACACTACACCTGACTTAGAATCTCGCGGATTTCCCTAGGATCAACTTTGAATCCTAGCTTCAGGAGGTTTCGTATGAAAGATGGCTGAAGACGGGTGACCTAGATTACACTCTCCAAAATTACATTGCTGCCACTGGTGACACATGTATGAATGAGCGAAACACTTGATTCAATCCACTCGAAGGATTCAATGCCGAGAGCCCTCAAACAAAACACCCTTTTCGGGTTCGAGTGAGCAGGTATCTGACATTAGGTTCCTCTCGTGGTGGTCGCTACCGTCGATCATTTTATGACTTGCTAACGCCATGATTAGGCTTGTTTTTTTCCACCCTCCCCTTCCATGATAAACAAGCCCGGATCCGACACCCCCGTAACCATCATTAGTCCGTTTCCGCTCCAAAGAGCCCGCCTTCTAGTTCAGGCAAGGGTAACCACGCGCCCGTTCAGAAGTCATTGCAGGTGATGCGACCTGCGAAAAGATTTATACACCCGTAATAAATAACTCAATTACGTTACGTGTCTCACATCGGAATCCTTCTCCTGCGGGATCAAAATACCCTAAAAAATATATAAAATTTCGAATTTTGATTTAATGGAAGTATGTCGATACATTTCTAGAGGAACATCCTGCACCTTCTAATCTATTAGGTCTACTAAGGTTTACATTGAGGCCTCGGTTAACATAAAAGGAAACGAGCATCGCACATCCGGTGACTACTCAGCCGGCAAAGGAGGAAAAAGTGCGTGACGAATTTTCGAACGAAGAACGCTCAAGAAACGATGAGGGACCGTTCCGTTGGGCATTTTTCGACGAAAATTCCTTAGCGCGAAACGACACATGTGAAAGAAGATTGTTATTGGGAGAAAAACAAGCCTGCTCTTTGAAAAATTCGTATTCGAACAGCGATCGAACGGATTTTGTTTTTATATGCTTCACGGTCGTTTGGAATATTTTTCCAATTCATAATTCAACGTGTCCTAGTTTTTCGAATAAATTGCCGCAACTTGGAGTAAAACAGTACAGCTGCAGGGAAGATGAACTTTCGTCGTAAATATTCCAAATAGCGTTTTGTCAAGCTTTAATTCTTCGCTTCATTCTAGTAAAAATTAATTCAGTGTAATTTATATCGTTCTCCATAATTACCACCATTTATAAACGTTTTGCGGGGCAGATAAGCGGGAGGATGGTCGCAATTGCTGTCTTATTTAATTTAATTTAATCCATTTTCATATTAAAGGTTTCAATGATTTTTCCAGGCCATATATCACCCTCAAACTTATCAAATGAAGTAGATTTCCTGTTATCGATAATTGAAAAAAAAAAAAAAATAGAAAGAAACAAAACTAATCTCTTTGATCGCATATCATTATTTTTCGAAAAATAATCGCCCGAAACTCACGTACGTGGATCGACGAACATCGAATTTACCATTTTCAAGAAAACGTGCTCATTTCACCGACCGGTAATGGGTGACTCGCATCGAAGGGCCCTCGACCCTCGAACGTGACGAGTCAAGGTGGATTTTCTGGTGAAATGCCACCTTTTTACTATCGCTGAGCCACGCGAGTCATCCGGCCTTTCATTGCGGACGGGAACCCTCCGACGACAAAAAGGCGTCTGAAAGAAGACGGAGGACCAGGGGCGTGGAGGTATGCTCAGGTCGGTCGAGGACAGCGAACTCCCTTCGGTTGCTATTATTGTTGGCGGATGAGCCGGCAAGAAACACGGAAGGCGAAGGTGCGACCAAAAACGTAAATAAAATCGTAATTCGCCGGTCGATAAAAATACTCGGAAGATCGTTCAAATCCGCAGCGATTTCGATGGTAAAATGAAGAGGAAGTGAATTTTAATTGAATTTAGATGTTTTAATTGGTTCGATTATAAATTTCAAGATGCCCAAAGCGGTGAAAGTGCACGACGAAGTAGAAAGGGAAATGTGACAATATTCTTCCGACTTGAAACAACCGAGGTGTAAAATTACTGACATAACTTCAACCTAACATAACCATCCATGACTTCAAAAAATTATTTCAATCTTACTTCAATTTTCAACTCCGACCTAGCGTTCCAAAACATGAACACTGAGTACAGAGATGTTTCCTCGTTCTCTCGACTGTCAGTACCGTTTCGACAGTAACTGCCTCCTCAATAGGTTCATCAACTTGATAACGGAGAGAAGACATCAGCAAAACGAGCATGTTCTTCAATTGCAGCAGCGGAAGACATTCGACTGGATCATTTACTACTATAATTGGCTACGGAGAATTCGTTTAACTAATTGCTATACTGTTTTCGATATTATTTCCTCCTTCGATGTAATTTTTCTTTCGAACCTGTAAATAAAATAAATAACTCTTCAGGAGAAAATTGAACTTTTTTAAATCTATTTTTCTACTGGCCACTCAGTGATAGCAATTAATAATCGTTACTTGAAATAACAATGGACAGAATATTCGAATCTAAAGTTAAATATATAAATGTATTTTTTCGGCCAAACTGGCCTATCGCCGAATTAAATCTTGATAAAATATTCGGGTTAGATTTTTCCGCTCGAATTTCTTCATTAGCGGGCGACGTTGGAAGGAACTCCGAGCACTTAATACTTATACAGAGAAAAAATCAATCGAGGCATGTGCGAGCAGGGGCAAGGTGTGGTCCGGCTTTACGTCACCAGAGCAAGGTCTTCCCCTGCCAACTCAGCAACACCGCATTGACTTGGGAAAGCAAAAGCCACCAATGTCTTGAAAAGTTTGCCCAAAAAGAGCGGGGGAAAATAACTGTCGAATACGTCGACTTTCACGAACTTTATTGGTTGATAAAAGTGAGGCGTTTGCTATCAAAACCAGGTGATTCCATTTTTGGAAATTTTACAGAAGAGACAAAAAACTTCTCAGTTCCAGAGCTACCTACATTTTTTTTTTAAATATTTTGAATGTTGGTATAATCGCTTAGAATTTTATTAGGTTTTCCTTCGAGATGCTTATGCATCTTAAGGGTGATTACACTAATTAGCTAATGAGCTGACTTTGAAGCATAAACACAATTTTCCATGCTTTCTTTATTTGTAATCAAGTTTTAAATGAATAGCATTCACATAACTTATTCAAATGATCGGAAATTTCACAGTTGGGACATAAACTTTAGTACAATTTGAAAAACCATAAATTCCAGGTCATAAATTGCTACGCCAATTGACACAACATGAGTGTTGTTTTTTTTCTTAAAAAAAAAAAAAAAAATTGTAAATAAAATGCAGAAAGGTAGGAATAATAAAGGTAAAATGGCTCATTATTTAAATGAGGGGGCAATATTGAATGGAGGGAGATGGAAAAAGTTTGGCATAAACTGGATTTGATCCGTAGGGCAAACTATTTCATCTAGTTTTGGGTTGGAATGAGCCGAATGTGAGCTATATCCCTTCGTCAGGTTATGAAGGGACCCTCCAAACTTTCAAAATATGCAAAAAAGTGAATTTCAGAAAAATATGGAATGAGCTGGTTTTGATAGGAAACACCTCAAGTCAAAAATGTCTCGGAATTAATTGTATTGATCGATTTAATAGCGTTCCTAGAGCTGCTAAATTACAATAAATTAAATTTGAGTTAAATTGAAAAAAAACCGATGGTGATTTATATATTAATTTAACAATTGGCTAATAGATTTACTTTAAAAAAAATTTTTCAGTCATCTCATTTTCAGTAAGCTATTTCAGGTGACGAGTGATTTTTTTTTTTCAAAAAGGCTCCCTCGCAGGTTCTAGTCGTCACAAACTAAAAAGGTAGTGAAAGGAACGAAAGAACACGTGACTTTTAAATAGAACAACTTAGGCTCTTTGGGTGCTAATGAATATTGATAGGCTGTCAACCGGTTACCTCACAGCCGAGAACCGCATTCGTCCTACGTACATATTTTAGCTTCAAAAGGACTTCACGAATTGGCGAAACTAAGAAAACGTTGGAAATCCACGGACTGGAAGTTGGTAAACGACGGGACTGAAAAATATTCGAAATCCACGGTGGAAATTTTTTTAGAGAACCGTATGAGGGATAATAAAAAATTATGAGAGAAAATCGAAAATCATAAACGGAAAGCACGGAAAAAGTGTTCGATTTCTGTTACATTTGGCTTTCTAAGGCAAACCTTCGACACTCCAGGAGATGATTCGCTAAAGGAAAATACTGCATCGAATAATACGGGACCATTTCCTCAATCTTTCATTCATTGAGGCCGTAATAAAACGTTCGACGGACTTTATCGGTTCTGTTTTTGTTTTCGTCTTCTGCTTTTTTATTCCCGCCTAACCGAACCTGCCGAGCTGGTTTTGAAGGACTTCTCGAATCCGGCTCGACAGATTAAATTACCTAAGAATATCTCGACGAAATATGCTACTGCAGCAGCTACGAAAGGTTCGAAAAACAGTACCATTTTATATTTTGCATCGAGAAATTTTTCGTCTCAATTGATTGAGTAATAACTGGGAGAAGAAATTGCGAGGGCAAATAATTATTAACTTTTGCTCCAATTAATACCAAGCTTTGAGTGTGCAAAATTGAACAATCAGGAATAATGAAAAACGAGATCTCTTAAAGAAGTTATGGGTTCTCCAACAAAGGTCCATAAAAAAGTAAATTACTCGCACACTTATGATACGTAGAACAGAAATGTTTTACTATAGTTGAAAAGCTTTTGTTGAGTACAGTTGCAAGAATGATCAATTTTTTCTCAGCGTAGTTGGAAATCGGTTAAAAATTAGTATTTTTTAACAGAGCAAAGCTTTTTGTAAATTTCTTTATTTTTTAATTTTTTTCTTTTTCTTTAAAGAGTTTTTATTGTTAGTCATTTTGTCAGCAGTCACTGAGTTACGTTTAAGCTTATAACCTGCCACGACTATTCCTTCATCATTAACTTCTAGTGTGTCCAGGAATGATTAAAACAGACAATTGAAGAAAGCTGCAAATCATTGCCCTCTATGAAGAAAGACAAATCCTATTATAAGCTATGAAAAAATATGCATATCACGATCGCTCTCACTAGGTAGCCATATTCGCACTCGAAACGGGCACTGAACGTCCAGAAAAGATTTGAGCATACGGCCACATCGGAGTTATACGAGATGACGGATGAAATAGCAAAATGACAGGGCTACGCGAGGAGTACGAATTCGAGATGGCAGGCCACACTTTACGAAAACTCGCTCCCGCGCTTCATGAATATGAATTGCCTGCTAGACTCGCAGTGTACAGTTACCGACTTCAAGTGCCTTGGGGGAGCAACGAACCTCATCGGTCGTCTGACGTATTTTTGCGGTACCCGGCCGCCAGCGGTCGTCATCAGTCCGACCGAAGCACGTTCGAGCATGCGCGTTCCTCGACGTCCATCCACATACGATCAACTCTCATATCTCTTTAAATATGTGAGTATGACTGCCAACAAACGTGCTCATCTTTCAAAAGGCATGAGTCCGCTGTCTTTTGTCGTTTTCCTTCAAGGTACTACCTTAGACGAGAATGAGTATAATGAGTATGCCGAGTGTGACGCCCGCCGTTGAAGGTGTCCGGATGACGTACCCGTTGCACAATGGCCGCCCCTCAGACGCTGCACGCATACTAAACGCATTTTCCCTACAAAGACGTGACGGTGAAACATTAAACTCTCGAGACAACTCTCTCGATACTATCATCGGCTGTTCACACGGAGCTGAGTATTGAACTGAAAGGCGGAGTCGAATGTCAAAGGCGACCGTTGGAAAAATTCCCAGGGTTTGAAATTGAAAGTAATTCAAAATTATGTTCTGAGAAACTAGCAGTTTTTCTCCTATTTATGTGCAGATTAATTTTCAGATATAGTCCAATTAACTGGCGTTGAAAATCCGTGAAAATTTTATGCAAATTGTGCAGTGTCGCGAGGAATCATCAACGCCAAAAATATTCAAGAGGTGCCGAAACGTGAAATGCCTGAATAAATGGATTTGGAAAGGAGAATTATTAAAAATCGACCATTGTTGGAATAACAATCTTCTCCCAACTTACTTAATTGGCAGTTTCTTTGACAAAATTGTCCACACACATCGTATTTCCTTGAAATTAGAACTCTTGCACATCTCTTGGCAGTTAAATGGTAAAATTTAAACTGTTATACTTGGTATTGATAGTTGAAAAATCGTACACTGCAAAAGTTGGCGTTTATGGCTAAGTATCCCCTACTTTTCTTCGTTAGAGGGTGAACTACTTTCCCTAACAACTTACCAGCTGTAGACTAAGCCAGTCTGGAGTCCTTGACATTTTCTGCCCGTTCGAGCACGGCAAGAACCCGTTCCGCTTAACATACAAGTATCGGGTGCCGACTTGACGTTATCGGATCGGCCGTTTTTTATTCGCACTCCCACCCTCGCTGTAGAGTTGTCTCTTTACGAGCTAGAAAGAAAAACTCGATCGAAATGTGAAGGTTTTTGAGAATTCCTCCTTTCTATATAAAGGGACGTCGAAGCTATTTGCCGATTCCAGAGTTGCACATAATGGTAAAGAAAGTAATTTTTGGCGCTATCGTATCTATATTGCGATATACACAGAAGAAAACGTCCGGTAAGGCGAACATACTTGCCCTACTTGAGATAAAATCTAAACTATTGAGATGAAATCTAATATTTCGGAGAATTTGCCAGAAATATAAATCATTTAATTACTACTAAGCTGATAAAATTCGTTGCATTGGTTCATGGGACTCCGAGGGCTTTGGTCGGTCACGGAATTACTGAAAAGGGCCAGGACGCAAATCACGTCTTACATTATCTAAATAAAGACATCCTCTTACGAGCTAATCAGACAAAAATTTCTTCCTGCTGCAAAAACCATTCTAAATTTCTGCTTGATTCGTCCGGACATGTTTTCGATTTTCCTCCGGGGCCTATTCGGTTTCGATGCTCGGTCGTTCAGCCTAAGCAGGAAACCGCATGGCCATTTGAAAGCCGCAGTCGTGAAATCGTACATCATACGGATTACGAACATCGAGAGAAAGGTTCTCTTTTATTCTTTGTCAGAATATCCACCCTCGACTGGATAACGATTTCGGAACTGGAAAAAACCTTCTAATTCTGTTAGTTCGTCGTAGGCTATTGGGAGAAAGCGAGCAAACACATTCTTTCCGTCGAGTAAACATTCGAGTTGGACGGAAGAATCGCATAACGACGTGTGACTAATCGTGATGTCACAGGTTCGAATCTGGCGAACGTTTTTACAAATGCTGACTTAACATGTGACAGTTATGCTCGACAAGTAAATGACGGAACTAGCCCTGAAAGTTTCGTATCTGAGTTGTCAAGAATAGCGCCAATAGAGTAAAAACCCAACAATGATTATACAGTGGATTAGTCTCTTTTAGCTTTTATTTGGCTTCATTATACATTTATTCCTTTAGAACAGAGTCTTTTTGTACTCAAAATGCAGTATTTCGGGTTCTAAGCGTATGTCTATAAATTTAAATGGAAGAGGAAGTGGAATTGAACCAGACGTGAAGTGGATGTAAAGTGGAAGTGGAATTGAAGTGGAAGTAGAGTGGAGTAGAAATGAAGGGGGAGTGGAGAGGAAGTGAAGTTGAAGTGAAGTGTAAATAAAAAGTGGAAGTGGAATTGAAGTGGACGTGAAGTAGTTAGAAATAAAGTGGAAGAGAAGTGGAAGTGAAGTGGAAGTGAAGTGGAAGTGAAGTGGAATAGAAGTGGGCGTGAAGTGGAAGGGAAGTGGAATTGAAGTGGGCGTGAAGTAGAAATGAAGTGGAAATGAAGTGGAAGGGAAGTGGAAGCGAAGTGGAAGTGAAGTGAAGTGGAAGCGAGGTGAAGCTTATTTTTTCATTCTTTCAAGCCTACGCACTCAGTAGAGGGAAAAAGTTGCCAAAAGTATTGATTTATGACTATATTTAACCAGAAGTTCATAACTTCGCTGATAAATAGCATAATAATATACATAAATTATATACCTTGTGGGTAATTATTCATATTTTGCGGAATTCATTATGAATTTGTGTTGCTACTGATTAATTTTTGTATTAATTCCTCAAAATGAACGTTTAAAAATTCGCGCGCTTTTATCCGCATAACTGCTAGAATTTCAAGAGTAACGTTGCGAGGGAAGATTTCGCTAAACCGACAGAAAAAGCTTTCTATTGGTTTTCAAAAGATTACGACGGAGTTTGTTCGATTTCGAAGTGTTTGCTAATGGTAATAGCTAGGCGCGGGCTAACTAATTGAGCCAAGCTCAAAAACAATGAGCGAATCCCCGAGGTGGTTACTTTCTCCACATTGTATGTATGTCAGCGTGGGCGGACTAATGCGATTCCGCGACCGTGTCCGCTCTGATTGCCAGACGTTTCGGAATCTTCTGTGGGAGGATGCTGCACGAGTATCAGCGAGAGTACAAAGAGACTAATAAAGATGAGGTTGCGGAAACGGAGAAGCAGTTAGCTGAATCGGAAGTTGGATGTGATAAAAATAAATATAGCCCATAATCATCAACGAGAAACGGATGTTAAATTAAAAATAATTATATTACAGTGCACGAATATTGGCACTCGTAAATCTGGCCATTCACCTGCTCTCGCTAAAAGGCCACGCGCCTTGGGAACTTGTGAACTTGAAGATGAAAAATTGCGATTTCATCCAGTTACGCTTAACTATCATCAATATTTTTTCGATATCGGAAGAATATTACGGGTTATTCAACACTTGTACATTGAAAGGTCACAAGGAAGGAAAGAATCGCTCGTCGGCAGAATGATACAACTTGGCGTCATCACTTTTACCCCATAGATGGTCTCTGAAAGGTGAAAGCTGCAGTTCGGCCTCGAGCCAACTCGGGCGAGGAGATCGTAAGAACTTGCAAAACGCGTAGCATTTAGTTATGTACAGAAGAGGCACCATATGGCGACATCGTGACTGGGGTTTTTCATTTAATTTCGCGATTATCAATCAGTGCGACTTATCGCGATGGCGTTTTCAACCTTGCGAATTATTTTGACACAAAGCTGCCCTCAACTAGTTCGATACGCTACAACGAGTGCAGATACGGATGAACGGTGCAAGTGTGGACCTGGCTTAATTATCAAGTCCTTGTCTTCCGTGGCGGACACATGGAAGGACGAAGATTTCAACCGTAGAGTGTCACGGTCTAGTGGTCTTCGAATTGTTCGCCTTCCTTAACTCAGCCAAGGTTTCCAGCAATATTCGATCGATTGCGAAAAAATAAAATATACTTCGAAAATCAATTGTGGGAATAATTTATGCAATATCTAGTAGAGAAAAGTAGCTAAATTTAAAAAAGAAAAAAAAAAATGAAATAAAGAAACCATAATGCTGTATCTCTATCAGTTGAAGGACTCAACGGTGGGATAGAATGAATTAAAACCCGGTTGTGACGTTCATGGGTCAATGTAATGGCAGAATGTGAAAGAAAATTTTTTGAAAAAGATTTCCCCCCAATAATTACCGTTCATTGCTGTAAACGTATCGAGATTATGACGAAGAACTAAAGTTCAAAATAGGCTCACCTGGAACAAGAAAAAATAATTACATTACCATCAGAAAATTGAGAGGATGGGAAATATTGTGGAATTTATTATCACGTTTTTATTCCGTTGCCAATTCAATCACCTGAAAACAGATGGCGATTTTTTTTCTATCAGTTCTTATAAATTTTCATTCTATTTGAATTATTTTCACAGCCTAGGATTTCGCCTTTCGATCTGAGTTATACGATTGGTCATTATCGAAAGGCTTGGCACACCTCGAATCACAACTTCGACACTGGATCTGACCATTTAGGGAGTCTCTGCACTCGACGTTCGTTAGGCGTTTTTTCCTATGGCGAGGACCGTTTTATTATGACTCGCTATTACATCAGATCGCAGTGGCCTGGAATGTCTCAACTAGCGACCAAATGTTCGAGTTATTAAAAGTAAATTAAAAGGAAAAAAATTGGCAGGTATGACATACACATCTACGTTTGGTAAAAAAGGTATAAAAAATTATATAATCAAGAAATTTATATAATGGTATAAAAGTTGGTATATTTCAAGTAAAATTAATCCCTATGCTTCAAAATAATCTCACTCCAGTGCTAAAATTATCGTCGCCATTGATGGCGAATCGCTGCCAATTTGGAACGAGTTTTCAAACTGCTTTCGTCCCAACTGGTTTCTCGTTTTGCTCGAAAATAACGAGCGGACGAAAGTCTCGGTTTTTGCATTTTCCTCGCCCGAGGCAACTTCCGATGCTCTCGAGCAAGTTGGTCACGGATGGCTACTAGTTTCTGCAGATTAATTCCAAGGTTCAGTTAGGAATTCGATAGACGTCAGGTTGTCCGTCAGTGGGAATAGTTTCAATTAGTTTTCCGCGTTTTAACAGGCAAAAGGTCGGAGATTTGTACTGCATTGCGACCCAGTTATTGCCAGGATAACTAGCCTGTAATTTCATTGGAGTTACACCTACTTGAACACTTGGCTATAATCGATTTAACAGGCTCTTTTCACGCTCCGACTGGACGTCAGATAATTTATTCTTTCCGCCAATTAGAACGGACGCACGCGAAACGGCGACATCTGTTGAATGCGCGAGGAATTCGTCGATTAAGCTGTCTCAATTGTTTATCCGTTAATTAGAGGTTTTGCCATGAGAAGTTGAATTTTTTTAAGCGCAAACAGAGTTTGAAAATAAATTCTTATATATCAAAATAAAGCCAAATAGCAGTTTTTTTTTTTTTTTTGTATTGGTTAAGGCTGTTTTAAATATACGACACGTTGAAGCACCTCTCTTTACCACGCGTGCAAGTCTCCGAAGCGTGATATTCGTCCGTGTCACTGCTTAGTTCCGTTGTGCAGTAAAAAGCCGAACAGAGACGGCCTTAATTCGATTAACGGTTAAAGGATAAGCAACGACCGGAACAAAATCGCGTTAGCTCACACGTAACAAATTCTGCGATCAGCACGTTCGTCTAAAATGTCGTTAATTGGACTAAAAATTGTTTGGGAGGTAAGAATTCTATATTAGTCTCATTCAACCCGTGGAGTCAATTAAATGGACAAATATAAGAAAACTATGAGCGTTGAAATAATTCTGTGTGGAGTTGGAAAAACCACACGATTTCTACGAACAATAATTTTTTTATTTCAAGAGATTATCCTTACAAGAGTTATTAAAAAAGGATATAATATAAAATAAGTGAGACTAAATTTTTTTTCGTTCCTTCTTCAAAAGTAAGCAATATTTCTATCACCAATAGCGCGTTCCAGTATTCGCGGCTGCTGATTTCCATCTGCTACACTTTCCATTACTCCGATTCGTAACGTCTTTTCGAAAAGTTATGAAATATCAAAATACGTTTTGGTCGAGTCGATCCGATTTATCGCAGCAACTAGAACGAGTCAAGATTTCCATCGAAATGAACGGTATATTTGACAGGACTATTGTTACGATTATGTGAATAGCTATTTTGTCACTTCTTGTGGATATGGATGGCTCGTTTATGGGGCGGACAGAATTAAATGAATCACTTAGCGTAAAACAGCGAGGCGAAATGTTGCCGTGTCGAATACGATAACAATACCATTATCGACCCCTTACAACCGAATGGAAAAGTTTTCTCTTGCTAAGTTTATCTCGCCAACTCGCAAAAACAATAATAAATGTTGCGTTACTCGGTTAAAGTAAAGAGAAATTTTTTCCACTGATCTTTGAAGCTATTGCTCGACATTAGAAAATGTTGGCTTGATCAAACTCTCATGAATGAAAATGTAATTTAAACAAGAAACGACCTCTAGAAATTAATCTAACCTGTTTCCCCTCTTAAATTCGGATCACTACCTCGTTTACAAAAAATAATATTTTTCCTGATGACAGAAGTTCTGCCGATTTCAACCGGAGTAATTCTTATCTCGAATCTTCGGTGGCATTCGACCGTCTTTAACGAGGGGAAAACTTTGCCAAAGGCGGCGTCGAAGCGAAAGTCTCGAATTTCATCCGAGAAAATCGTTGTAGCGTGTCTAGAAAAGGCTGCCAGTTTCTGTTTCTTCGTCCCGAAACTGATTTTCTCATAGAATTTGATCGATTTATTATATTTATATTTATTATTATTTATTTATATTTATAATATTTATTTGACAATCGGACTAGCAACTGTTGGACTGACTACTAGTTTACTGGAAGAGTTTACTGTTTTATTCAAGAAATATTCAGATGGATCTTTACTCCGCACAGTTCGATGGAGGCTGCAACCGCAACATGAACCCGAATGGACCTAACTTTCCTCCTCGGCCGCCTCTCGCCCGAACATATGAACGTTTTTACCGCAACCATCGACTAGAAACCGCAACAGCTTGAAAAGCAAGCCTGCCGAGCTTAGGAGATTTTCCCACCTGGGAAAAAAGTCTGCAAAAAGCCATAAAGTACAAGAGGATGGAAAGGTAATTTTTGTGATTGGTCAAACCTAGAATCACTAGCCATCAATAAGTTTCCTTGGTAGTTAACCACTGGAAATTGAACTCCTTAATCGTTTGTGAAGGGTGGTCTAAAATGATCATCAATTCCTGACGATGAACGTACGGTGGGAGAGCCTTTCGGACTGCAATTGAGTTCGAAATGGTTTCCAGTTTTTAATCGGACATTGGAGTTAATCGAAGGCAAAAACAGCGGACAGTCACACGTAGAACTTTCCAAAGAAATATTTGTGAACGTTCCCACCAAAAACAGATTGGTAACTATAAGAGAAAACTCCGTAGCAACAATTGTAATTTTAATCATTTTTATTTTTCTTAATTTATAAATTAAAAGATAAATTTTTCGCCTAACGGTGCAGTTGAAAAGAGTATTTGACGACAATTCCAACGAGTATAGAACGATTTTTATAGCTTCAAAAATTTTCAAGTTATACACTCATGCCAAGCTTCTGAAAATCTCCCAAATTCAAACCTAAATAAACCTTTTTCTGAAAAACTTTGGAAAATACGTATTGTCTCCCCCTTAAAATCCCCCAAAAATACCCTTAAAATTGAGCAAGCTATTTGGTTAAAGAAGCCGTTGTGAGGCCAAAATTGATTTTTGGAGAAAAATTTCAAAAATTTAGCTTTTAAAGTTTCGTCGGATAAGTGTTGACGTTCGGCGGACGGACAGAATTTTTTTTAACTGGGTATTCGGATTCTACATGCCTCATGCAACGTAAAACATCAAATTTTGAAGGAAATTAGAAATTGGAGAAAAATTAGAAATTAAAAATATAGAATTATATTTTTTCATGGGCGATTTAAATTGGTTTATTATGGAATAATAAACAAAAAACCAAAACGTCGACAGGCTGTGGCCGTTACATAGCAACGTAGTTACTAAGGATCTCTACTGGAGTGCAGACGGAACTCCTCTGCAACCAAGTGACATAATTGAAAGGTAAATTGATTTTTAACAATAATAAGGAAAATGGAAACTTTGATAATATCTATGGAAAGCAATATAGATACCAATTTCATTCAGCTGAGGGCAAAACACTTCTTATTTCAAGAATGTAAATTTAAAAAACGCAAATGAAGGTAATTTACGTTGCAAGAGCCAAAAACTCACATCTTCCTGTCAAAAAAAAAAAAAAAAAAAAAAAAAAAAAAAAAAAAAAAAAAAAAAAAAAAAAAAACTGCGTTATGTTTTGAACATTGAACAACCTGTCAAATCACTACGCTCCTCGTCGAATCGATTGTAAATAGCGGGATTTACGACTGCGAATAGCGTGAAATCGTTCAGTTGTTTCATTAGGCCGACGTCCATTTCGCACTTGCTTTATAGACGGCTTCAAATTGCGAAGGTACTAGGCCTCGTGTGGATAACGTAGAGGAAAAAAACAAGCGCCGGATGGCGAACGGATTGAAACGTTACGACTTCGGAGAGCGGTTTTTCACTCGTAACGCTCATCAAGGCTTGCGGCCCCGGGCTATTCATTGACTGGAGAACGGCCATCTCAAAGCGGTCAGTTGTTTATCGCACCTATGGCTAAGGTTCGTTTGCATATTTTGAACTTCAATTTCACGGTATATCGTACGAATTTTGCCCGAGCCGTGAGAGATTGCCTTCAGGGTGGGAACGATTAGATTGACCAGAGGGAGAAAGCCAGAGGGAGATATTTAGAGGGCGATTTTATCAAACAAATAAGTGAAATAATGTTCTCATCGATAAAACACCGGAAATTGATTTACGTTGCACAGAACGATTTTTAAAGCTCGAAAAATTCTCATTCTATATCACGAGGCAATTTTTTTCAAGAGCACCATTAAAGCTATTGGTCTCATTCAATTCTGCGTCCGAAAATCTATAGAAATTGAACCAAATACTCTATTGTCTGAAAATCATTGGAAAGTACGAATTTTCTCCCCCGCAAAAATCCCCCGCTAAATTGAGGTTTGGTTAAAAAATTGAGAAATTGTCAAATCGAGATTGATTTTTGGTGAAAATTTCAAGAATTTCGCTGCCATAGTTTCGTCAGAAAATATTGACGGCGGTCGTACAGAATTTTTAAACGTACTTTCCGATTTTACATGCCTTGAAACGCAACGCATCAAATTTTGAGGGGTTAGAACTTTTTTTTTTGACGATTACAATTGTAGTTTATTATTTAATAATAAATCAAAAGCGAGAGAAAAGTCTGCTAAGCGACAGAGTGAAATGCCATGAAGGCTGATCTTAGAAACGCAGGTAATTTTATTTTGATCCGGACCCAGAAGGACCAAAAAATGTCGAAATTCTCCACACGTCCTCTATTCCGAAATAATAATTTTGGACTTTTTCAAATAATAATTTCTTCACTTCCCTAGCTCTGAATTTCGCTAATGGCTCGTACTAGCTTGAGACTTGTCGCTGTATCAGAATGTAAACCAATAATGCAATTTCTGTCGTTCGAATACAGTCTTAAAACTATACTTGAGTGATCGTCCAAATTCTTTCTCAATTTTTCGATTCCTTCTTCATGAAAACTTTCCTAATTGTTTTTCTCCAAGAGCTAAGAGACAGGTTCATCTACTTGAATATCAAACTCCCCCCAATGCAAACTCAGAATGAGTTTTTCGAGTATTTTTTAAATCTGACTCCTAAAAACATCGAAAACAATGAGTAGGAATTGGCTTACTGGATTTAGGGGCACAAGAAAACGAACAAAACCACGAACGATAGTTCGTGCGGATTGCTATAATAATCGGCACTCCAGAGGGTGCAAAATTTTATACCTGCGCCTTTTCGGACACCTCGCAAAATGTGGTGGAAAGGTATAGAAGCCGAATCTTTGCATAGGCCGAAAAAACGGTTCTTTTTGAAACGCCGAACCGCAGCTAGTGACTCGAACGGTTCCCAACGAAAACCGTCGGCCCTAATGTGTCGAGAGAAAAAAGATTTGTGATCTGCGAGGAGGCTCTAGATTTCTTTGTCTAAGAGCCGGTGTTTTCCTCGGAGCCGTTAAAAGGCAAAAGTTGATACGATGTGACATAGATGACGATTTAATGGTTCAAAAGTACCCTAATCGCGGCAGGTGCGCGTGAGGTTAAAAATAGGCCAGAATGTCGCCGCTGACGGTACTAATAAGACAAATTAAATAAAAACAAGACCCGTAGAATTCGAGTTTCCAAGAATGGACGTAATGGCAATTGATATAAATAAAGGGATTAATGACAAACCCAAAGGTCGACGACTGGAGGGGAATTAATCTACGAATTGTTACACTATCGTGGTTTGACCATTAGTTTCGGAACGCGAAGGAATTTATTTCCGTGAAAAATAAGTCCCGCCCAAAGTCACGATCTGCAGGACACCTTGATGACTTACATGCGGAAAAAATACAACGGCGGCGGTCGAAATTTGGATCTGGTCAAAATACAAATGGCCTGATGAACCTCGAGGCGGGAAACTCCCTCGAAGGGTTCAGCGAGTTCTAAGGACGTTGAGGGACGAGGGTTTTTGTTCCGAGCATGGTTAGAAAAACTCGGCGAAAAATCGTTTCGAAAACATTCGTGTGACGTCTCGGTATCAAGCGTTTGAAGGTGATTGACCCTGTACTTGAGTTGGCCAGCACGATCCGGCCATTAGAAGTTTCGTGCTTCTTCGTCTTGGCGGACTTTAAAGGACTCTGGGGTCCTGGATAGGAAAAGGTCCAGGATTGGACATTCCGGATGTTGAACCGTAAGAATAACTATACGAGCTGAGCGAGCGAGAACTCGCGTCCTGCCGTGGAATCTTCGCGAACCGTTAAATGGACGATTCGTTTTAGTAGCATGCGAATTCTAATCGCTTCCGAAATAATCTGTTGGAACGATATTTTCCTAAGTGTCAATCTGCATTATGAGAATACGGCGATTCGACTGAATTAATGGAAGATAATAAACGAACCTGAATTCGAATCGAGGGTTTTATTATTTCTTGAATATTAAATCATTGGAGTCCTATAAGCGGACAATTTCTGCCATTATTGGCTCTCTTCATCTTAGCGAAATATCATTCACTTTTACATCTAACTTGGAACAATCGCGAGAATTCTCTCATTGAAAAACTGTCAACCTTGGCAAGGGAAGTAAAAGAGTTATAAACGACTGGGAATTCTACGCTTGGAACTCGTTCACCGAGTGGGACAATGAACTTCGTTTAATGAACCGAATTTCCAATGTCTTATAGATTAATTTCCCTTTGAGAAAAAGAGGTCATCTAGAAGTTGAAGATTTTTCAAGTCAAATTTACGGAGCACTCAAGAGTTGCGATTTTAGCGAATTCCGTGTGGTATAAAATATAAAAATAGGCAATCGAAAATTCTTACGGAAAGGAGAAAACTTTTAAAACATTTCAAAAAATAAACTGATTTACGGCTGCGTTTTTTTCAACTTTGTTAAAAATATTGCGCCCTTATAATTTTTTCCGAATTTATGAATTATGAATTCGGCCCGTAATTTTATTAATCGATCTCCATATTTGGTGCCTTCGAGGAGGATTCTTGGTAAAATTATGCGATAAACTGAGCATCAGAATAATTATTATGCTTTCGAATAGAAATGCTCACGCAGCCTGTCAGACGGCTCAAATTTTCCCACGCGATCGAGTTGAAAACGCGTTTTTAAAAAATCCGCGAGCATCGGCCGAAAAATCCTCTTCAAGTATTCATATACTTCAGATTTTTTCGCCACATCGAGCCTCGTCAGAGTATATTTCCTCGAGGAGCCTATAGTAAAAGAATAGAGAAGAGCCGTCTTTCGTTATCTCCCGAAAATCCAATCTTGGCGAAACACAAAATCGAGTTGGTCTTGGCCCGAGTGATGATAAGAAAGATGAGAAATATCAGTGCCGATTTTTCGCACCGATCGAGGTGCAGCTCTAGGTTTATCTCGGAGATTCCCACCGGATCAGAGGCCAGCAAATCTATCAACTTGTAGACAAAAAATGATTGCGTGCCTGAAGATGTTGGCTTTAATGGAGTCTAACAAAGCCGAGTAGAAGCCGCTTACGATTCGCTCCCCTCGGATTTCCTTTACTGAACAGCGAAACGCCGGTGTGCGATTTGTTCTCATATTTTCGAGACCGTGCGGCCATCTTCGGCGTGAAAATCGTTCACCTATCTCGGCACGTCCCGCACCTTTGGCCTCTTTCGGCCCGGCTTCCATAAATTCTAACTGTTTCCCTACAAGAAGATGAACGCAGTCACGAAAGGTACGAAAAAAGGGCGTCTATATGTAGCCGGGATGGCGGGTCACGCTCCAAAGCTTCGAAACAACTGTTGCCTTTCCAGCGGCTCGTTCATCCTGAAGGAACTGACTCCTCACCTGACACGAGGAGTGCACCTACCGTCGCGGTAGCCCAAGAAAAACTATTAACGAGTTCACGGGCCTTAACCTTCCCCCTTTGTCTGTCCTGTGGTCACCTGACACTTGTCGGGTTTCTTGGTCCGCGCAAATCCGAACGACCTCAAAATTCGCCAGCAATAGATCGCTGACAATTTCAATTGAAAACCACGCTGAATTTTTATGTTATGGCAAAATTTAATTTAATTTTTTTTTGGATTGGAAAAATGGGCACATCGTGATAAATAGTTGAGACTAATGTTTGGGAAAATGAATTGCTAAAACTAGTCATCATAATTCTAAATTGCTCAGTTAAAATGTTAAAATTAATCATTAGGTTCCTATCAAACCAGAGGTGTGCCTAGATAACAAAGTAGTTCCACGTTTGAGTCGGTAACAGGAATAACCGATTATAAGATCAAAAAGCTCGTACAAAGTGTGCAACGTTGTTACTCTACAACTGAAACTAGCTAGGAGAACCCAACATAGAAAAACGCTTGAATTGCGAGAAAAAAAGGTTGATAATGCGGATGTGCAGTATGTGAGTATAGCATAACAATTGGTTTTGAAAAATGGGATAATTTTTTATGAACTTCCTGCGTCAAACATACTGATTTTTTCGCAGCCTGTAAACATCAAAATAGCCGAAGAACCTTACGCGGTTCAATTCCTAAGTTGAAACTCCAAAAGTATGAAAATCGAAAAAAAATTCAAAAAATAATATTAATTGTTAGAATTTCATTGTTTTCACTTCAAATTCGAATTCTACGTCTAATTTCCTCTTTGATTTCTGCAACGAATTTTCAAAGTTGAACATACAAGTAGTGTTAATACTAAAAATATAAAAAACTAAAAGTTGTCGTCAAATTTCCACCGTTTTGACGTCAAATTCGGATTCAGCGTTCAATTTCCTATAAGAATAGCTTTCAAATTCGCTTGAAAACGAACATTTAATTTTTCATGCCGGCGGAGCCCGAGATTTCAGCCAGTGAATAACTCAATTTACGGAAAATAATTTCTCTGGCTCTGTTTAAATTTTTTTCACCAAATTTTTTGCTATGTACGTGTGTAAGGCGTTCGAATGAAGACTCCTGCATAATAAAACAATTGATTCCAATGAATTTTGACCCCGAAAATCACGGTTTAAGTCCAATTTTCGAGCTTTCAGAAACTGATTTTTTTGGACCACTTGCAGATTTTTCCGATAAATAAAAAAAATCACAAAAATACATCTCGGTAAGATACAACTTTCCTAAAAATTTCAGATTTTTATCTATATTGAGAGACGAGTAAAAATTCGTTAAATGATCGGTTAAAAAAAATCGCAGGGGTACCCCTTGGATTTTTCGCGAAACATTTTTTGCAATCGATTTCGCTCAAATTCAGCATAATGATAGTTGATGATGTGTATATCAATAATATATGGTTCATTCTTTGTTTCTTTTGCACTAAATAGATGAAAAGAACGTTTAAAGTTGAAAAATGTGATGTTTTCGTGTATAGTCTACTAATATTGTCGAATAACGCAAAAACGGTTGAAAAATGGATAGGTACATTACATTGGGAAAATGTGGACAGTTAAATTACCTATCTTTTGGTATATCCAAACATCTGAATTGTCGATTTTTTGTTTTAGTTATGTACTACGAGAGTTGAAAATCTTGGAAAACTTAAAAGTTAAAACGTCTACCTCGGCTGAAACTTTATGCAAGTTGAAAAACCCAATACTTATGATACAAAGTACATAAAACACCTCCACCTACATACCAAATCGTAGAAACTACTACTATAAAAACTACTATTCCACCTCTCCATACAGAAATAATTAACTTCTATACCATAATTATAATATATTAGTAGTGACAAGAACACTACCCCCCCCGATTTGTAAGGCATGGCAGGAGGGGCGCTACCCCCTCCGACGGGCGGTGCCAAAATAAGTGTGGGGCAGAGCCCCCCAACGGGAAATTAGGCAGCGAAGCCGCCAGAGGCGCTCAGCCTCTAGTTTCCTACATAAACATGGAAGTAAAATTGATTGAATCTCTATTGCGTTGAAGCTGAGCTCTTATAACCCAAATCGTCGGGACCTATATTGAAAAAGAGAAAAATTCCTATTTAATGTTGCACATAATTTAAATACGAAAAGTGTACTTGAGATATTTTCCCCTTCCTCTTTATCATTGATTTGGCTCTCGCGTTGATTCAATAATACGCGAATTTCGCTGCTTCCGCGTGAAGCATCGATTAATTTATTTTTCGCTCATCTTAAATGGCGACCACGTAGAGGCTGCTGCCCTTAGAATTGCAACTAAGAGTTCCCATCGGATCCTCCCAGGATTTCTTAGGAACCAACATCGTCCGATTAACGTCTCGAACACGTCTCGTTTTACAACTTTTCCCTCTCGATATTTAGCTATGCGACCATTCGTTGTTTTTATGACGTAGGCAGTCCATTTCTGGCATAATGGCTAGGCGAGGAAGTACCGGGTGCTATAATTGCGTTCGCATCTTGCATAATCACGAGCAAGCTTGCCTTGCAATTTGACTGGCCTGAAGATGCATCGGTGTACATTTTAATCACTTGAACTTCATAAGGCCTATAAACGAGAGTTATGAGTCGGTAACAATGATGAGAGTAACGTTCGAGCTCGTAACTCGCCATCCGAGTGGATTGATAGCTTCTGTAAGGAGTACATCGACCCAGCCTAATGGAACAAATTATACGAATTAATTTTTTTTAAAATCTGTTTCCGATAGAGAGCCACAGTTTCATAGTTCGTAATAAAATTATCAACTTAAGAAAATAAAATAAAAAACAGAAGCAGTATTTAGTTTTTTCAGTACTACGCTAAAACAGAATCGAAACTCTGTATCAGAAACTTAATTTCGATATTTTTTAAACACTACTATTGATCCCTGTTCCTCTCCATTAATTAATTTCAATATTTGCCTTTGGCCTATTGTCGAATTTCCGCATTTTACCCGTCAACCTCGCCGTTTTTTAGAACTCGATTTCACAGGTGACCGAGTTTTTCTCTTTCATAAGACGACGTGGGATTTGTGTAGGATTGTTCCATTTGGCAAACTTTCGATTTGGCGAACGACCCACATGAGCTCGCTTTCCAAAGCAATTAAAGAATGAACACGTTTCAGCAAACGTAATCCACATAGGCGAAACTGGATTAGTAGAGGATTTAGGTGCGGCATAAGGAGTTTGAAAAAATCGTACGTAATCTTAAAGGCAGTTCAAGTCTAGGATAATTGGAGGGAAACGGATTGGAATGGTATTACCTTGACAATAATCTCAACTTTTGCTTGGAAAGGCGACCTGTTCCTTTCTAGATATTTTCCCTGAGCTTAAAAATTAGCCGATCAACATAATTCTTGCCAAAGTTCCTTTTCCCGAACATTTAATTAGTTTACATTAATTAGACACAATTCTTTCTAATATTTTTTCTCATAAGAGTCAATTTCTTCAGCATCCTTGATCGTCCGTTGCGAACGAACCTCAAGATGAGCTTCGAGCCTTTGAAAAACCGGTCCCATCAAAGCTTCCATTCCAAGCCGGCTAGTATAATTTAAAATATCGAAACGGGAGTGCAATGTCGAAACTTGGTTTTAATAGGAACTCGACCGAAGGTCGTCTTTAACTAATTTCTCGCGAGAAACGCTGAAAAACAGATCCTCAAACGAAAATCGTCGTGGCACCAATTTTCACTTGGTTGATGTTTTTATATATTAGCTAATATTATATATTAACAAATAATATAATATTATTATTTATGTTATACTAATAATTTAACTTTAAATTAATTACATTAACTAATATTATTGTGTATTAAAAAATAATATTATACTTCCACTTGGTAATATTTATTTTCAAATACTGACGCCGGTATTAAGCCTTCCATAAAGAAGAATTAAAAAAAAAGTTCAACGAGTGTGCGATTTGAACTGTACAGTTCAAGCAGGAAGAATAAAATGAAAATCCGTTTCAGAAGAGTTCCGTCCTGATAAATAATCAATAATCAGCCCGTATCCAAATTGTGAGGTTTTCTTGTCGTATTGTGAAATCTATTGGTTTTTCTCCCGTCCTAAAATCACAGAATCACTAAGAGCAAAGATCCTCTCACGTCTCGTTAGGATGTTTGAAAGTAAACAGTCAAGGAACCCATGAAGCTTTTTAACCAGCTCTCACTCTCTCAAGTTGCAGAGACGTCAGAAAACAATTCAACGAACGTGGTACGAGTTTGTTGTACATCGGTCGTCCGCCAATCCGCGCTATAATGGAGACTTTTATGGTGCATTTAATGTTTCTGATTAGGTAACTAACTACTGAAGTTGATTGGGTTCATTGATGGTCGACGTAATTGGCTCCTCCTTGATTAGATCCATAAACCGATCGCGGAGAGTCAGTTTTGCAAGCAATGTCATTCGTCGACAATTCTTCACTTTTTTCTTAATAACTTGAAAGCTCTCCAACTCTCGAAACAGGCAGAGAAAACATGTTTTACAGAAGTTTTTCAACGGAAAAGATTAACCGAACACCTGTCTTTTGTGGGAAAATTCCAAAAAAAAGGTTTTCTCGTCTTGCGACGATGTTTGTTCCGGATTCATTTCGTAAGGCGCTACAGGGTATTAGTGAGACCCGATTTTTTGTCCGAGATTCCTCCCTGGGGGTCTACACCTTTCCACATTATGCGGGCGTCCATAATTAATTGTTTTTCGAAACCGGCTACTGTTCCGAGCCGAAGGTTCTTTTCGAGCTATAATAAACAAACTGTAGATTCTTTGGTGAGAATTATGAAGACAAAAATAACGATTGATCGAGATTTACAGGTGATATCGAAATCGACAGGGTGAACGGCGATTCGACCAAAAATAATCATAAAACTGTTCGTAAAACCTACGGTTTTTTCTTTTTTTTTTTTAATTTGTATTATACGAGAATTTCGCAACATGAAATGATAAATTATTTTTATAAATAACTATTTTCCAGAATAATGCTATCGTTTTCGAATTTTATTTCTGTTCTAATTTTATTTTATTTCTTAATTTTATTTACGTTTGTGGCAATGTAATTGTTCAAATATTTCAATGTTTAGCAAGGTAAGAAGTATTGTTCGAGAATAATATTGAGAATAGTGCTGCAATAGTTTGCTATTGGTAAGAAATCATTGGAGCTAACAGAAATAAATTGGAACGAGAAAAAATTGGACTTGAAAAATCGAATTTAATATTGAAATAATTTCAATAAATTATTTCCAAATATTTTTTTCTGTTAAAAAATGTCTCTTCTTCTGAATGATAATAAGAATAACTCAGGGCTTGAACATAATTGTGCTCTGTAGAAATTATTATTAGTACCTACTAAATTATCCGGAGATTTTGGTTTATTATTCAATTCAATAAAAAACGGGCTCAAGAAAAAAATGTCTGAACTCCCTGAAAATATAACGTTTTACGTTTCAAATACAAATAAAATCCGAATATTCAATTTAAAAAAAAGGCTTTCTCTCCGCCGTCGTGAGTTTTTTGAGGGAAGTATAAAACTTAAATAATTGAAATTTTCACCAAAAATCATTCTTGGCCTGAAAACGGCTCAACCCTTTAGCCAAACCGCTTGCTCAATTTTGGTATTTTTGGGGCTTTCAAGATACGAAAAATCAGATTTTCCATGGTTTTTTAAACACAAGTACGTACGATATCAAGTTCTATATAATATTTGTTGACAATGAGTCAAATGGGGTCGATATCTTTAATGGTTCTCGAGTTTGGTGGTTTTGTGTGGAATTTTGAAGATTCTGAGAAATTCGTCATGATTGTAGGAATATTTACAGCTCTAAAAACCCTTCTGAACTCGTTGCAATGTTCGTCAAACATTTTCAGCTGTATCCTTATGTGATTAGTTCTACTTTAAATTTAGTTATAAAGAAAAAGAAAAATAATTAAAATGAAGATAGTCGCCAAGGAGTTTTTCCTATATCTTGGTTAGTGGAAACGTTTACAAAAATGTTTAGGATAATTACAATTAGAAGTGGATGATCTTCTTAAAACACAATTGAGGAAAATTAATAATAAACCACTGTACATCTGTGTCTAAACCAGAATTAGATAAATTACTGTAAATAAATAATGATCATTTTTTAATCATAAAGATTTAGAGTATTTATTTTGCAACAATCCGATTTTTGGAAGATTTTTTGTAGAAATTTCATCGTGTATATGAAGTTGTATAAATTTTTGCACACTCACCAGTTGTCATCGTGGTGTAGGCTCCATCCAGGCAATTTCTAGTCCTTGGAAGCGGACCCGTTTCGATGACCTGGGGCCCGCGCACTCAAATTCGGACCGGCACCGGAAAATTTATTCGCGTGACGCACTCGATTTCGAAAAATTTCCCTCAATAAAAATAATGCGAAATAATTTTTTTTTTTTGCGCAAAAGTTCCTCAAGTGGAGGGGATATGAAATTCGCGTCCGTGCGGCACTGATGGAAGTGGAGGGGATGAATTCGCTTTTTCGCGATTCGTCCGCTGCGGCTCGAGTCACACAAGACACTGATGGTAAAAAGATGCAGGAGTCGTCGGCGTCGGCAAGGCCCCCACTTTCTTGGATCGGATGCACGAGATCTGCCCACAGCAGTTGGCAGACGCCCCCTCCTTGCGCCCCTCAGGACAACAACTCTGCGCCTGCGACCTTCCGACGTTCGGTTAAACCCGCAACGCTCCGAGCCGATGTAGATATTTCGAAGCGATACCAGTAATTCACTTAAAAACGCTGACTTGTAAGGCAATGAATGTTTGTCTTTTGGCTTCCCTTTCACGATCAATCGAATGATCGTATGATGACGTTTTACACGGTAGCTCATTGAAACTCGGTGCAGATTTGAGGCTGCGTCGATTTTTTGTCGAGAAAAATTGAATTTCATTGATTTTTGAAGGTTTCAATGGATTTTTTTCCTTTTTTCGCCGCATAATTTCAGAACGGGGAGGAATTTCATTAGGATGTAAAGATAAAAATAAAGCTCTTTAAAAAAACCTAGGTACATGTTATGTAGATCATTCTAAAATATAACTATGCTGATTCTTTCTCGAAATTGCTTCTCTTCCATTTAACTGGCAGGCTTCCATAGTAACGGTTGCTAAGACGTGAAAATTTGAGGACCGATTTTTATCATGGTTCGGGTCCCGACCAGCACTGCTGGAGTGAAGTTTTTATTCTGATTTTATCGAGTCCTGAACGATTTTTGTCCTTAAAGCCGTTCATGATCCTTGGCAAAATGATAAGTTCATGAAACTCAGAAAACAACAACATTCAGTTCTATCACTAATAAAGACTACCTTTCTCCTATTCGCCTTATGTACAAGGCTAATATACAGGCATCAATGTAAATTTGCATTACCTATTGTAACGGTTACGGGTTTGAGGGCTAACTATTTTTCAGCAAATGATATAGATTCATAAGCAGCTTTGACCATCTTCAAATCTTGTTTGGTTACGAATTATGACTGACAGAAATCGTTGATGGATTGTTGATGAATTCGAGAATCAGTTACAATTCTGTCAAGAGATCGCTAATTGATTGATAATTATCTTTTATTATCATGTATTGACAAATTTATGATGTTCGATCATTTTAATATAGACGTAGCTGAATTCGATTTTCAAAGGTTTACTTCAATCAATCCTTAACTGAACGGCAATTGAGGCATAAAAAGATAATATGCCAACGAACAGTTTATGCTATGAAATAAATTACCCCGTATATTATGAGCTTACCTGAGGTGTAAAATAAGAAGCAATAATTCTAGAAGCATAATCTGATATTTTATCTCTGGTAAATAGCAATTGAACTATGGTCATTGATTTACTTTAACACGGTTGGATTTTACGTCCATAATCAAATTTTTTGACAGGTTTTCGCCTTCAGAAGATGGGAAAATCGCTCGAGAAAATCTTCTTCACTATGAGCTGTACTCGTGTGAAATTCGCATTCGTATTGTAATTTTATAATGATCCTCTACTGATTTTTCGCTCCTCAAGCTCATAAGGTATACCGACTGAAACGGGCAAACGGACTAATAAGATTATATTCATCGCCAACCGACATTGCCTCGCTCGCTCACGATCTTTTCATCGGGAAAAATCCTATCGATTCCGATTTTGTCCGCCTAGCCACACGTACAAGTCTCCCGAAGCGTGATAGCCTTCGAACGTGTCAACTCGCCAGCCTGGTCCCGTTGCCCCTGTAAAAGCTTTGCCAGCTCGGAAACGGTCCCAATCATATATACCGTTGGAGGATTAGCACCGACTGCATGACCGAAACACGTGATCAGTTTTTGCGCATAATGTAATCAGGTATGGACGACGATGTACAGAATACAATGAGTACACAGCATCGGCTCACGATCCTCTCAATACACTTCTGACATTTGCAAAGGGATCAGCAGATTGTCCCAGGTGGCCCGGGAATCTATTGTTGCAGAGGGAAGCGAGGAAGTTCAACGGTTGATGAGTATGCGAGAAGTTTTTCCATAAATTTTCTTCTCAAGCTAAAAAAAGAAAAAAAGTTTCATCGGCTACAACAGCCTGACACCTCCGCAATATCAATGATCTCCTTGCTTTCCTTTTTGGGGGGGATCATTGAATTGCGACCATTAGTCAACACTCGGCGGTAATCAAGTGTTAACACGCGAAGGCCGCTCGCTTAGTTGTAACCAATTCGGAATCGCCTCCGTTTGGAACTCGATTTTCAAACGACCTTCTGAACCCTCCGAAAAAGAAACGTCAAACAATTTACTCTAAGCCCGTTTTGCGGTAAAGCAATTTCCGATTTCCGGATTTAAACACAGGGGAACGAAGCGCATAGGGAATGACGGCTTTGAAGGGATCGCAAATTTCCGTCGCGGTGGGTCCTCGGTTGAATTCGCTATTAGAGAAGATTCGGCGAACAGTCGAGGTTGCGACCCCGAATCGTAGTTTTGGAGCCTTGAGCGGTTTGGGAATTCGCAAAACACACATTAGACGTTCCGTCGGCGAACTTCAGGTATGCTATTTTGGATGCATGGTTTTTCAAGGTTGATTAACAAAATTGAATTACAAATATCAACAATTTTATTTATCTTCGCCGTATAAATTTTTTGGCAACACATGAAAAACTAGAAACATTCTGCTTGGAAGTTTTTGTCTGCATTATTATTATTATCTAGTCTTTTTTCCTTGTAATAAAATTCTCCAAGTCTTTACTCTTCAAATTTCCCCGCAGTTGCCTTTTCTACCTTCAATAGAACTGCACAATCCGTTGCAGTCGCACAATTTGCAGAGCATTATTCATTCCTACTAATCTCTCCGTTATTTGCATACGTATCCCGCTAGAAAGCGACTTATCAACAAGTACAATTCATCTCGTATGTGGAAATGTAGTAACGGTCCGGCCTAATTATTTAGGCTCGCAAGTTCTCCCATTGTTCATAACGGCATAACACGTACGACCAGTTCCACCTTCAATATGATCTACCTGAGAATTCTGTCTTCCTGTACAAGATCCGAAGACCGACTTCCTACAACGGGCGGACACTAGAACCGGCCATGGGAAACATCTGAGTCCGCTAATTTCAAAGCTACTACTTAAGGAAATGTCTCACTCTGACTGTGTAAGGACTCCTTAAACCAGGGTTCGACTGAAAAAAGAGTGGATTTTAATGTGGAAAAAGTAATTTAAAAAAATATACTTCATTGGTTCTAAATGCTGGTATTTTATAGAAGCTTCAACAACCTTCAACCTCAACCTCAACCTTCAACCTTGAACCTTCAACCTTCAACCTCAACCTTCAACCTCAACCTTCAACCTCAACCTTCAACCTCAACCTTCAACCTCAACCTTCAACCTCAACCTTCAACCTCAACCTTCAACCTCAACCTTCAACCTCAACCTCAACCTTCAACCTCAACCTTCAACCTCAACCTTCAACCTCAACCTTCAACCTCAACCTTCAACCTCAACCTTCAACCTCAACCTTCAACCTCAACCTTCAACCTCAACCTTCAACCTCAACCTTCAACCTCAACCTTCAACCTCAACCTTCAACCTCAACCTTCAACCTCAACCTTCAACCTCAACCTTCAACCTCAACCTTCAACCTCAACCTTCAACTTCAACCTCAACCTTCAACCTCAACCTTCAACCTCAACCTTCAACCTCAACCTTCAACCTCAACCTTCAACCTCAACCTTCAACCTCAACCTTCAACCTCAACCTTCAACCTCAACCTTCAACTTCAACAACTAAAAAAAAAGATTATGAAGAAATTTAAAAATTAATTTATTTGCGTTATTATGTATACAATAGAACTTCAGCAACGCCGAAAATGTTTGTTAAGATAGTTTGTTATACTACCACAAAATAGGAAGATGTTTCATTATGTACCTATGTATACATATTTTATTTACAGTTTCCAGGAAAGGTCTCTTCTCGTACAAAGAATATCGCCGAATTATCGACCAGCTCTACACAAACACGATGCTACTCCTCGAAAACCTTCGATTATAATAGATCCGATCTTTACACGTTCAGGTGATTCCGTCCAAGACAACAACGAATGGACAGTGTAACTCAACCTACGCAAGTCATCGCAGGCGGAGGAAGGCCCGCAATTTAATTTTTTGATCACACGTGAGATTGCCCTTACCACTGAGATGTAATACTCGAGAGATCGTAAATTTTGTAAGCCGACTGTATCTCAGCTGAAGCATAAAGACAAAATGTGGGACTGCAATGCCTCCGTTTTCTGACAAAATTTGTTTAAAAAAAATATACCGAATGTTTTAAAAACAAAATGATTTTAAGCGTATGCAAATTTCACTTTATTTTTATGTGTTTTTTTTTTCGGCGTAATGTATTGCTTTTTGGTGCAAAAGTATATAATTTAAAATTGTCCTATATTTTAATATTTTGTATCATATGCCAATTTTTTAAACAATATTTTCATTATCTAATTTTTCATTTATTTCTTTCATTTTTTCGTCAACTAATTTTTTGTATTGACTAATTTTGAATGAATTGAATTTCGTTTTCACTGAGAACATTCTTTCATTTAAAATTATTTAATTAAAACTGTATTTTTGCAATAAATTTTTCACTGAATCTATTTTCGTTGGTAATTTAATTGAAATTTTAATAATAGTATTACATAATTATATTGATTAGTTTTGGATTCTTGCATTTATATTTTTCGAAAAAATTAGAAGTACTGAGAGTCACCGAAACGAATTTATGTCTTCGTGAAAAATTGGAGAACTAAGAGTTCGAAAACTCCAGTTCAACTCCTAACAAGACTCCCAACAAGAGCCAACCAAGCCTTAAAATTGCTCCAATTGAAAGAAACGGGTTCTAACACTTTAACCAGCTAACGTGATACAGATTGGGCGCGTTTAATGGGGCATTTTCAAAACGCGACGGGCCCAATTGGTTGTGACGTCTACGAGGTGTTCAATATTGTAGGCTAGATGAGTGGAAGATTGGGCGATCATTTTCATCTCTGCTGCTCGCGGTTGGCGGAATTTGACCGGTTTCCAGGCAAAAAGAAAAAGAACCCCCCAGGGCGTTATGGCAACGTTAGTCAGACATGAGGCAAGCGAAGTCACGATTCCAGTATGCGAACTGTATTCATCCGAGATGGGATGCCTCGCTAAATCATAACGCTCATGTTTTCTGTGGGAAGTCCTGTTGAGAAGGGTGCTATTAAAGAGGATGACACCCCTGGGATGAACTGAATTGATCTGTTAATCTTCTCTCATCTCGAGAATCGAACACGCGGGCATTTAACTGTTGGAAGAAATAGGTTTTTTTTTCTTTTTTTTTTAACAAACTTCTGTGTAATTATATGCTTTACAGTTGCGATTTTTCAAACTCCAGAGTCTTTCTCTTCGTCTAGCACCATAAAATATTTGCCATTCCAAATACCATATAAATAATTTGAGAACAGCTACACGAACAATAGCATTAGATACAATTATTTTATTGCAATCTATATTATTAGTTTTTTAAGATTCTAACCAAAAACGTCAAATAAGACGATGAAGAGGCATTTTTCTTTTGAGACGTCTTCCTGTTTGTCTCGTCATTATACGTGGTAAGAAATATGGGAAATTCTTCGTGCCGAATTGATCGGTATGTTCAACTAAGATGGTCTTTGATACATTCTCCGAAAATTAAAGATCGATATTTTATTAAAAATTTTCAGATCGAGGATGCATCATTGGTGATTTATAGTTAAATTCTCAACTCTCTCAAATGCTTAAATTCTCTCATTATAGTTCATTTTCACCAAAAATCATTTTTGTATGACATTGTCTCAATTCTTTAACTAAACCACAACCTAAATTTTATGAGTATTTTTCAAGAGGTGTTAACAGGGGGAGAAAATTCGTATTTTACAATGTTCTTGAAATATAAGTTTCATATCACCTTATATTTAAATGAATTCTTTTTTAACGTTGAATCGTATGAGAGAGTTTTGAGAGTTGAGACAAGGGAGTTTTCGGTTCTCGAGTTATCGCAGTTTTTGGGTGGAATTTTCGAGCTTTTAAAAAGTTTCCCTGATTGTAAAACTCAAGAATTTATAGAGCAATATAATTCGATATATATTTTATGGGAAGCTCAATAAAAAAAACTCACTGAGCTTTATCGTTAGGTAAATAATTTAAACTTCATTTAGACAATTAAGGAATACAAAAATAAAATAAAACTACGCTTGTTACTGAGGGTTTCTTGTTGTTTTGTCATTTTCTTTTGTTAAATTCATATTTATGATATTTCTATTTTTTCCCGTTATTTTTCGATCCCAAGAACAACTATTTTGCATTCAAGAATATTTTTACCACTGTGACTAATCGTTTTTGAAGGAGCTTTTCGCTTTTTGGCCGTCATTTCCTTCAGCGAACGAAAACCTGCATCGGAGAAAGGTGCGAATTTACGACCAACGTTTTACAAGAGAAACGGACATCTGAGGGAAGAAGAATGTCCTACAGAGGATTGTTTATTTGAGGACGAAGCTCGAGTCGGTTTTTAGATTCACTTCGAGGACGACGCTCATGTCATGGCTGCCGATAGAAACGCTCGGCTCCCGAGCCGAACGGCGATTACGGCTCGTTACGATGCAATCATAGGCAAATGCAAGTAGTCGGATTGTCCGCCGTATTCGAGGTTGATTTTTTCCCTGGACGTCATTCGCATACAATGCGCCGGTAAATCCCTTGCAAGCCTTTGGCAAAATATTTATAATAGAAGACTGGGCACGTTTTTCATCCAAGTCGCCAACACGAAGATCTATTGCGAGGAAGTTGAAAGGGAAGTTGCATCTGGAAGAATTTACTATCCTATACGTTGTGAATCGGTTGCAAGCCGTGTTTTCACGATGCACTTGCACTTACAAGAAATGGCCCTCTAAGTGGCGCGATACTCTGCTTCAGAAGGTACCGCGAACAATGGCGTTGTTACCGGACTGTATGGAAGACATGATAAGCTTTTTGCCCTCGATGGACTTGAATGGTGCGGGAATTCTCCTTTGACTAGAGTCGATGTTCGCTGAATGGTGAGTCGGCGAGGTATCAAAATTGCGCCGAGTTTTCCAACTTGAAATATTTCGAGCGCTCGGTGAAAAAAAGAGAAATGGTGGTTTTTAAAGAGGAAACCGCTTATAAATCATCGAAGAGCGGAAGATTCAAGTAAATAATTTCTACGGTTTTTTTTTAAGTGTTATAAAAGATAATATAACGATTTTCTAACACCATAAGGACTTTTGAGGACCGAAAGGATTTTCGGATGACTAAACCTTATTAACAATACTATCGAAATTCGCTCTTATTTAGGTATTGCTTTTTCATTTAAGTGAGACTGTGTATGTTATTGTTTTTATATTATTCATTTGATTTGTTCTCACTATCTGTATAAGAACAGGTTCTTTTAACTCTCCTTTTTTGCTCTAAATTTTTTCCTCTTTTCTAGAAAATCTGTAGGTACTCGTTTACGTTCTTTTTTCACTTTGAATATTTTAACTCAAATTGTATATAGGAATATAGGACAATTTTTATATATTTTTTAAATTGAATATTTTTCGAATATTTTATCTCCAATTGTATATACGAATATGTTTTATAATTTTTTTATTTAATATTTTTTGAATGGCTACTTTAACTCCAACCAAACAATTGTGTACAGGAAATTTTTCATTTGGCTCTAATATTCTTCCTCATATCTAGAAAATCTGCATTAGTTTACGTTCTTTTTTACTTAGAATATTTTAACTCCAATTGAAAATAAGATTTTTTTTTTATATTATTTTTTTAAATGTTTTTCGAATATTTCGAACTCAATTGATATAGGAATATCTTTTATTCTTTCATCACAATTTCATTGTTTATGGTTATTGTTTTGTCATAACTTATATTGTAATTTCTGTTCGTTTTCATTTGTCGTTTTGTTAATTTTCATTCGTTCTCTTTTTTTCTGTTCATTTTGTTCCGCAACTGATTGTGCCTCTCTTTGAATCTGTTATACCCCACTTATGTAAAAACCATAAATATATCGCGTATCAGAAATTTGAGGAAATGATTGATATCGAAGACGTTCAATAAAACGATTCGTTTGAGGTCGATTGGTTTCATAAGTTTGAAAGGCAGTTGAGAACGTTTGGACCTTGGCGGCGGATAGCAAGGCCAACCGTTGAAGATTCGGATGATTTAATTTCATTCATTACGTATTGTCTACCGCTACTTCAGAGCCGGAATTGTCTAGTCTTGTAAACAAATCCTTGGAATAAAAAGATCATTCCTTTCAAGCTGGCCGTTGAATTTCATCGTCAAGTTTAGATGTGAAATATGTGGCGTTGTAATGTTTTATGATGAAAGAGAACGATATTTTTAGTTAATGGATTATCCTCGTGGAATTTTTCCATTACAGGAATTTTTCGCAAGAGTCTAAATTTTAAAAAAAGTTTTTTTTTATGGGAAAACGTCGATTTTCCGATTACCAGATGAGACCCCTCGAGTTCCAGTTAAAAAGTGGAATAAAATAAATTAATTTTGGGTATGTTTTGTGTATTAAATTGTAGATAATAATATCACAATTTTCCTTTAATGTTACAAATATTTCATCGTCGTTCGATGCAAGAAAGCCGCATTAGTCGAACCTGTAATGGAATCTACAGCCTAATAGACACACGTTATTATTCCTAGGCTCTTCAGGTATCGTGACGTGCTGCGGGTACGGAGATAGGGGCTTAGCTAAATGCCGCGGAAGTAATCCTCGGTTTTCTATAGCACCGCCGTAGATGTCCACATCGTCGAGGCAGGATCATTTGAAATAGAGACGATGGATGGCCTCGTGTCTTTCCCGAAAAATCAAGCTCAAAGCTTTGGGATTCAGCGCCGATGCCCATTCTCATGTGCAGAACATTCTACGCTCGAAAGCAATGTTCCGAACACATTAATCACTTCGGCTAAGTTGAAGTTCCAGGGACGAACGGTTGAATAGTCAGACGAGACTGCTGTATTCACCTTGCTATTTATCTCGTCTTTCTATCGGTTGAATTATCCTCAGGGTCTTCTTTTGAGAAAGGATTAGCAGCTAAATCATCTGGGGAAACTTCGAATAGGCGAATTTTTCAGGAATGACGTCAGAATTTCGGCCGCCGGTCGAACGATTTGCAAACATCAATGTAACCCATCGTAATTTTGTATGCGCTTTTATGAAGTTGTAATAGTGTAAATTTGTCATTTTTCGGTTCTATTTTGCAAAACTGATCAATATTTTCGCGACGGCAGCTCAACCTACGCCCGTAGAATCGATTCCTCCTTCGGCTTCCAATTCTCAATGTTGACCTTCGGAGGTCTAAGTTTGTTCAATGCGCCTAGCCAATGTTCAAACAGCGCCAATTCCGTGCTCCGTAGGAGGTAACGAGTTTTTTCGGCTAGTAATCATTGGGGTCTGAAAACTAGCGTCCTTTCGCAAAATCGTTGCCGAAGGCGTTTCATCGAGGTTTTCCATAATTTGATCGTTTTGGGTTCATGACAGATCGTAGGAGGTACAAGGATCTAGTGGCAAGGGCGTAAAGATGGCGGCAGAATGTGCAGCTCGCAACTAGCTGTGATAAATTGAATGTACCAAAATGAGATCATCGTAGGTTAGTATAAATGAAATTCCGAGTTATCAGTAAATATATAGTAGTTGCAAGTAAATATATTAGCTGATTCAGATCATTACATTATATTTAATGTTACCTTATTTGATTGTATATTTTCAGTTGGTAATCTTTTTGTATTTGAAACGTGAATTGGTTGAATTTTCGGAACCATTGCCATCGCCCACGAAATTTTTTCTACCCCTCTCCTCATAACTGAGTGTTTTACGTTTCAAGACATGTGGAATCCAATTTTTAAAAAAAACTTTTAAGTTCGCTGATCAACGTCAACTCTTCTCTGAGGAAACTATGAACTATGACTTGAAATTGTCACCAAAAGTCATTCATGGCCTGACAATGGCTCAATCCTCAAACCAAGTCACTAGGTATCTAAATATTCATTTTTTAAATGTTATAAAAATCACTTTTTTCTGTTTTAAGTTTTTTTAGTTTTCGTTTTGTGTTTAGTTTTCAGTTATCTTTGTAGTTATTTTTTTAATTTCCTTATTGATTATATCCACAATCTACAATCTTATTATCTACAATCCTTATTTAGAAAGAATTATTCGATTATTCGACAAAAGTATTTTTAGTAAAAGAAAAAATTAATAAAAAAATTAAATAACTACAACTCGATAGACTTTATTACCTCATTATACGAGTTGATTACTATTTGTAATCATCTTCCTAAATAGCGCTCTCCGCGAGGCAATTACGTTCAGATACGATCCGGAGTCTTTCAAAACCAAATGTAGAAAATCACCACCGAACAAGGATATATCGGGAGTATGACTCAGCTCTTCGGTACTATAATAGTATCATAGCAGTTACGTGACATGGGCCAAAAATGGACGGCAAGTCCTAGTCGGCTCGAATGATGGCGAAGACGACGACGACGGAAAGATCGTTCAGAAGATTAGCACCAAGTAATTGGATGATTGAGGGGCCATCGGCCTGCGAAGCATGGCTCGCCTGAACCAGAGGTACCTTCCTCCGGAATAACGGTCCACCCGCTATTATTGACTCACTTGCTCCGCAATCTCGAGACCGCGAGCTTGAGAAGCCGAAAGACGGGGATAAATAATTGAAAACATATACAAACATGAGTGGCGAGATGATGAAATTTGTTTTCTGCAAGCCAGCTCTGATTGCGAATTTCGTCTATACGAGAAATTCCACGAGAGGACCGCTATTTTCGGAAGAAAAATTTCGAGAATTCGAAGCGCAATTAGAAATTCCGATCGGGGAATGATAAAAGCGTCAATTTAGGAAAACCGGTGGCTATCGATTCTATTTTTACAGTTGAAACCCGACGATATAATTACCAACAATATTATTTAACAATGTCCCTCTTCTTTTTTTACGGAAATATCCTAATTACTTTGCGAAAACTCGGTCTCTCTCGACGGTCGAGAAATTTCCCAAATATGCCATCAGGCGGTTCGACACTTGACCGGATAGATAAGTATCGAAAAAGTTAATTAAGCTAATGGGAACTTCGAGTTCGAAGTTGTTGGACGCCGACAAGGTCCGATAGTTTCTTGCTGCCGAAATCTCCCCGAAACGAAACGATGTTACGCGAAATCCGGCCTCTGATGGAACAGGCGCATCCTCGCTGAAAAGATAACATTCATTTTCTTCCAGAGTTAACTAATGGGCACTTGGAAGAACAACAGAGCAGTTTCTGAAAACAATGAAGAAACAATGGCTCAGCCTCTGAAACACTAACGTTGTTATTAGATAGACCGATTTTACTTCAAGAGCGAATTCGTGCAGCTGACTTCGCTTGGCCATTTAATCAAAAATGGTACTCAACCTTACAAACTCTCTCCCGTTATTTGAGATGAGCGAATTTTATGAACGAAAACTTAACTTAAAATCGAGAGTAATTCAGGAAAAAAGTCGAACATGTCGTTTTTGAGGTCGTTTTTGGGCCAAACTACCACAACTTTTGAACAGTTGGGAATTCGGTAGGATAGTATCCGAGAAAAGGAAATATCTATCGGATACCTATTTATTGTTGTATCCGAAAGCATAATTGAGTTTGTTTGTTTACTAAATATTTGCGTATTTTACGTTCAGTTGGAATTTTTTGAAAACAAGAAGTCACAGTTCCTTTTGCATTTTTAACAGATTCGAGAGTGTATTTCCATGAGATTTTCATATTGAACTCATTTTCTAGAGCATTTGCCACAGTTCCGATTTTCAGTTCAACAGAAATGACCAGAAAACCCGAAGAATAGGGGAACGTGGATAGTATTCGGTAAAATAAATTAATATAGACTGAAAACTCTGTTTCTTTGATAAATTTTGAATAGAAACTGTCCTGAACTCTATACAAAACAACTTTTTTTTTTTTCCAATCCCGAACGCTCTATCATAAAAAGAATTTTGTGCCCAATTTCACACGGTTTTTCGAAGACCACCTCAAAATATTGAGCAAACGGAAGAAATCAACGGACATTCAATTTTTCATTACATGCTTTCGATACATAAAATACCCTTTTATATCGTGAATTGAGGCAAGTTGGTTTGGTAATGATAATATTTATTTAATTGTTTTTTATTATTTAATTATTTTATGAAATTTATAAATCTATTATTATTTTAATTATTACTATCAATATGATTATTATTATTATTATTGTTATTATTATTACCATCATCATCACCATATCTACGTACATTTTTTCCTTTCTAGAATTCGACTCTCTGAAGCATGAAATGGATGACGTATATGTTTTCGGGTCAAAATTAAATTGATCAATTTTCAGTTCAATTTTCGGTGAAAATCCGCTGAAAATTAACAGACAATTGTAGTATTTTTCACTGTTTCCCATCACAAATAATTGGTAAGCGACCGAACTTAACAATATCGATATTGGTCGAACAAAGGAGCCTTTTTCGAGTGGAAGACAATAGAACATGTCACATCGAAGAGCGTCCGGTCGCCGAGCTTCGGTTGCTGGCGACCAAAAGACGGTTACTCCTCCAGTCGTTGCTGGCAGTGACCTTTCTGAAGGTCCAGGATGTGCCTCCTGTCCTGGGATGAGTCAGCTCTGTGAACCGTGACTCGAAACACCTTCCGAACGATGAGAAGGCACGGATGCAAATCGGATAGAATCGCTAATAGGAAGACGGTTCCAATAAAATATTCGAAAACCCGTAGCTATTTCGGGATATTGTTCAGGACGACAGAATCAAAGGAAGTTGTGAAGAATGGTGCAATGTTTATTATAGACGATCCGTTATTGTAATTTTTCAATAATTAAGCCGTTGTAACTGCTCGTGAAAAAGCAGCACGTTTATGAACTCGATTCAATTTTGAAGCGCGCTATCGCAAATGCCGTGAACGTCTATGGGAAGTAAATGCACTCAGCCCAGTAATATAACAGTATATTAATATCGAAACTGAAAATCTTGTCGGATTTGCTGGTTAGGGGAGGATAAAAATTCAAAATGCGGCCTTCTTATAAAAGCTTATCGTTCACGTCGAGGCTGTCCATCAGATTACGTGAAGAACTATGGAAAAAATAGGGCTTTAAAACTTAATCCGACGCCGTCTGTCAGCGGTCAAGTTTTTAAATGCTTGCCTAACTGGACTCACAATGGAATGATTACTATCGTATGTACATCCTGACTGAAGTATCTTCACTCAGATTAACAGAAACCACTCGACTGTCCGACTGAATTAGATTGGTATGTAGCTCCGTCGTAATTACATCGACCGTCTGAAGTACCGTTGATATACGAGGTGTGTAATAAGATTGAATTACTCAGAGGAAACGGAACGCCAATTGTGAACAATGGGATGGGACCGCATTTTCTTCCCAGCATGAACAGAATTCGAAAAACTCCTTTTTGGAAGCGACCATAAGAACTGGCAAATTTCAAGCTCGGTGGGTAAATAATTACGATTTTAATATTCTAAATTATTTACGAGGTTTGTTTTTATTATTTATTTTTTAAAATTATCTGAATTTTTTTTGGAAATCCTGAATTTTTTCAAGTTTTAGTATTCGTAAAATAGGCTCCAATTCGTTTCATCTTAATGACGTCGAGAAATAAGAGAAACTCGAAAACTTATGAAATTTCCAACTTGAGCAAACTGCTTCGCTCGCCGCCAAGGAGACTTTTTTCAACAGCTCGTTATCCAGTTGGACTCCTTGGGTCAACAATATCGTGACCGATAGTTCTTTTGCCAATGCGGTCATCTAATTAAGTTTTTTATTATTTTTATATCGGCATCCTCAGAGTCAGTAGAACTCGAAAGCTCTCACAGGCTACCTAATTATATTAAATTCACTTGCAAAATCAACTGAATAGAATATTAATATTACGTGCACGTATTAAGTGGAAATTTTCCAAGTAGAAGCTTATGACATTATTCAAATAATAATTATTCGGGACAACTTTCGAGGGTCGATAACTGCAAAATATTCTCAATTTGGTTTGTTATTCATTAATAAACACTTCTTACCCCCCTAAAAATTATATATTTTTCGTTTCAAGGCATGTACAATAAAAAAAAATCTGTTCGTCCGTCGTACGCCGTCACTTTAATGAGGAAACTATAAAACAGTTTAATTCTTGGGATATTTACGGAAAATCAATCTTTGTTTGACAATGGCTCAATTCTTTAAGAAAATTATACTTAAATTTTAAGGGATGGAGAGAGAAAATTTGTATTTTATTTTATTTTAATTTTTATTTAAATTGTATTTTATCATTATACATATTGTCTTGTTTGTATTTCAATGTGTTAATTTTTTTCAGACAGAGGTGTATATATCGTAAACATTCCTATTGGTTTTTGGGACGCTGTATCAAACAAAACCATAGCGTGGTTGATAGCTTCAATGGTTCTCAAGTTTAAGGTGCTCTTGTGCAGAATTGTCGAGATTTTCAAAAATTTGGCATGCGGTATAATTTAAGAAATTTTCGAGCTATAAATATCGTTCTATACTCGTTGTTACGGTCGTCGAACACTCTCTTCAGCTGTATCGTTAGGCGAATAGTTTAAATTTTAATTAGATAATTAGGAAAAATAAAAATAGCGAAAATTACCTGGGGAGTAATTATCTAATTTAGTTGATAAAGGAGTTTTCGTAGTTACCAATCTGTTGTTAGGAGGAAACGTACTCAAATTGATGGTCTTTTATAAATCATAATTGAAGGGAATGAATAATAAACCATTTTACAACCATTTACAGCGGTTTTCCTGCTAGAAATTAACATCCAACCAATAAAAATGATCCTATTGATAATTTTTTTTCTCGAAATTGTAAACCTTTTAAATGAAAACGAATCCCAACACAGGGAAACAATCAGTCGAAATTCAAGATTGATTATCGTGCTTGCCTCCTGTCTGTTGAGGAAGCCTTACAAAAAGACGTATCATTTTCAGGCTGATCCGTCGAGGGAAAATTAGATTCGCCCCCTATAAATCCCCATTAGCGCTACTGCCGAATATATCATGACCTCGGAGGAGCTATTCGTTTCTAGGTTCGTCGTTTTCCAAAAATCATCAACACTCGGCGACTTCCTGCGACGGGGAACCTTCGAAAATTATACTTGGCAAGAACACTTAGCTGCATCGAGTCGCATCTTCAATTACGTCACCCGTCAGAGTTCAAGGTTTGGAAGGCCTCGTCTTTTATATTGATTGATGTCTTCATGCTCCTAGAATCAACCATTGCTGACAAATTATACCTTACTGGTATGTGAGAGGAAAGAGGAGTGAGAGGGAGAGGGAGAGTGTGTGTGTGAGAGAGGGGGGATGTGTGAGGCGGAACCGAATTTTTTGAAAATCGCTTTGAAAAAATGTAAACAAAATAAAATTCATATATTGTTATGAAAGTCTATAGTTAAACTCTAATCTCAACGAGCATTAATGGAAGGTGATTGGGAATAGCTTCGGTAGATTTACCCGTGATCGAGTTGAGTGCTGATAAATCCAAAGAATTACGACCGTTGGTACAGTTGACAAGCAATGGTGAACTGTAATTATTGAAAATTAAAAATTGAAAAGAATTGAAAAAAAAATTGAAAATTAAAACTGAAATTATTCGGCCACTGGTCTCCGAGTCGCCTATGCAATGTGTCCTGACTATACTCTCGTTTGTTGAAGAGGCTTTCCGAATAATCCTCGGACGATGCCGAATTATTCAAAAATCTCTTCACAGTGAAACTCGAAAATTGAAAAAAAAAATCATATTAAACGAGTTACGAACAAAACTAACGTTCAATTGCCTAATTCAAAATGGGATAAATCCCCGGAAAATTAAATAATTAATTAAATCTCGAATATTAATTAAATTAATGTCGAGTAATTTTTAAAATGTATTTTCCACACATGGATAACACGCTTGCCAATAGTTTGCTTCATCAAAAATCGTATAACAACAAAAAATAATTTCCTTCTAACAATAATATAATCTCATTATCGCCGTCAATTGTTTTTGCGAACCGATGTCCGATTTGCAGCGTTGATAAACGATTGTTTCCATATGAAATCCGCGAACAATGGGGTTGTGAAAATAAAACGCCAACATGGGCGATAAATTTCGAGATGGGGAGGTCATGATGGAGGAATACATTTAAATATTTAACTTACAACCGGTCAGTCGTAGGCCACATCCTGTTCATCACCGATGCTAGATTTAGCTTAGGCATCACCGCATGAGCGGGCGGTCATGATGTTTTTTCATCGTACATAAAATTGATCGTCCGGACCTGAGCTGTTTTCCCAGGATGCACAATTCAGCCGTCCGACCTTTGGACGCGTGGGATTCGATTCTTCACCCGTTTGATAAGCACAAGCAAATCTTCAAGTTCATTTTATTTCTTATTTATGTATTTATTATTATTTTTTACATTTTATTTATTTTTTGCGAGCGAGGCGAATTTTTCACTGTACAATATTTTCCCTCCTTTTTCCGAATTTTGTTTCCTTTTTTCCATAATTTTGTTTTCTTATTCCATAATTTTGTTTCCTTTTTCCATAAATTTGTCTCCTTTTCACACAACCTTTTCCCCTCCTTCCAACAATTTTTCCCTTCATTTTTCCAAACCTTAATTCTTTTTAATTTGATTCATCACTCTTCGTTTAATGACGAATATGAAGATTCACGAAAATATCTGGAGGGTTTTCGAAAAATTTCAAACGCTTTGGCGACCTTTCCGGGTTTTAATTTTCCACAGACGCGAAGAATGGCCGCATTATCCGTGCATTTTAAATGCCACCTGCGATTTATCAAACCAAGCATTGAAATACGAAGAATAAATAGGTACAAATGGTTTATTTCATGGAGTGAGGCAACGATATTCTGGCCGTGAAATTGTCTATGGGTGGAAACCGCGTGAATAATTTCCACAAAGGGGTGAACAGGTTTATGAACGGCGGGCCAAATTATTTCGTCAAGGGTAATAGTAGTCAAAGATTGTTTATCTTGAAGTATATGATTGATCGAGGAAAACTTACTTGAATATTGAAATCGAAAAGGTTAAAATTGGTGAACGAAAAATGATTTACGATAGAATAAATCCAAAACTCAACCATTCAAATTTGTCTATCTTTCGCAGCTATTTTTATTCTTTATTTTAATTTTGAGTAGATTTCTTGATGCCATTTACGTAGGTAATTGAATCATCAAAGAGAGCGAGCCGTGAAGATGCCCATTTTGATATTTTTTACAACTTGGTTTCATTAATTATTTATTAATTTTATTTACACTTACACGCTTGCATTTATTTAATACATACACAAGGGAAAGATATTTTAATTTTCCATTTTGATTTTAATTTTTTCCCCAACATTTATTTTTTTTTAACAATATGATTTTTACTACATAAAACTATCAATTTTCGGCGTTTCGTCATTTTTTGTCGTCGATAAAAATAGAAATCGCCATTATTTCCTCGTCCTCCGATGAAACCCTCGGTCACGACAACTGTACGTCGTCCAACCATTATGAGTGGACAAATATGATGGAATCATCGCATCACGTCATCCGCTATATTACTTCTGTTTGCTGATTGCATCAGATATGCAGATTGAATGGTTTCGGCCAGGCTGCTCAGCGGTAATGATCAGCCAGACGTGCGAAGGCGATGATTTTCTAAATGAAGACGCCTCTAATGGTTGGTCATCGACACGTATCTATTTGCTGAAAGATTCTCATCATTTGAGTCATGGAATGAAATTATATCTATGAATTATTTAGATTATCTGCCTTTAATATAAAACATATTTTATCAAGATTTAAAAAAAACTGTACTATTCATTTTTTATGTAACTATAGAAACTTAGCAAAGTATCTAATTAATATAATAATACTTTTAATGTTTAAATTAAAACCCCGACATAAAGTTAATTTTTTAGACAGACTAATTTTTCAAGATTTCAAGAACATTAAACGATTTTAACAAAGACAACTTTCCGGACAATTTCACATTTTTAGCTCTCGCGGCGGTCTGTGAAAAATGGAGAACCGAACGCTTTTAAAAATCGGAAGGCCACTATCTGCCCAAAAAATTTTTTTTACTCTTTCAAATTTCAAGGGTCAACCTCCGCGAGTTCATTCCTAATATGCAGATTCCGGCTACGCCTTTCCTCCGCAAAACGTTAGAAAACATGGCCGGTCAAATTATTGCTTGCAATATAAAACCAATCCTTTAACGGTATGGGAATTTATAGCGCGTAGTATAGCTCTCTGATGCTATCCGACTATCTGAATCCCGAGTCGGTTTCGAAAGGGGCAACAAAAAACCGTTTAGCCCGGTAATAATTTTAATCGCCGAGGAGATGGCGCGATTTTCGAAGAAAGCAAATGGAGGAAATTTGTTTAAACGAGGCTTTACAACTTCTAGCGAATACTTACGAGGAGAATCAATGGATCCGAAACTTGACTCATGAGTTTCATATTGGTTTATTATTCAATAATAAACCATTGTAATCGCCCAAGAAAAAAAAATTTCTAACCCCCCCTCAAAATTTGATGTTTTACGTTTCAAGGCATGTAGAATCCGAATATCCAATAAAAAAAATTCTGTCCGTCCGCCGTACGCCGTCCGCCGTCCGCCGTCCGCCGTCCGCCGTTAGCAGTTTTCCGGCCAAACTGTAAGAGCTAAAAATTTGAAATTTTCACCAAAAATCAATCTCGGTCCAAGGACGGCCCAATTCTTGAACCAACTTGCTAGCTCAATTTTAAGGGTATTTTTGGGGGGTTTTGAGGGGGAGAAAATTCATATTTTCCAAGGTTTTTCAGAAAAATGTGTACGTGGTATCAAATTATATAGATTTTTGGACGCTGAATCGAATGAGACCATCACCGGGTCGATAGCTTTATTGGTTCTCTAGTTATCGCAGCTTTTGTGCCGAATTTGGGAGATTTTCACAAATTTGGCATTAGGGTATAACTCGAGAGTTCTTGGAGCTATAAAAATCGTTCTATACTCATTGGAATGGTCGTCAAATACTCTCTCCAGCTGTATCGTTAGGCAATAAGTTTAGCTTTTAATTAGGAAATTAAGAAAAATAAAAATGATTAAAATTACAATAGTTGCTACGGAGTTTTCCCCTATAGTTACCGTCTGCTTTTCGGTGGGAATGTTCACAAATGATCGGAATATTTAAAATGACAAATGGATAGTCTTCTTAAATCAATATTGAAGCGAAATAATAATAAACCACTGTACAATCATTTGCAGCGTTTATAAATAGAAATCTGAAAAAATTTAATATAGAATAATATTGCCATTGGCACCTCAATCGTTTTGAAGTATCGAAACTTCGAGAGATGATAGAACGATTGTTATAATTTCATAATTATCGAACAATGGCATCAAATTGATTTCTTAAATTATTTTCTTAAATTATCCAAATTATTGGAACTTCTGATGAATTCCGATTGAAAATGCTAATTTGTACGAGCCTTTTTTTAAAATAATTATTGTTAGTTGATTAAAAAAAATCGTTATTTTTATTAATACTCTACATTAATTACTTCTAACGTGTTTAATTTTGACCTCGCTCATAGTAATTTTGGTTTATTATTTAATAAACCATTGTAATAGCCCAAGAAAAAAACTTTTCCAACCCCCTCAAAATTTCATGTTCTAAGTTTCAAGGCTTGTCAAATCCGTGTGTCCAATGAAAAAAAAAAACTGTCCGACCGCCGTCAATACTTTCTTGACAAAAATATCAGAGCTTGAAATGTTTACCGAAAATCAATCTTAGTCTGATAATGGCACAATTCTTTAACCATACCGTTTCCTCAATTTTTAGGTCATTTTTGGAGGTTTTGAGGGAGAGGAATTCGTAATGCCAACTTTTTTCAGACAGATATGTACTTGGTATCGATTTCTATAGAATTTTCGACGATGATTCAAATGAGACCATAGCGGGGTCGATAGCTCTGATGGTTCCCAAGTTATCGCAGCTTTCGTTTTGAGATTGCCAAAAAAATAATTTGGGTAAAAATCGAGAAGTTTTCGAGCTATAAAAATCGTTCTATGCTCGTTGGAACGATCGTCAAACTCTCTCTTACGTCGTACCGCTAGAAAAAAATTTACTTTTAATTTGAGAATAAAGAAGAAAAAAATTTTAAATTACCATAGCTGCTCGTTAGTTTTTTTTTACAGTTACCAATCCGTTGTTGGGTGAAAACGTTCACAAATGTTAAGAATAGTTACTATCACGAATTGATGTATTTCTTAAATCATAATTGAAATAAACGAATAGCGCAGTGTTTTTCAAGTATTTCGAAGCGTGTGTCTCAAATGACTCGGATAATCGGGAAAAACGGGTTGCCTACGCACTCGTGTGGCGTTCAGCGTAGGACGGGGTCGCTTAGCAAGATCGGGCGGGACATATCGCGACCTTGGGACTGTTATATTGCCTGCCTTTGGGGGGTCTCCTGAGTTTGTGGGGGCCTCCGGACCCCGGGCAAGGACGCTGGACTTCCAATGCCCACGCCTCCGCCTCCTACGTGGCGCCACCGCCTCCTCCGGTTGGCCAGTTATAACTGGCGATTAAATTGTGCAATTCATATTTAAGAACTCGGAAAGAAAAACGCTGCGAGCGATAGTTCAATGGATTATTATTCCTTTGCCTCGATTATGATTTAAGAAAACCAGTATATTTGTGATGGTTAATATTCCGAACATTTGTGAACGTTTCCACCAAACAACAGATACGTAACTATAAGGGAAAACTCAGTAGTAACTATGTTATTTTTAATTATTTTAATTTTTCTTAATAATCTAATCAAGAATTAAGTTATTTTTCAAATGTTACAACGTGAGATTGTTTGACGAACATGATTTTTATAGCTCCAAGAATTTACGAGTTATGCCAAATTGCTCAAAATCTCGACAATACTAGACAAAAGCTGCGATAACATGAAGCCCATTAAAGCTACTGACCCCGCGATGGTCTCATTCGATTCATTGTCGAAAAATCGATAGATATTGATACCAAGGTACTTGTCTGAAAAAAGTTGGATATACGAATTTTCTCCCTAACCCCCAAAAGTACCCTTAAAAATTGAGGTAGCGATTTAGTTACAGAGTTCAGACATTTTCAGGCCAACATTGATTTTTGGAGAATAGGTCAAGAATTTATGAGAGTTATTGTACTATTGTTAAGAAAGTGTTAACGACGGACGGACTGATTTTTTTGTTCAAATTGGATATTGGATTCAACCTACATTGGCAGGTAAAACATCAAAATATGGAGGCTAGAACAGTTTGTTTCTTGGGCGATTACGATGGTTTATTATTGAATAATTAGCCAAAAATCGCTTAGTATTTATGTTGAACTGAATAGCGTTGTAGTTATCATGTCTCGTATAGTTTCAAGTTTTAATGTGATTTTGAAATTTTATACATAGGTCATTGTTTTCTTCCATATCATGAATTTTGAGGTCCAGTCTCATAACTTCTTATGAGAGTCGCATTTATTAAACTACCACCTAGAACCGAGTTTCGACGAGCGATATGACTCTATTAGCCTGATCGATGGCTAATGAGAGAATTTATGACAATATTTGGTGATAATTAAATTGCATCATTGTGGGCTGGCCTATCGACTTTTAACCGACCAGTAATCCGAGCAAAGAAATATGACACCGTCACCTACACACGTTTTTGTCGACGTCAAGAGGTTTTTTTAAAGGATGAAAGTAATGACGAGTGAAACTGAGCTCATAATTTTGAAACCCTCACCGGTTTCCTGTTAGTTAACCATTGTTGTCATTCGTTGAGCAGAGGCGAGTGTGATTTGAAGACAGCTCTCGCACACCCACGTTTATAGGTGTAAAAAAGACATAACAATAAAGCTAGTCATATGTTTCGGTAATTATTTCCAATTAAAATGTCCCCCTTTGAATTCGTAATTGTCCTAACCTCTGATCGCACGTGGTCCTCTAAACATGAAGAATATGTAATTTTTCACGGAGAGACGCTAATTTTCGTTATTAACTTTTGTTATCCCCTTCTTTAAAAATCAGCGAAAGTATTATAATCGATTGCATGTAATCACGGTGAATTTTAACAGCTGTGCGGGGGAACTTTACGTGTTTCGACCTTCGAGACGTACGATCTTGGGAAACTTTTTTCGAATTCGTGACATTTACTTTTCCTTGTGGGTGTTCGCCTTCGTAAACAGCGAAGACGGACTTTTTCTTTTTATAAGTGGGCGGAAACAAATGCAATTCCGACTAATACCTACGTAATTAACCAGCAAGTAGCACTTTGGTGCGGTCGTGTATTTCGAATAAATGGATTTAATCTTTTTTCAATCCATTTCAGCACTTTCGTGGGCCGGGGCATGAAACCTTACGTCTCTCAGGTTCTTTAACCCCTAGAGAACCGCAGGACGACGGTAGCAGATGATCCTACTGTCCATCTATCCCTTGCGGGCATTTGAGTTACGTACCATCGAGTATTATTCTTCCATGTATTATCCTAGTACAAGCGATCGTGCGCCACAGACGGAGATACAATCAACTGTTGACCACAACGGCGTGCACGTTCGTTTTTACCCGGCTGTTGGACATGGAGGTTCGCAAAAATGCGAATAGCAGTCGCCTCTGGGTACAAAACCGAAGCATACAATCTTTCGTTTCAATGCATGAAAAACCAACAGACAACATCTGCCACTATACTCAGCATTTTACTCTGCAAATATTGTCACATTGGATTAAGTAGGCAAATAAGGTTAGTAAGGTAAAAGCAAATAAAATGAAATAAATAGAAATTAAAGTAAGACAAAATTATTTTATAATTAATACGCACTATTATTTATAGCTATTTTCCTTTTTTACTCCTATTTATTTATGAAACATTTACTATATAAAACTTTGCTCTAATTTTGACTCATGTTAACTATTAATAGTATAAAATATTCGGTAAATAGACAATAGACAATTCTGACTTCCTTAGGATGCTTGAACGAGCGAAAGACTCAGAAAATGAAAAAAAATCACTTTCATTCTCCACTACTCCACTACTTTTCCAATCCGCTACTCCAAGACTCGACTACTCCGCTACTTCACCACTCAACTACCTCGCAACTCCACTTATAAACTACTTCGCAACTCCACGTCCAACCTACTTCGCTACTCCACCACTCAACTACTTTGCAACTCCACGACTCAACTATTTCGCAACTCCACATCTAAACTAATTCGCAACTCCACGTCAAAAATACTTCAGAACTCCACGTAAAACCTATTTCGCTACTCCACCACTCAACTACTCGCAACTCCACGTCTAAACTACTTTCCAACTCCACGACTCAACTACTTCGCAACTTCACGTCTCAACTACTTCGCAACTCCACATCTAAACTGCTTCGCTAAACTACTCCACGTCGCAACTCCACGTCAAAAATACTTCACAACTCCACGTCAAACCTATTTCGCTACTCCACCACTCAACTACTTGCAACTCCACGTCTAAACCACTTCACTACTCTACGTCTGATCTTCTTCGCTAGTCCACCACTCAACTACTTCGCAACTCTACGTCTCAACTACCTCTCAACTCCACGTCTAAACTACTTCACAACCCCTCTTCAAAAATACTTCACAACTCCACGTTTACCTACTTCGCTACTTCACCACTCAACTATAAGCTCGGTTCAGATACAACTCGGGATAATTCCTCGAGTAGCGCATAGCTCGGATTCTACTCCCATACGCGTTACGTAACTAACCTACGATCGTCGCCCACCTCGCGAAAAATACGCGACACGCTCCTTAATTGACAGACAACGCGATCCGTCCGATCCCGAAGGCGTTGCCCTCGCATGACTCAACTTCATTTGAGATTCAAATGTGAACGGCTCGAGCAAAAATTAATGTCCTCGATACATCGCACAGGTCGGAAACTGACCCCAACGACGAATCTCACGGACCGTTCGGAATAGCTGGACTCGTACTATAAGTTCATGTCTGTCTGTCGGAACCCGAAAGACGTGCACGCCTCGAGATCGTACGTCAATGCTCACGTGAGTGCCGTGTAATCGTGAGCCCGTGTTGGAGTTATCGGTCGCCAAAAAAACCTCACGACATGTTGAATTGTAATTTGCGATTCTCCGACTTTTCGACCGAACAAGATATAAATCGAACTATCGAAAAATATTCTTTGAAAAAAAATTGCTCGCCGTCTGGAATTTTTTGTACGAGACGCGCACGTGAACGGGCATTGTCTGTTTACGCGTCACACTTGGTTCATCCACGTATTCGAGTAACAGTTTTCCGGGAAGGAATCCTCAAAAAACAAAAACCGAATAACCGGGATCGACAGTTTTTGAGACGACTTTTCGAACTAAAATGGAGGGAAAATTGAAGGAGAAAATTTTACTCGTGATACTAATTTATTTATTTTTTTTTTCTGTTCCTTGAACAATTTTCCTACAATTTTTAGTGTGAAAATGCGACTAATCAAGTCTTCTCAACGTAGCAGCAATTCCAGCTGCATACCGAGGTGAGGCCACATTGTTGGAAATCGTTGGTTGAAAACTCGACCTTTCTCGCGGTGGAATCAATTCATCTGCCAATCCTTGTTAATTACACTCGAGAAGACCCACGCGCAACCTACACGCGAATAGTCGGGTGAAATAAATCAATATTTTATATTCCGTCCTTGATTTTACGAAACGAGGATCAAATATGAATAATTGGTAGCTGGGGGGAAAATTTTGTTTGTTATTTCTTCTTCTAACTACTGAAAGAGATCTTCGGAGAGTATTATTCGGAATTTCGAGGTACGGGTTGGTTGCGAAAAAAGATCGGCATGCTGACTCAAGAAAACGAAATACCAAGAGAGGCGTTCAACTGGAAATATGCACCGATGCAAAAGAAACGAGGGTGAGTTTTTTAGATCAACTATAAACCTCGTGTCTCTTAGAAGAAATAAAAAAACTCCGAGGTGGGGTCAGTAAACTTGGTATGAAGTGGGGGGAAAAAGCGAGTCCGAGAAAGGCGTCGAGATTGCCGCGCTTTTGAAAAACTCCATCGCTTTTATCAGATGCGAGCGACTCCTGTTATTACAAATTTCCATCTTTGTCTGCATCCCTTTGCATTAGTTCCGCGAGGTTTGTTCCGTTTGATACACCACAAAAATGAATAGTCTTCGCCGGCAATATTGCGCAAAGGTGGATTCAAAAAGATTCATTTCGCTTCCTCGAGGCGTCAGATTCGACGTTAGAAGCTAGAAGTCCGTTGAGCCCGTATAATTTCCTCCTAGTCCACACAACCGCCGTATCCATTAATTACGGATTCCTAGCGGCCTGTGACCGCATGAAAGTGATTTCCGATTGTGTACGCAGCGGATTCAAAATCACTTTTCCCCCCAGGGTACCTGTAATTTATCGCGATGCACCGTAGTGGACGCCTCGTAAAGCATTTCGGATACCGTATGTTTGAACTACCGGTACAGTCATCTGGCACGCAATAATTCAACAAGTTATGGAAGCGCATCGTGGACGTAATTTACAAGAGACGGCGAATTTCCGAATATCGTATAGCAGGATTTAAATATTTACAAAATCCAAAAAAAAAATCAGTAATTTGGTACGTAGGTGGAGGTGTTTTTATATACTTTGTATCATAAGTATTGGGTTTTTCAACTTGCATAAAGTTTCAGCCGAGGTAGACGTTTTAACTTTTAAGTTTTCCAAGATTTTCAACTCTCATAGTACATAACTAAAACAAAAAATCGACAATTCAGATGTTTGAATATACCAAAAGATAGGTAATTTAACTGTCCACATTTTCCCAATGTAATGTACCTATCCATTTTTCAACTGTTTTCGCGTTATTCAACAATATTAGTAGACTATACACGAAAACATCACATTTTTCAACTTTAAACGTTCTTTTCATCTATTTAGTGCGGAAGAAACAAAGAATGAACCATATATTATTGATATACACATCATCAACTATCATTAAGCTGAATTTGAGCGAAATCGATTGCAAAAAATGTTTCGCGAAAAATCCAAGGGGTACCCCTGCGATTTTTTTTAACCGATCACTTAACGAATTTTTACTCGCCTCTCAATGCAGATAAAAATCTGAAATTTTCAGGAAAGTTGTGTCTTACCGAGATGTATTTTTGTGATTTTTTTTATTTATCGGAAAAATCTGCAAGTGGTCCAAAAAAATCAGTTTCTGAAAGCTCGAAAATTGGACTTTAACCGTGATTTTCGGGGTCAAAATAAACGCGAATCAATTGTTTTATTATGCAGGAGTCTTCATTTGAACGCCTTACACACGTACATAGCAAAAAATTTGGTGAAAAAAATTTAAACAGAGCCAGAGAAATTATTTTCCGTAAATCGAGTTTTTCGCCGGCCGAAATCTCGGGCTCCGCCGGCATGAAAAATTAAATGTTCGTTTTCAAGCGAATTTGAAAGCTATTCTTATAGGAAATTGAACGCTGAATCCGAATTTGACGTCAAAACGGTGGAAATTTGACGACAACTTTTAGTTTTTCATATTTTTAGTATTAACACTACTTGTATGTTTTCAACTTTGAAAATTCGTTGCAGAAATCAAAGAGGAAATTAGACGTAGAATTCGAATTTGAAGTGAAAACAATCAAATTCTAACAATTAATATTATTTTTTGATTATTTTTTCGATTTTTATACTTTTGGAGTTTCAGCGGAACTTAACATAAAAATATAATTAAATACATGAAATTGTAGTATTTTGATAGCTCTTTCTCGCCTCTGAGTAATATATCTGTAATATATATGTAAAAGTGGTCGGTTCAAAAGCTATTCACGAAAAGCAGGCAACAAACGCGAAAATCCGGGTCATAAAATTTTAAAGCGCAATAAAACTTGAACGAAGGCCTATTAAAAAAATACGATTTTTTCACACGGTGAGTTTGTCTCTATTTGACAACTCTATGACCAAAATTTGATTACCTATTCCCAGTTTCTCAATCAATTGGATACCCAAGATTTTTTTACCTTCTCTTTGAGCCGCTCTAGCATTTCAAATTTTTTTTAAATTTTCGGGGGCGAAATTAAAAATTCTAAATGGTTTTTCTGCCGGTGGCCTTAAAATTTAAGCAACCCCTATTTTTTTCATTCTAATCCCTCCGGCCAGTTCCTCAATCAATCGTATCCCTCTTCGGTGAATGGGAAGTAAATAAAGTTCTGAGAAGTGGGAGTGAAATTAAAGGAAAGGAAAAGTTATTTGAACCGGAGTATGTGAGACCGAACGGGATGAAGAGGTTTAGTGAGTTCGATGATGAAGATAGATATTTCTCATCGCTGTTACGCGTTGTACGATCCATTTCAGAGAATTTACATTTCGTCGAAAAATATTCTTGCTTTTAAAAAAATTTATTTTAGTCGATTGACAGTAATATTTACTTGCATCGGGGATAGCAGTTTGTTTTCGCTTCCACAAAACTAATTTCTAATGAAACATTAAACTTTAGGTTGATTTTTTACATCCTTAGACGGCTGAGATGCCGCGGCATCATTAGTAAAAAAAATTACTCGTGACAAAGCATGATAATAATTTTAGCAGTGCACATCTTGTATTTTTTCAGTTATATCTATATCGGTGAGTTTTTTTACTGTCGTCGTCCTCTCAAAAGGCAGCCTGGACGAAAGCACTTTTTCTCATGCCTGCGCAAGCTATTTGTACCGTTAGCAGAAAAACGCGGCCCAGATTACCGGTAGATTATCCACGGACTGAACCCTCACTTCGACTCATTCTCTCGGAAAATGGATTTCCTAATGGACGAAGAGCTAGTGGCAAAAAGGAAAGAAAGAAAATACAATTGGAGAAAAGTGGACGAACGGGACGAACCAGAAAGACGTAAGAAAAAATGAAATAATCCCCACGGTCTCAACAAAATTTACAGGTTTGTAGTAAAGTTGAGTTTTCTCAATGGAATTAACCGGTTAACAGAGTAATTATGAAAAAAGTAATGTAATTAAAACCTAAAAAATAGTAAAAATTATATTAAAATTCCTTCTATAATGGAATATAATTGTGACTATAGTACTAAGACAGAATAATAAGTACGAATGATAGAAAAATCATGTTTCCCTTTTCTAGCCTCCTTTTTTTCATTTCTTTCTTTTTAACTCAAAAAAGAAAAGGAAAGCTGAGTAAGTGAAATTGTTTTGTGCCTTCCAGTGTCCATAGCGGTTCGAAAAGAGTCTAACCCCTAAGGAGGTCCTTCACCTTCTAAGTCAACACTTCCCCATCCAACGCCTACTCTTTTGTCATCAACTTCCCTCCTTAGCTTCAGAAACTAATCACTTCAACCTTCAACTGCCGTAGCTCGACACCTACACTCTACCAGAGCTATAAGTTTGAGATTTTTTCTTATTCTACAAATGTCTACTCTTATTTGAACGCAGATATCGAACCAACTGACAATTTTGGCAATTTGAACGGGGTAAATGGCCTGTGAAGATTTTTAAACATACTGCATTAAATATACATTCATTGAAAACGACGTGTCCGAGAAAATGAAATATTTGAAATATGGTGATATGTTTGTTAACGTAGTTATAATTAAATTTTTCTACGAAGGATAATAAAGTAACTCGTTAACATTTTCAATTATAAAATGCTGGTATATAAATACTCAGTTGCAGATCAGAAACGATAATTCAGGTTCATAACCTCAATTTTTTCATACCTTCTATTACATTTTTTTTTTTTTATTTATCTTGAATCTAAGAAATACGAAGACGATCGCGATCCCTCGCCCTTGCCAAGTTCTCATCACCGAGGACTTCGACTCCTCGGAGGCCTTTACCTCCTATCCATTTTAGCCCGGGCCGAAGTCACGTACGAAGCTAGCACAAAGTCAATGAGGAAGGCCACGATCGCCGCGAATCTTTTGACGTTTTTTGCCTTCCATTAATTTTTTTGGCGGAGACCTTTTGTCTAGCTTGATGACTAGACGATAAATTTTCATATTTTTTACGATCGACGCCTTCCGATAATTCGCAATTACTCAAGGACGGAACGATACCGTTGTCCAAAAGCCAATAAGTTATCTCTTTTGAAATCCAATGTCATATAGGAACAAAGTGATCCGTATATAACGAACCGATACGGCTAATAAATTCTCAGATTAATGTCTCGCAGTGATTCTCTGGCGAATTTCGAATAGTAATTAAAATTACTGGATAAGAGAAATATGAGATGGGAGGGGAAAATTGCCGGAGCAATCGAACACGTGTTTACTGTTGGTGGAAAATCATCTGGCTGCAACATTATTGCGAATGCCATCACGTTGAACCAATCTGGACGGTACTATAGAAAAAACAAACAATTTATTTCCAGCCAGACTGCATCCAGTGGGTGATCAGAAGCCCACATTACTTTCCCCGCCATAGGCGACTCTCCGAAAGGGGAATCGATTTCTACTCTCGTTACCTTCTCATTTTTCTTCTCTCCCATTTCGCCCATCGGAGTCAATCTCTACGATAGGTTCTTTGTCAACAACCTGGCATTTCAGTCCGTTAGTTTCCGCCGTTTTAATTGGAACCATCACTAACATAACTTCGAAAGAAGAGAGATAAAAGATGGACATTTTTCTTAAACAAAATGAAAAAATATTACGGTCTAACGACGTCTCCTTAAATGGATATCAATTGAGAGCATGTGCGTGCAGAGCGTTGATATAGGAATTGATTAAACGCATAAAAATATTCCTCACCACCAATTACTAATCAATAGAGAAAGAAATAAAATTTAAAAAAAGCTGTAGTACAGTCTTTCACTTTAATAATGATTAAAGTAGACTATCCATTTGTGATAGTGATTATTCCGAACATTTGTGAACGTTCCCGCCAAAAAACAGGTTGGTAACTATAAGGGAAAACTCCGTAGCAACTATTGTAGTTTTAATTTTTTTTGTTAATTTTTTAATTTTAAGGGCAAATTTTTCGCCTGACGGTTCAGTTGAAGAGAGTGTTGACTACCATTCCAACGCGTATAGAACCATTTTTTTTGGCTCCAAAAACTCTCGCGTTATACCCAAATTGAAAAAAATTCTCGTGCGATCACAATGGTTTGTTAATGAATGATAAACCGAAATTTAACGTTTGCAATTGATGTCAGTTGCGTGATTAAAAATATCCATTATATTCAAGTCTCTTTAACGCCATTCACCGCTTGTTTTTCTTTACTCCCCTTTCATTTTGCTTTCGCCCCACTTGACTTTCACTTCACTCCCTCACACTTTCACTTCTCATACACCACTACAAAAAAAAAGAAAAAAAAAGTTTCCCAATAAGTACTTCCCTTTAACTACTCTACCATTCCACTACACTTTTGTCACAACCATCACTTACTTCCAATACTTACTTACTTCCAATACTTACTTCCATCACAACATTTCCCATTAACTACTCTTCCCTTTCACTTCACGTTCATTCCGTTACTCTCCTTTCACTACACTTCCATCCCAACATTTTTCACTTTCACTCTTCTTCTCTTTCACTACACTTCCTTCTCACTTCATTTCCTATTCACTACTTTTCTCCTTCCATAACGTTTCCTTTTATTAACATTCCCTTCACTATACTTCACTTTCACTACACTTCCCTTGCGCTAAATTTCCCTTTCACTTTCACTCCACCACACTGGAACTCGTCGAAAATTGACTATCTATAGACTTAACATATTATGCCGCCATATTTTCGCCAAGCCTACGAGAACAACGCTAAGTAATTTTCACAGAACTTCTGAAAGATCGCCTGCGAACTTCACAAACTATACGTGCTTGGATTTTCAGACAGCTAAGCAATTACAAGCCGCATAAATTCTAGGTAAATGCACGTCACGTGCTGGGCCGACTTGAGGTGAATCAGCCTCAAGCAGTAAACGAATGATGAAACTATTCGAAAAATATGGGTCAAGACCGAAGCCTAGTAGGTGTTTGTGGCAGTATCACGATAAAATGCTCTCACTCTTCATCTGAATGTGCGCAAGTTATGTAATTCTGTAGGTAGCGAATTGACAAGTGACAGATGATGCGAGGCGTTTCCTAGGTATTGCGGTTTTCCCAAAAGGTTGCTCACTGATTCATTCGAGAGAAGACAGCCGATTCTTTTCGATGCTGAGAATCGTATAAAGGAGCAGATTCGTTAATTGGCTCGTATATTCTTCAAACTGAGTAAACTTCGGAGAAAATTTAAAAAGTTGGCCTTCTGTGTAAGCGATCGAAAAAGTTACGTCCTGGTTAAGAATATAATTCACTTCGAAGAACAGCCGTGAACAGGGATAGCAATAGTAATTCAATTTTTTCCATTGGAATAGCTCGTCATTCCGGAGGAATGGAAAAACGGGATTTCGTGCACGGATTTTCAAAAGTAACGACACTCGATCAATATCAACTACTCTTTGGATGTGCGATGGGTCATTAAAATCAGGAAGTCAAAGGTTCATAGCGGAGCAGTGTAAAAAACTAGTAATGAACGAATAACGTTTGACTTCTGGTATAAAATTGGAAGAAATTGAACGAAAAAAATTTACTCAATAAGAAAACCTTTAAAAAGAAACATTCCATCGACAATATCGGCTCGATACGTTTCTCATTTTATTTGCCATCGTAGGTTTTATTACAGAGGAGAATCGCTGCTTTAAAGGCTGTTGTTTTTACTAAAGATTCTATCGCAGTAGGTAAACTGCATTGTGCAAAATTGTAAAATAACTTGGAGATTTATGACTGACGAATTTATCAATCAAGCTAACGATAATTTACGTCTTAATTCTCATTAACAGATAACATTTAATAACTGATAATGAATCGGTCGAAACAGCGATGGCCGTTCTCTTTGACTCATCATTCCAAGGCTACCGATGACTTCGGGTTTCGATTATTTATTTTGACCGTCACGCCGACCAACTCAGCAAACGAAGAAGCTTCCACTCACGAATTAAACGCGCGATTAAATTCAAAGAACGCCTTCGTCTCGCTGAAAACCGTAAAATCGCCTCGCGAGCTTTTTTTGCCTTCTTTGAGCTGTTCAAGCATAAAGAACGAATCTTCCTTGTTGGATTAAAACACTGTTTTCGGCTTGTATTGCTAACGCGTGTTTCGTGTCCGAATCATCAGTTGACCCGAGGAGTTCTTAAAGTTCAAGGGAGTTTAACAATTAAGGTCGCCGTTTGAATATTTTCAAGCCCACGAAACTCCCCTGAGGTTAATTATTCCAAGAATACCCCAAAAAAATAAGCTCCCGTGGAGTCGATTTCAGTACCTACAAAATTTAAAAAATTCAATAAATAAAAAAATAGCCAGATTTCCGCAACGAATAATGATCCTACAATAGATTTTCGTACGAACCTGTTAAATTAAAATTCGCTGAATTATTGTACCTAACTATTTATCATCACACTAAATATTACTAATTAAACTTACATTTAAAAATAAAATAAAAATAAGACATTAAAATTAGTACAATTTTTATTTTACAATTAACTTTTTCAAATAATAAAGAGTGAAAGAAATACCTAATACATAATAAAACATAAAATGGAAATAAAGTTTTAAAACTAAAATTTTCAAATGAAATAAGTAACATTAAAAATGATATAATTTATTAAATAATAACTAAGACAATGAATAAAAATAAAATAAAATTAATTATTAAATAAAAATAAAATGTGATAAAAATATAATGTAATATAAATAAATAATGTATAAATATGTATAAAAATATATGTGTACAATAAATAATTAATAAATAAATATAATAATAACTAAGAAAATATTGATGATCGCAATTTAGTAAATGTAAGGATGCTTTCGAATCGGAAACCATTGCTGTTCATTTTGTTCAAACGAAGTGGCCATAATAGCGCCGGTAAAAAGCTTCGCCGCAGATGTAATTTCAGTGCAAATCGCACGATTTGTCTTACCCGCTTTTATGTATGTAATAACGGGCTAACCGGATAATAAAAACGAACCTCGTGTTGAAGTGACTATGTAATAAGTGTAAGGTAATTCACGCTACAAACTGTTATCAATAACATAACTTCTTCTTCTGTTTTACTCGTCCTCTGTACCTGACACCTTCCCCCTGTAAAAAAAATTTTCTTGTAAGTAGGAACGTATAAAATCTACAATTGTAGGCGGTCTGGCTGCCTCCGGATCCTCTGCGGGCGCCGTGGTATCCCCTCAGCCCCCAGCTGCGGCTCCCCACTTGACGCCGGTCCGTCGCTTCTTGGCAGTGACGGAACTGTACCCTCCTGACCTGATACGAGTGAGGGCCGCCCCAAAGACTGACGTGGCGCGGCGTCCAATTCGCCTGGGACGACAGACGAACGGCGAAGTGCTGTAGGCGATCGTCCAGGTACTCCTGATGAGCGACGAGTTGCGGCCATAGAGAGACGAGGCTGAGGCGGTGTCGATCCATCCGGGGAATAATTCTCGGAGTTGTTCACCACAGTTGGTCGATAGTGTGTTGCGACCGGCTCAGGCGCGATGTCCTGCCCCACCTGCCTCAATTGATCGACATGGCGACGCTTGAGAGTGCCGCCAACCAGGACGGAATAATGTAGTTTCCCATCTCGGTTGAACACTTGGCCGGTTTCCCATTTCTTGTTTGGTTGCGTATATGCTCGGACTGCTACACTTTCGCCCTGCGCAAACGATTTTTTGACATTATCGGGGGAAATTTTCTGTTCCGATTGTATACTTGGGCGAAGGATGTCCAGGGGCGAGCGTATTTCGCGGTTCAGCATCAATTTAGCGGGCGATTGCCCGGTCGTTGCATGAGGTGCTCGCCGATATGTCATCAGAAACGTGTTGAGCTTCTCAGCAGCTGACAAACCCCCGCTGATAGCAAGGCAACGTAAGGCATTTTTAAGAGTACCCACATACCTCTCTACCTGTCCATTCGAGGCGGGATGGAACGGGGCCCCTGTGATATGCCGTATACCATTTTTGTTCATGTAGTCTTGGAACTCCCTGCTGGTGAAACATGTTGCGTTGTCCGATACCAGGCAAATCGGTAATCCAAACCGGGCAAACAGGCTGCTTAAGACCCGAATTGTTGACTTGCTGTTGGTATGTTTAACCGGGAATACCTCAGGCCATTTAGAGTATGCGTCGACCACCAAAAGGAACTGTTCGTTTTGGAAGGGGCCTGCAAAATCCACATGAATCCTTTGCCATGGGTGAGTTGGCGTCTCCCAATAATGTGCAGGCACCTTGGTGGGTTCCCTAGAATTTAGCTGACATGCCCGACAGTTTTTAGCCGTGCGTTCAATATCCCTGTCTATTTTCGGCCAATAGACATGGGATCGAGCTAAGGCCTTCATTTTAACTACTCCAATATGGCCCTGGTGTAATTCCGACAAAACGAACGTGCGGTAGCAGTTGGGAATATAAACTCTCATACCGTAGAAAACGCAGTTTTTGTATGACGAGTACTTGTAATCGCCGTCCCCCATGGACGTTCCGACGCGTAGATGCTGGAGAATCGATTGAAGTTCAGGGTCGTTGAGCGTTGCCTCTGCAATCTTCTTCGACGTAAGGGGAATGGTTTCCAACTGTTGTATATTGTGTACCTCTGCGTCGTCGGCGTATTCTTTGCACTCCTGCATCGTCATAGGTAACCTGGAGAGAGCATCTGCATTACTATGTTGATCCGATTTTCTGTATTTTACATCAAAGTCAAATATTTGTAGTTGCAACGCATAATGGAGCATGCGAGTTGCCGACAGGAGAGGCAGCTTTGATTTTGAGCCGAAAATGCGGACCAATGGCTTATGGTCGGTGTACAGTGTGAAATGGCGACCATATAAATATTGAAAAAATTTGAAAATCCCCCATTTAATACCCAATGCCTCCCGATCGATGACTGAATATCTCGACTCCGCTTTTGTAAGAGTCCGGGACGCATAGGCGATAGGTTGTTCGACTCCATCAATGACATGGGATATAACAGCCCCTAAGCCTACATTTGAGGCGTCGGTGGCAATGACAATGGGTAGTGACGGGTCATAGTGTGCCAAGAATCGGTCAGACGAGAGTTCTGTTTTAATTTTTTCAAAACTTTTCTGACAGGCAGAATCCCACACAAATTCGGTATCTTTTTTAGTAAGGTTATATAGCGGTTGGGCAATCGTAGCCAAACGGGGAACAAAACGAGCATAAAAGGTAACTAGGCCCAGAAACGATTTAACTTCCGTAACTGTTGATGGAGGTTTGGCCTGTACGATAGCTTGAATTTTTTCTTCAGTTTTGTGAACCCCTGCTGCATCCACTGTGTAACCCAAGAACGAGACTGACGGTTGAAAAAATCGACACTTGCTTAAATTTAAATGTAAGTTGTTCGCCTTACAAACTTGGAGAACCTTTTCCAAATTTTCCAAGTGTTCACGGTCGTCTTTCCCCGTTATGATTACATCATCGTGGACAAAACAGCATTGTACTGGTTTGAAAAGCGAGTCGATGTACCGCTGCCAAACAGCCGGGGCAGGGCTTACCCCATACATGAGACGTAGTGGACGAAAAAGGCCACAATGCGTATTTAAGGTCAAAATATGGGATGTTTCCTCACTTACGGGTAGATGTAGAAATGCCGACCGAACGTCAAGTCGGGTAAACCGCCGTCCTCCGCTCAGTTTCGAAAACGCTTCCTCGTAGCTCGGAAACGGGTGCTGTGTAACAGCCACCTGACGGT